>CM077526.1:5186499-5515612 GCA_039654895.1 Mongoloraphidia duomilia | reverse complement strand
AAATCGAACAATTCATATTTTTCAAAAACTTTGTATCAGCCAAACATATAGATGGATCGGTATTGATGATTTGCTGGCCACCAATGAAATACTTCTGAATGGAGGCTCAGCCGACATTCATGACAACGCCAGAAGGCTTTAATTGTTGGGTTGTTTCATTTAATAATAAACCCCGCCTTCAAAAAATAATAAAAATTACATAATGGGAATTCTAAAAGACTGCTCTCCTGATAACAATATTGCTCTATTTAAAGGCTGTTTCAAAACATGTGGGAATTTGAACATTAAAAAAATGAAAAACTTCATTACTGATTTCCCGCAGAGAATATTAATGAATTAGAGATCATTGAAGCCAGTTAATTTAATTTTAATCCAATGATAAATAAAGCAGTTGCAAAATTTCGCATGGGTATCCTTTTCAAATTGTAGTAACAAAAGACTTATTAAAAATATTAAATATTAAAAATAATTATTTCAATTCTCTGATAATGCTGATATTTTATAGAGATAAATAGATATTATAGATTAAAAAAACGGACTCTTAAGAACCTACAT
This sequence comes from Mongoloraphidia duomilia, assembly GCA_039654895.1. Lineage (NCBI taxonomy): Eukaryota > Metazoa > Arthropoda > Insecta > Raphidioptera > Raphidiidae > Mongoloraphidia > Mongoloraphidia duomilia. The sequence continues at coordinate 5,515,057 of CM077526.1, read as the reverse complement.
AGCTTTAGTAAGCTGGGCCTTTCTTCCTTAAAAGTACGAATTAAAATTTTAACTTAAAGATAATATGATAAATATTGTAGGTTATAGACGCTCGACAACAACTCTAAATACGTATAATTTATATATTAATTGCAATTAAAAGAAAATTTCTATGTATAATATTAACTCACAATAACAATCTCTCTTTGAAACATTGCGTATAAATAGCTATGAGAGAATTATGTAATAGTCTATATTTTTGCAGTACATTAAGAGCATTCAGGCGATGTTATAAACATAAAGCAGAATGCAGACTAATTATAAATCAACACCGATACCTCTTTCATGCTTATGGGGGCTGGATAACGAATTTTTAAAAACGACATTTTTCAAATGTTTTACAAAATACCAATTTAATTTATGAAGAGAAAGAGTTTGTTTGTTTCAGTTTGAAAGAGCTAATTTCGGGATATACTCTGACTGATTTTGCTAATTTTTTCACCATACAGCTTCTACACCATCCTTATGGTGTCGACACTCATAATTCTCAGTAATATCGAGCGTCTATAATATACAATAATCAAACAACATAATATGCCTAAAATAATACGGTATTGTCATTCAAATACATTGTTAGATTAGGAAAACACCAAAATACCTTCTTGCATTTCTGGTGGCCTATTCCTAAAATTTGAAATTAACTGTCGTAAATATTTTTGTAATAAATTATATTTTTCGCTAAACACTAAAAATACCTTTTTGTATTTCTGGTGGCCTACTCCTGAAATTTGAAATTTGTTGTCGTAAATTTGTAATAAATTTGTCGTTCACTAAACACAGGTTTGCCTAGTTCTCGTTACTGACCTAAGAAAAGTCCTAAGATGTCGAGCGTCCATAATCTATCTATCAAGAACTATTTTGTATAAATAAAGATACATTATATTTAGTTTAATATGCGTTTATTTTCTAGAATACAAGACACAAGTTTAGTAATACAATACAATTATTAATATAAAATAATAACGTAATAATTTACTCTTATGATCTCAGTTGTCGAGCGTCTATTATATACAATAATCAAATAACATAATATGCCTAAATACGGCATTGTCATTCAAATACATTGTTAGATTAGGAAAACTCTAAAAATACCTTCTTGAATTTATGGTGGCCTATTTCTAAAATTTGAAATTTACAGTCAACATAATATTTTTGTGTACTTTGTCGTTCTGAGTATCAGCGAGATCTCACGGCGCTTTGTATACATGCAGTTGTCAAAAAAATCTGATCAAGTTATTGGTGCCAGCTATTGGCGAACTCCTAAGTGTTGATTAAATAAGTTTTTAGTGTGATCTATTAGCAATTTTATGAACTACCAATATCTCTCATTACCAAAACACAAAAAATACCTTCTTGCATTTCTGATAGCCTATTCCTAAAATTTGAAATTTACTGTTGTAAATATTTTTGTAATAATTATATTTTGTTCGTTCACTAAATACTAAAAATACCTTTTTGCATTTCTGGTGGCTTATTCCTAAAATTTGAAATTTACTGTCGTTAAATATTTTGTAATTATTGTCGTTTGGTAAACACTAAAAATACCTTTTTGCATTTCTGGTGGCCTACTCCTGAAATTTGAAATTTACTGTCGTAAACTATGTAACAAAAATTAATTTTGTCATTCGCTAAACACAGGTTTGCCTAGTTCTCGTTACTGACCTAATAAAAGTCCTAAGCTGTCGAGCGTCTATAATCTATCTATCATGAACTATTTTGTATAAATAAAAATACATTATATTTAGTTTAATTTGCGTTTATTTTCTCAGAATAAAAGTTTAGTAATACAATACAATTAATATAAATAACGTAATAATTTACTCTTATGATCTCAGTTGTCGAGCGTCTATTATATACAATAATCAAATAACAGAATATGCCTAAATACGGTATTGTCATTCAAATACATTGTTAGATGTTTAATTTTCAACTATAAATAAATAAATAAAATAATAAATAATTAAATTAAAATAGCTGTCTAAAAGAGCCTTCAGGCGGTGTTATAAATATCGGTCGAGCCTTAATTCAGAAGTATATAATTTATTCGAAACCAACAAATCAGCGATACCTCTTATCTGGTTATGGGGGCTGGATAATAAAATTTTGATTTGTATGTCCGTTGAGAACACAGCACATTTATTTTATTTTATGGATTTTAAAACATCTTTTTAATAACGATTGTAAGGTAGAACTCACGACAACAGAGGTCAAGCGTCTTGTAAATTATAGACGCTCGGAAATTATCTTATATTTAATTTTAATTTAAATTAATTTGCCAGATACAATAAATAATAACAATTTAATGCCCGACGGAGGTATCACAGATCTGTACACGGGTCTGGTGTAACAAAACACAGAATAAAAGTCTTAAAATACATAAATGAATTGTATTGTATTGTATTTTAAAGACCACCAACAGCTAAGGTTATTTGGGCCTAGCACCAATTCATATTTTCAATTCATTATTTTTTTTTTTTTTTTTAAATAATAAATTGAAAATCCAATTGACACTTTTACCAGCTCTCGGGCTAGAACTCGGGAACTGGGGACTTGTAATAGAGGAACCATAGCAACGCGATGTAAACAACAGCGCCGCTACACTCTCGGCTATTCTCAAGCCCTACATAAATGAAATATAAACATAAAATAATATAGAAAAGAATATAAATATTTATTATTAGTTTCCTAATGATCGAATTCGATTCTTAGTGATGTTTTTAAAAAATATTAATGGCTTTTAAAACTTCAACATTTTTTTGTATTCAAATTTTTCAATTTTTATGTAGAGAAAAACTTGTTTATATAGTAGTGTTAAAAGGGCTTTCTTAGAGAAAATAAATTGAGGTATGATACCCAGTTAACTTTTAGATACCGTTTATTTATATTTTTTACCTAGCGACATTTTCAGTAAAATCGAACAATTCATATTTTTCAAAAACTTTGTATCAGATTCAGGCAAACATATAGATGAATCGGCAGAGCCTTAGTTCAGAAGTACTTCATTCTTGACTAACAAATCAGCAATACCGATCCACCTTTCTGATCCCCGGTTAACAAATTTTAAAATCCTTGTCCTAAGAATATTTCAAGTCAAAAATCATTAATAATTTTTAAAAGAGAAAAATAATATCTGTCTTGTACCGGTTCGTGAATTCTTTACCTTGCTAAAAGTACTAAGGGGAAATTATAGATCTTTGATTAATAGGTACCTACCAAAAACCAGGAAACTTTTAAACGTCTCGATCTCCTAAATGATAAATGATGCGGACGTGTGGGGTGGGTTCTTAGTGAGAAGAGTCAATTCTTAGTGTCTAGGTCGATTCTTAATGATCTAGGGCGATTCTTAGTGATCTGGTCGATTCTTAGTGATCTAGGTCGATTAATATTTTTGCAGTCTAATAAGATGTTTTAAACATCGGCAGAGCCTTGATTCAGAAGTACTCCCATTCGTGACTACCTGGTTAACAAATTTTTAAAATCTTGTCTTAAAAATAAATGCATAAAAATATCGAAAAAATATCATTTGAATAATAATAATAATTTTTTAAATCCCCTGACATAATATTATTAATAATTATACATTTATAAAGAGAAAAATATTCTGTCTTGTACTGGTGGGTTCGTGAATTCGTACCTTGCTACAAGTACTAAGGAAAAATTATCGATTTTTGACACATGAGTACCAAAAACCAGGAAACATTTAAACGTCTCTTTCTCCCAAACGGTAAATTGTGCGAACCTGTGGGGTGGGTTCTTTGTGAAAAGTGTCGATTATTGAGAAGGATCGATTCTTAGTGATCTAGTGGATTCTTAACTATCTGGTATATTATAGATATTATTATAGATGGCATTGAACATTTAATTGATAAAAACTTAGTTGTAGTTTATGGGTTCGCTAATAGCACTAGACTTGTTCAATTTTTTTTTTAACTACTTACCTATATGTTTACGAAATCGTCGTAAGATATCGCTAAAATTTCAATAAAAAATCAGAAATACTTTTCAAATATATTTAATTTAAAACTATTAAAAATCAGTACAGTTGAAAAACAGTAGAAGATACAATCTTATAGCTTCATTATTTTTTATAAGTGAAGAAGTTAAAAGAAGCGTCTTGCAAAAATAAATTTAAAATTAACGTAAGTACAGGACGAGCTTATAAGTATTCCGATTTTGCCATTTGGCTACGGAACCCTAAAAAGAGAGTATTGCTAGCCATATAAGTATAGAAATTTAGATAAAAGCAATAAACATAATAAAACAAATCTTTTTAATTGAATAATATTTTTTATTGAGTAAATAGTTCAATACATTACAATAATATCATTAATATTATTATTGGAAATTGGCATAAATAGGATATTAATTAGGCCTATTCATTTGTACCTAATATTATTAATATTTTAGTGGACGTTTGTTACATTTTAACTAGTCAATAGTGCATTAAATAAATCAACATCATTATTATAACAATCTCAAGAAATCATTATTACTTAATTATTTTAATTTGCCAGTGCAATTTTTGCACCAACCAGAAAACGTGACTAACTTTAAGTACTATAAACTTACTGATTAATTTGATAATCAGAAAAACAAAAGTAAAAATAAAATAAAATGGACATTTTAACAAGTTGTCGAAATTAAATTCCTCAAATATGAAAAATGATTTACCAAATTTTGAGTTTTTCGAAAATTAAATTGCTCTTTAGTAACAGTGAGCAATTTGTCGAGAATTATTTACCAAAGTGTCAGAGTTACAATAAGGGGAAATTATTAAGGTGAGGCACTGAGGATATAGTCAAATACGCCGAAGCACTCTCTTTTATTCCCTTGGAGTACCACTTGGCATCCGCAACGTTCGCGCCCACGACCGCACATTTAGCCGTTCCACTTCCACTAGCTTAAACAAACGTGCATGACATTTTCATCGCGACCAAAGTGACGGCAGTCGCCATGTGAAACTACATTTGGTCGCTGTGGGCGTTGCGGTCGTCAAGTGGAACGCATCCTTGCAGGACACAGACAACGCGAACGGTTTGAAGAATAGCCTGAAGAGCCTCCGAGTCAATAATAGATATTATTTAAGTTGAAACGAAACGTTCCAAACCGCAACATTTTTTCATTGAAACGAAACGTTCCAAACCGCAACATTTTTTCATTGAAACGAAACGTTCCAAACCGCAACATTTTTTCAATTTAAATGACGATATTTTTTTACATAACTTCACGGCTTTTTCATTTAAGCATTCTGAAGTAACATTAATTAAATACATTCAAATCTATATTAGAAATGCGAAAATCCATTTCACGTCTATAGTCGAGCCGCTTAACAGATGAAGTGATCACGTGAAAAGCACATGAATAGCTTGCGCCGCCGGCGTGGCCTTCGTATATAGTTTCGTTCCCGAACGTTCAAGCAACCAATCAGGTACTTTGCACGCAGTGATCATGCGTTTTCTTTGCTCCATCTGTTAAGCGGCCCGACTATTAAATGAGACAACCGATTTCATTGAAATGTTACCGACATGCAAAGACTAGGAGTAAAACATAACTACAAGTTTTTTCTCTCCGTGCGGCAAAAGATAGTTTTAAACAAAAAAAAGATATCTTGCTAGCAAATGTTTCCGGACTAGGTAGCTGTGGTCTAATGGATTTTACTCCGTACGTTTCGCCCAAAGCTCCGTTGGGCATCTTCAGTGGCGATTGGCAATACGATTCGATCTTCTTGCCGGTCGACTGGCACGAGTCGACCGGCAAGAAGATAGAATCGTATTGCCAATCGCCGCTGAAGATGCCCAACGGAGCTTTGGGCGAAACGTACGGAGTAAAATCCATTAGACGGTTAGACCATGGCTACCTAGCCCGGAAACATTTGCTAGCAAGATGTCTTCCGGCCGTGAAAACATGAAACTCCAAATAAAAGATAGACAGTTTTGGCATATTTAACTACAGCCCCATTTTTTAAATATATTTTGGCAAGACTAAGCATTACTTTATATTTAGTTTCGATTCGCTAGTAAATTTTATCAGAATCGTATCTTAACGTTCAATGAGCGAATCTTTTTATTATTCTAAAAACTAAGTACGTTCACAAATCTTTGTTTGAGCATTATATTTAATGGTTAACCGAAAGACTAGATATTGTATACGTGAAAACTACATTTAATATTTGTGCGAAATGCTAGAGAACTCTCATAAATAGTAAAATAGACCTCCAAAAGATACTTAATTAAAGAATTAAGTTACAGTTCATATATTTGTGTATAGGATATAAGCGCTAAAACATTCGAGAAGACCTCGCTTTCTAATCTAATTTTGTTCAATTTGGACAGCACACTCCGACTCTTCATTTATAGAGTCCGACCGAAGCTTCGACAATCAACTTCAGCCAAAAATTAAATCTTTAGTAAAACATTAGACCAAAATTAGCCTGAAGCCGCTTTTACGAAATAATCGAGTCTAAATAAATAAAAAACAAAACTTATTTTATTTAAAACACACAAAAAACTCTACAAAGAAAGAATAGGTATTAAAAGAAAAACAAGAAATGAAAAAAATACTTTTTAATTTCAAAGCAAAAGTATTTTCCCTCGTTTTTTAGTATTCGCTCAATAAAAAGGCTAAGACACTGGCCTTCGGCTAGACTCTATTTTATATTTGTTCCTTGAAAGAAATACTGAGGTATGAACACAACCACAATATTTTTTGGCACCGCATGCCTCGCACTACTTTTGGGACACACACCTTCCTTCGGGAGGTTAAAAAAGATAGAAACTAGATTATAGAAAATAAAAATATATATGAGCACTGTGGTTGGAATAAAAACAAAATAAAATATAGTTACTTCTTACCACAACAGTTTTATTGATGGATGTACATTTCGAAAGCTAAGCTTTCATCTTCAGCGAACACTACATCTATAGTAGTGTTCGGTGAAGATGAAAGCTTAGCTTTCGAAATGTACATCCATCAATAAAACTGTTGTGGTAAGAAGTAACTATATTTTATTTTGTAGATTATAGAAGATAGATGTTCGATCGAGGCTAGAGGCAATCGACAAGACTTGAATTATGTCCGTTCGTAGTGAAGATGTAATCGGTACGTTGGCTAACGTATTTCATAATTGAAGTTTCGTCGCTTGCCGCTAACTTCGTCGCAGCATTATATTTTTATTCTCAAACACAAGTCGAGCGTGTAGCTATGCTGTTGTTTACATGGCGTTGCTATGGTTCCTCTATTACAAGTCCCAAGTTCCCGGGTTCTAGCCCGAGAGCTGGTAAAAGTGTCAATTGGCTTTTCAATTTATTATTAAAAAAAATAATGAATTGAAAATATGAATTGGTGCTAGGCCCAAATAACCTTAGCTGTTGGTGGTCTTTAAAACACAATTTAATTCAAACACAAGTCCGTGACGGGAACAAATTGGGAACCACGGGACTGTCACAAACCGTTCAATTGAAGAAAAATCACAAACATAATATGACTTCAATATTTTAGTATTATTTTACATACCTAAATTTTTGGCAGATCACGAAAAAATACCCGACTTTAAAGTCCATTTCAATCATCACTTATAATTAATGTATTTTATTAAATTTGGCATTTATGTTACTTAAATTTTGGCACATATTAAAAAAACAAACAAACTTAACAAATTACAGCTTTCTTACTTCCAACTTATGACTATCGATTTCTCGAGAGAAATGTTTAACTTGTCAACAATTAAAACCTGAAACAAATAAAGTAATAATGTGTCAAAGTCAATGAGGACTACCATTTTTTTTATTCGTCAGATGACGCTAGTGGCAAGTCTTTATGACGTGGCCGATAGCGTTATAACAATATCGGGGCAATTGAAATGTATAGAAGTAGCTTTTTCACTTGGATACAATGACAGAGCTGATAAATCGGGCTTGTATTGGTAAGTGCTCCAATAAATACAATCAAACTTCGATAACTCGAACCGTGACTTGCCATAAAAAAAAATCGAGTTAACAAGACTTCGAGTTATCAAATAATATTAATTTTCACTCTTGACGCTACTGCCAACCAATTTTGTTCGAGTTATCAAGAATTCGAGTTATCAAAGTTCGACTGTATATCAGCATCGGCGACGATATATCGGGTAATTAAGATTTTATTAATTAGTAAATGAATCAAGTATCTAAAAATTTCCCAAAGTGACTACAGCTTGATGTACGTGCAGTACGCAGCTGGAATTCTAGATGGTAGCATGTATGATAGATGGTGGCTGAAATTATAAGCGCTTATAGGTTTGCACAACGAAGCTTTGATACAAGCTTAAGTCGCGTTTGAAATGTCAGATAGCGAAGACGAATATTTGTGTTCTTCTGCTACAAATTGGTATATTTTAAATACAAATTTAGGTAAGAGCTGTCATGTCCACCCTATTAATAGAAAACGATCTAAACATGGCGAATTTCATCATTTATACCAAGAATCAAAATTTTACCCAAACCGGTTTTTTGTATATTTACGTATGGAATCTAACACTTTTAAATACGTCTTAGAAAAAACTCAAAACAAATTAAATAAAAACTGGCAAAATTTCATTTATTAAACTAGTCACATCCATTGCGAAACTTGTAACGGCCATTTGACAGTTGTCACACGTTGATTGTAGTAGTCAGCGCGCTGAAAGAATGGTGAGATACATTCTCGTATCTAGCAGCTCTTGTAACAGCGCTTATACCTGCTACATTCACTGCTTCGTTGTGTACGCTCGCATATATAACAATGCATTAATTTAAGCAAGCCCTGCTATGATCTACGCTACCATCTAGAATTCCAGCTGCGTACTGCACGTACCTTTAGATAAAAATGTTCCGCGAGCCACAGATTGCCTACGCCCGTGTGACGAGATCAAAACAAGTCCCAAACAATAAAAAAAAACTTACCTTATGAATCGTATCATAAGAAAATTGGGTGTATTCGTCATTGATCTGTACCGAAGAAACGGCTGTCGTCAAACCATAGAATGTTACCATATCCAAAATCGGTAACGGTTTATATCCGAGCCATACGGATACACAGGAGAGTTTCGAGTTCTCAACGGTAATATTCAACAACGAATATAACTGCTCTTCATATGCATCTAGAAAAGAATTTAATAAATTTAAATAAAGTGTGAAAAACCAAAATTATTCTTAATCGTAAAGTCATACTTAGCGAATCTCCGTCATCGTAATAAGCTTCTCCGCTAGCCTTTTGAGCATCATTGAGTGCGACGAGCAATCGAGCCGGATTTGCCATTGTCTGTTTCACGGTAATGGCCGGTTCCTGCATTGGCAACACTGTTCCGGAACGCAGCAATAATGGTATTGTATCGATCGGAGCGTTCAAAATCACATCGACTCCGGACGAATTGTTGTACGTACGGCCTGTATAGAAATCGTACCACGTACCGGCTGGTAGGTATGCTTTCACTTCAGTCGCTCCCTATAAAATTTTAGTTATTATCGATTTATTCAAATTATAGGCGATTGATTTTCAAATATTCAAACATTACCTGTTGTAAAACTGGTACGATCATCAAACTTGTACCCCAGAAAAATTGTTCTTCTATGCTATGTGTACGTATATCGTTTGGAAATCTGTAAAAAAAACATATACAGTACACACTCGATAATTAAACATCGAGCTTTTATTCAACAATTCTCAATCTTTTTGTTTCGCATACCACCTAAGTCTTAATTGATAGCGATAAGTCAATTTACAATATAATAAAAAATTATTAACGTTGAAACGAACGAAAAATAATAAAATCTTACTCGAAAAACAGCGGCGTAGCAACTGTGGTTCCTTCCGTATGTGCTTTCCAGAACAGGGTATACAAATATGGAAGCAGCGAATAGCGAACGAGTAGAGCTTTCTTTGCCGACTGTACCACGACTTCACCTAATGCGACCGGATCTTGATCCTACATAAAGAAAAATGTTCGTATGATCAAATTTCGCAAACTGTGTGTATTCCTTTTTCCGATTAATTACTTTTTGAAGTTATACTTCTTTAGCAAGGATACTGAATTGGAATGATCTTGGCTCAAAAATTACCGATTCAAAATAGAATAACATTGCAAACATACGAATAGTTGCATCTGTTTTCTCTGTTGACATTTACTATTATCAGAATGACCTTGATAATATATCGATAAGTAGTTGTCTCCGAAATGTAGAACAGTAGCAGTAATGGATGCAAAGTAACGAGTCACCGAATATTCAAAGCAAAAGAATCGATTACTCTCAATAATCAAAAGTATTTGATATCATTAGTTACGTTACAATACTACTTACGATTGCGTCATCGGTGTTGTGATTCCTCGAGAACGGATAGAACGCTCCGAGTTGTGACCACCTGGCGCAAAGTTCGACCGTAGTATTCCCGTTAAAACCACAGATGTCAGCACCGACCAACGGTATACCAAAAATGTTGAAACTTAACATCGCTGTAATAAGACATCTCTGTAAGTTTTATTAAATAAATAAATAACAAAAATTAAGCGAACATTTGAAAATAATTAAACTGTTTGTGCGTCACAGACAATGAGCCATTTTCCTGAGAGTAGTTCTTTCAATTATCCACGAGAGGCAGCACTTGTGGTAGGTACAAGCATTATTTATTCCCCATTAGTGTCGGGTCATTTTAGTGGTATAACTTGGTCTCGTACATTAAAGTTGTTTTTTACGTACCTTGAATCGACATTCTTAAATCATGCCAAGTCGAATACACATCCCCGCTCCAGTGACCTCCATAATGACCGTGGCCGGGGAAAGTTGACCGTGAGATGACAAACGGACGTTTCCCTCGAATTTCGGCTAAAGCGCTGAAATAAATGAAAGCCTCGATAACTTTCGTTTATACGATATTCACTTGGGTGTTCACCCGATTGTTCAAAATAAGAAAAATAAAACAAGATTTTATACAATCAAAATTTTCTAACGAAACTTAAGGGATTGAGCAATTTCTTTCGTTATAGAGAAAATTGGAATTAAACAGCATTTTTTACCCCTAACCACCTATAGTCGGGCCGCTTAACAGATGGAGCAATGAAAACGCATAATTACGTGATCACCGTGCGCAAAGTACCTGATTGGTTGCTTGAATGTTCGGGAACTAAACTATATGCGAAGGCCACGCCTGCGGCGAAAGCTATTCATGTGCTTTTCGCGTCATCACTCCATCTGGTAAGCGGCCCGACTATAGTATTTACTTCGTTCAGCTTAAATTCTTTGAATGTCTGCCAAGTTTTTGTTAAAATTGATCTATAAATGGGCCATAGTAGTGGAACAAACGGACAGACAAATAAATAGAACCAAATGCCAAACGATCACTCGATCAATAAAAGCATTTGCAATTTTTCTGCTACGACTGACTTTTTCAATAAGCAATATCAAAGAAAAATGCTTACAAAGTAGTCACGATAGCTTCTGTAAACCCGTAAAGATTATGGACGTCGTAATGGTTTCCAGCGTAGTGTTGAGCAGTCATACAGACCGTACGATATCGCAGAATACCTCCGTTAACATTCGGAACATAAGGTGGATCTTCTAAATTGGATTTTGGACATCCGTTTATCGTTCCTGTATTTAAAAAAACGATTAGTCGACTTGACAAAAATCAACCGCACAGTAAAAATTGTTCACGTTACCAGAAAAGAAATTCGATGGCTCATTCATGTCGATCCAAGCACCGTCAAATTGCACGAGAGAATGTAAAATCCGAAGCATCGATGTCCAATAATCGACTGTTCGAGGATGAGTGAAATCGGGCCAAACGGTAGCTTTACGATTCCAAACCTACGACAGAATTTGGTGTTCACAAACTAGATCTTCTATATTATTTACAAAGCATGTACTATTTAATTTAATACGCTTACAGCACTTCTCGATATTATGCCATAACCAAAACAATATTGCAGATTACAATGCCAAATCATAATGGCATATGCGATAAAAAGAGACTTACCTTTCCGACAAATGGTTTTCCGGTACTGTCTTTGATGAAAATATCCATCGAAATGCCTTCGTCAAACGGTGGATACGTTCCAGCCGGTTCACCAGCACTAATACCGGAATCGATAAGCGGTATCCAACGCATACCAAGACCGTGTAATTCATGTACAAACTCCGGTAAACCGTTGAACGAATTGTTATCATACGTAAAGTCGTTATTTTCCTTCATATAATCAAGATCGTTCCATTGTACATCCTAGAAAGAATAACCGATGGATAGATTGCAGATTATAGACGCTCGAGAGATACGGTAAGAATCACATATCGAGGAACAGTACGAATTATCTACGCGTGAAAACATGAAATCAATACTCACGAGTGGTATTTTTGCATTACGAGTCCGTTCCCAGATTTCTTTTGTTCTGTTGAGAGTTTTAGTTCCGAACCTATGAAAATCAATTCCGTTAGAATTGCGAAGTAGATTAGAAAACAAAAAATTTGACTGATGACCAGTCCTATACTTCCCACATAGTAAATATTTGCAAAAAATAAACTCTTTTTTTTTTTTATTCTTTGACTAGGCCCAAATAATCTTAGCTGTTGGTGGTCTTTAAAACACAATTTAATTTTTATTCTTTGAAAAAAGCATGGCCCTCTTTTTTGTTTGGTGATCTACTGATGGCTAGCTTAATATAGCAAAAATCATGGTTACCTTGATTTACGTACAATTTTCTTTTTTTAGTAAAATATTTTTTTTTTCGAAAACTATACATTTTAGAGAAAAAAAATATTTACATTTTTTTCATATTATAACATCTAGAATTCATTTATATTTTTTTTTACCTATGTTAATACGTGACATTGAGAAAGTTTTTTTGAATATCTCAGGATCCACTGAACCGATTTGACTCAAAATCTAATCAGATCTAAGTTAAAGGCTGATAAACACAATAGAACAATCGGCATGCCCGTATGTTGTTCCGTTCTTAAGATATCGAAGGCGAAAAATTGACCACATACACACACACACATATACACACACACACATACAGACATCAATCAGAAAATGATTTTAAACGATTGCTAGGGTCTCAAAACGTGAAAATCTGTTAAAATCTCGAAATATTTTTTTCGGACTAAATCCATTACTTCCCTACCATAGTAGAGGTGGGAAGTAAAAAATATCGTATCAAAAACGAACCTGCAAAGGTGGAATCCGAGACCCCACAACGGTGGCATAAAAGGTCTCCCGACAATATTGGTGTATTGCCGTACAACGTCTTGAGGCGTTGGTCCTAACAAGAAATAGAAATCTAAAACGCCGCCGATTGGACGGAATGTAACTGCGGGAGACGGCTGCAAAATAACATCTGAAATAAAACGGAAACATCCAATAAACATTTCGAATGAATGTCAAAAATAAACAACTGAAAGGTGGAAACAAACGAGAAACGCATTTCTCAAGTTCAAATATTTACTAATAATTAAACTCAAAATTAATTTAATAAAATTAACGGACCCGTGTACAGGTATATGCGATACCTCCCGCGGGCGATAATGATCATTAATTATTGTACTCTTGTATCTGGTAAATATAATTATTATTATTATTAATTATTTGTTTGATTTTAACCATTATTTGTCACGAATCATGTCGCAAAAACACACAATCTGTGAAAATTTCAACTAGCTATCTCTTATCTGTGACGGACGGACGGATAGACAAACAGACATCGTAGGCAGTGTAATAGGGTTCCATACGGAGGAACAGATCCCTGAAAAGTATCATATTTTTGAGTTAAAAAAAATTACATACCCATTGCATTACTGTTCAGTAGAAACACCCCATGACTGTGTCCAGTTGGTTCAACTGCCAAATATAGTGGTTGAGTTCCGTACAGATTACTCTAAAATAAAAATTTCACACATTCAAATTCAAAGTCTAAAAGATACACGGGTTAATTCGTTTCTTGACCGTGTTTGTGAAGCGATAAGAAGCGATAACTTGCACCAAAAACAATAGGCTTGGAGTTCTTACTGACAAACATTTTAAAAAAAGGGTGTGGGTCTCAGGACCCCCGACAGATGTGAAACATCAAAGAAAACGTTATTGAACTCGGTGGTATTCTCTATGTAGTAGTATATATTTTTTCAGAAGCAGCAACTAACTGTTATGCTGACGTAATCGTATATACTGCATTGTAACACACGCGGTTGCGGCGTTTGAGCACGCCTGAGCCAGAAACGCAACTAAATACACAGCGAAGTATCTATATTACATACCTAAACGTGTATACATATACTTTTGCTTTACAGTATGTATACTCTCTCTCTCTCTCTTCCCGTGCCCGAGCGCGTGGAAGCCGAGAGAGAAGTGCTGCAGTGGTGGGGAGAACAGCAGCAAAGGAGCGGACCATAAATTTCGTTGCATATTTCCCCTCACGCGGCTGTTCACAGCCCAATATAAGATGTTTCACATCAATAAAACAAAGAAGAACCTTACGTGCTCCACGGGCGCTTGATCTGCGTTGAACAAAGTGAGCTGTTGCCAATTCATATCCAAACGAAACGCTGCTTGGTGTTCACCCAATCCGTAGATGTCGGTGTTTGGCAACAACTGACCCGACAGCTGGAGTAGCTGATCGGAAAATATCAAAGCACCCATACTCTGAGAGTTAAAACTGTAACAAAAAAAAGTCAGGGTTATCTGGGTCTAGTACCAATTCATATTTTCAAATTGTTATTATTTTTAATAATAAATTTAAAATCTAATCGATACTTTCATCAGTTTTGCGATTAGAATCTGTAAACTTGGAGCTCGTAATAGATGAACCATGTTAACTGTATATTAGAAATCGTGTCCATCGTGATTATAATAAAATTAAGAAAAATCGCAGGATAGTGGACAAAATATTTGATTTATTTAATTAAATGTACGACGTTTCGTCTATATATTTAGACTAAATATATAGATATAGTCTAAATATATAGACGAAACATCGTACATTTAATTAAATAAATCAAATATTTTGTCCACTATCCTGCGAGTTTTCTTAACTGAACCATGTTAACGTTAAATAAACAATTGAATCCTAAGAGCGTCTCATTGACCGATAATGTAATATCGTGACAATTCAAATGTATAGAAGTAAATGGAATGCCTTTTCTGTTGCCGATACGATCCCAATTTGTCATCGTCGGCATTGCATCGGGAAGTGAAAAAGCATTCCATGTACTTCTATACATATGAGTTGCCCCGATATCGCTATGCCAGTATCTATTTATTTATTTATTGTAAATTATAGACGCGTCGACAACTTAGGTCATTAGCGTCTTGATTACATTAAATAATAACAATTCACTTAAAACTAAATGTTCACAAAACATCCATGAGCAGAGGCGGGATTCGAACCCACGACAGTCTGATCCAGAGGCCGCGACGCTAACCACTGGACCACACTGTTCTCTATGCCAGTATCGGCAACGACATAGCCTCATCGTATCAGCCAATGAAAATAGGAAACCGGCGATTAGAACTCGTTTTTTATATAATTTAATCGACAACTTACATTGTGGCGTTATTCTCTCGACGGATAACCCTAAATCCAACTTTATACGGATTAATATCGACTATGTACTTTCTCGACGGTGTTGCACGATCCAACATCGGAACTTCTGGATATGGAGGTTCAAATCGATGATGTAACGGGTCGAAAATCTGTAACCAACGTAATCATAACGGTTTGAAGTTTTCGATAAAAAAACGCCTGTTTGTATTTATTTGTTGTATTTCATATATACGTTTGTCAATTGATAATTAAATAAAAATCAAGCATATTTTATTACCTTGACGCGAACTCGATCTTCCGATTCGTACATGACGTCCATTCGGATCGTTTTAATATCGTTCGGATACGGACTCTTAAATGTTCGTTCTAAGTATGCAGTTTTTCCCAAAGCTCCCTCTGTTACGTTAATCAGTTCGTAACCGCCGTAACCTTTCGGATAAAAACAATATGGAATGTCCAAATTAACAGTCTCTTTCATTTCAAATTTCTTCTGTCTTAGTTTCTTCATCTTACGAGGAATCTGAAAAAACAGCACATATAGCTACTAAATTTTTTAAAGTTTATTTAAGGCTATCTATCAGGATTATTTGTGCCTAAGACTTCATATTTTTAACTAATAAACTGAAAATTCACTTGATACTTCTACTAATTCTCAGATTAAAATCTGGGAATTTGGGGTTTGCAACAGACAAGCCACAAAAACTCCACTGACATCTCTGCGCTCTACGATATCAGCTATTCTGAAGGTACTGAAAATTATTGAAGATAATTTAACAAAATGGTGAATAAATACCCAGCAACAGCCCCTCGCTTCACATCCAGACTGATTCGCTCCATATTCCGGATAGCAATCGAATTTATCCGCATCTTGTATCGAAACACATTGATCCGGTTTTGGTTTAGGAGGTGAAACAAGTTGGCGACTAGTTTTATTAATCGGTGAATCGGTTGTGGAAATTAATGATGATAATGACTCAGCGATCATTTTGTTTAATTCCTCATGGACAGTCAAACTTGGGGCATAATGCACCTAAAAATTCAATTACATACAAACTTTCTGTGATTACATAATGTTTTTAACAGGTTGACTGCCGATCACTCCGATCGGAGTGCATCGGCTTCTTTTGTTAGGGCCGCTCACTTTAATTAGGGTAGTCGTTCTATTGTTTCACTACTATATCGGAGTAGCAGAACATGTTATTATTCGCGACGTCTTTGACGTGTAACAAATTATATTTTCCAGTTTGATACCGACTACTCCGATTGGAGAGTGAAATTTTATTCATTTAGAACTTGTCGGCGTCACGGCAGTACCTTTGAATATACTTTGGCAATTAACCTGTTAAAAGTTTAAAGAATGCCTTGCAGGTAGCAAAATGAATTTAGTTTGGCTAGAAATTACAGACAACAATACTGCATAATTTTTTTTATGTTTAGTTCTTTTCCTTTAAAACCTTATGTATTCCGATACAAATCTGTTGTCAGGCTGCTAATGTAAATTATTTGACCATTAGTATACATAAAACACTAAATAAGACATTTAGCGATTATACATAACGTTTTAATGGAAATAAAATAAACATACAACGCATATAGCCTCGCTGCTGCGCGTTTTAGTTATATAAAAAAAAAAAAAAAAAAAAAAATAAACATAAAAAAATTATGCAATATAGTAGCATGACAATATTAAATATTGTTTGAATTTCATACAAAACAGCAACGTTCAATTGTTTTTAAATGAAATGTGACAAATGAATGCAAGCATAATAAAGGAAATAGGAATGTCAAATAACATATGACCAACGGATGCAGAGATAACAAAAACAAAAGAATGCAGAGATAACAAAAAACAAACGAATACAGAGATAAGAACAAATGTAGAAATAACAAATGATTATATAAATAGCAAATGAATGCGGACTGATTTAAATTAAATGGTGTTTTAAAGACCACCAACAGCTAAGGTTATTTGAGCCTAGCACCAATTCATATTTTCAATTCATTATTTTTTTTTGATAATAAATTGAAAATCCAATTGACACTTTTACCAGCTCTCGGGCTAGAACCCGGGAACTGGGGACTTGTAATAGCGGACTGATTTAACTACTCACAGATTCTTTGGGAACAGTTGCATGGTGTTGTTGCATGAGCAGGGCCTCAGCTGCTTTGTGTTGTTCGGCTGCCCAATGAGCAGTCAAAACATCGAAACAATGTAAAAGATAAACAACGGGTAGTCCGACGAAAACCAACATCAAAAGCGCAATGAGCAAAACGGTTGCGCAACTTGGTCGCTGACATCCATTATCTTCTTCTTTGTCCACGTGTTGATATTTATCACCCTAAAAAATACATAATCAATTCTCTCTAGGAACGACGTAATATTTTTTTCTACTCTTTCCGAACAAGCTCCTTCTCCGCCGTTCTATTTCGGATTCAAAGAATTATGGTCAGCTTATTCTTATGAAGAATTGACTGTGGTACTAGCTAAAATAACCGTTCTTCACACGAAGTGATCAGATCAAAACTATACTTTCAACTGAAATTCTAGTAGGATACGATGTGTTAGACGGTTCGTTAAAATCAATCGAATTGGTCACATGTTATGCCCGAAAAAACAAATTTTTACAGTACAATGTTCTCTTCACAAAATTTTCCTACCCGAGTGGCATTATGAAGTAGCTGGGTGGGGTCAGTGAAATTGTTTGCAATATAAATTGTTCTAGTATTTATAAATTTTTACCAAGCGTTGCCTACAATACAACACGATACGTATCGCTTATATTTTGGCCGGCGTTTAATCAAATCAGCAGGGCACTTCGAGCATTTGATTGATACCGTAAACCGTAAACGATAGTCGATTGTCTAAAATAAAGTTCAAAAATGAAAATCGAACCTTTATTTCGACTTCTGGTTTCCGATGAAAGAAATCGCCATTTAAAGATGATTCACTTGTTCGTGATATATGTTCCAAATGTCTCGCTGCCGGTGGAGCATCTTCGTAGTAAGCATGGAATGCTAAGGCATCTCGAGCGAGTAATGTTCGACTGCCTCCGGTGTTCTGATTTCGCCTTATTTTGGCATGCAATCTGCTCATTATGTCTTGCAAACGAGCCATTTTCGGTTTTGAAGAAATATATCGATTGATCACATTTATCTGCAAGATAATTATAAGACAACAATTAATCACAAATAAAATTAAGCAACATGGCGTGTTAATGTTACCTATTTGAACTGGAGACAAATAAAATCAATTTAAACACAGATTAAAACATACAAAACACATCAAAACTAGATAGTTTTTAAAATAAACTCCATAAATAAACAACACAAACGTCAACAAACGTCAAAATTGCTTTACTGTGAAGTTGTCTGCTAGATAAGCTCTAAAATACAAAAATCATCTGCTCTGCAAAACTGCGGCAAATATGAATCGTATATATTTTTACATTATAATTTGTGTTTTACTTATTATAATTCTGTATGAGTTTTTACTATTTTGTCTTCTTCTTAGAATGCATAATAAAGAATTGCTGATCATTCTAAACTAAACTTCTTTTCTACATCAATTATTCACTTTTTTTTGTTAACTATTTTTTTTAACTCACTGAAAGAGACTTTGTTGACATTGCAAAAATGTGGCTTTAAAAAAAATAATAGTAACAATTAAAAACAATAATGACTATTTTAACTTTAAAGCCTGGTTTTGCTAGGCTCAAAATAAGCAGCGTAAAATTTTAGACGACTTGTTGATTAAAAAAAAAAAAAACGCTTAAAGATGAACGTACTTCATGCGCCAAGGGTTCCGTACACCATTCGTTATAGTTTTCCTTTAATCTTCATTAGTCTTTTTATATGCTTGATTTTTTTCAAAATTTTAAACCTAATATTTTCGGAGGTAAAGAAGGGAGAGACATGCTTTTTTGGTACATCAAACACCGAAAAAGTAGGTCTCTCCCCTCCATATCTCCGAAAGTATTGCCTCTAAAATTTTGAAAAAAATCAGGCAGTTAAACAGGTTGATAATGATTACAGAAAAACTACGTTCGATGCCAAAACTCTTCAAAAATATTTTTTTAAATTTTTTTGATGAGTTTTGGTACCGAATTGTTCATTTGCTATAGTCTTCCTGTATTCTTTATCAGCCTCTTTATATGCCTTATTTTTTTCAAAATTTTTGAGCGAATAATTTCGGAGATAAAGACGGAAGAGACATGCTTTTTCGGTACATCGAACACCAAAAAAGTACGTCTCTCCCCTCCATATCTTCAAAAGTATTGGCACTAAAATTTTGAAAAAATTCAGGCAGGTAAACAGGTTGAAAATGATTACAGAAAAACTACGTTTGATGCCAAAACTCATCAAAAATATTTTTTTAAATTTTTTTGATGAGTTTTGGCGCCAAATTGTTCATTTGCTGTAGTCTTCCTGTATTCTTTATCAGCCTCTTTATATGCCTAATTTTTTTCAAAATTTTTGACCGAATAATTTCGGAGATAAAGAAGGGAGATACATGCTTTTTTGGTGGGTGATTTAAAAAAAAAGATGGTCTCTCCCCTCCATATCTCCGAAAGTATTAGGTCTATAATATTAAGAAAAATCAGACAGATAAAGAGGCTAGCAAAGATTACAGGAAAACTATAGCGAATGATAAATTCGGCGCCAAAACTCATCAAAAAAAATAAAAAAAATTTTTTTTTATCAGTTTTGGCGCCGAACGTAGTTTTTTTGTATTTTTTATTAACCACTTGTTATTCCCTATTTTTTTTTAAATTTTAGACCTACTGCCAGAGATAATGTATGACTCTCCCCTCCTTGACTCTGAATGTATTTGGCTTACACCCGACTTATTTTGTCTGTTAAAAATTACAATTAAATATCGGATTTTAAAACAAGTAATTTGTAAATATTTTGAAAAGAAGTTACTATAGCTATTTCCACTAAAGTACAAAGTCAAAGCTTGCTTGATTTAATGACCAATGCCTTGGTTAGTTAGAGTTCTTTCTGTCGGTTCGAATACATGATTCAGATTGCCAGCAAAAAAAGGAAAACTAAAGAAAGTTTTTTCGTTAAAAAGGCTAAAACTAAAAGCTGCAAGGTAGATTCCGAAGTATAAGCTGCAACTATATAAGAATACTTTGGCACCGTACAAGTTTTTAGTTAAAAACTTTGTTACAAAAAAGCTTACGAGAAAAACCGATCTCTTTATTAGAATTTTATTATTATAATGTAAGAAAACATCGTTGGTTGAGAAGAAAATAAACTATAAATTAAATATTAAAACAAAACAATAAAAACTACTAATAACACATATCTGGATAGCTGATGCATAATATGGAAAAAAAATAAAAACATGGAACCAATTATTGATGTGGTAGCCAGCGCCACCCAATATCGGGCCGAGAACTAAAATGTGAACGTCCAATAAGCATTGATCTCCATGATAAATTTTAGTTACTGGCCTGATATTGTGTGGCGCTTATTACCCGTTCAAATTAGACCAATGGCGGGATACAGAATCAGCTATCCAGCTAGTATATATTGTATAGAAATCAGTGAGAACTATTTTGGTTATTAAAAAAAAATCAAAACGTGCCTAAGGTATCAATGTTTCGGAAAATATCTTGCTTTTTTTAAAAAAACCTATATATAATGCGTTTTACGTGATCTTATTTATTAAAAGCTTAATTTTTAAAGCAAATTGTTAATAGTTATAAAAATCTGATAAAAACTTTTGATGACTACACTATGTTTAATTGGTTAATAATATTGAGGTCTTCAAAAAGGCAGGTTTTTTAACATATTTCGTCGGGCCTTCCTTTAACTCCAAAAATCAACACTTTTGGTATATAATTTTAAACTACGCCATCATTCATTCCAACTTTTTACCCCCCAGGGGGACATTGGGATGTGGTTGCTATCGTAAATTGCATTCCAATGTTCTTTGGGAATCAGCGCTCCCAGGGACCCGAGCTCGTACCAGTCGTTTTGTGTATGCCGGCTGGCAGATTCTAATACACAAATGGATTATTTGTTGTGTTGAAGACGCTAATGACCTGAGTTGTTGACGCGTCTATAATCTACAATTAATTTAGACATCAAGCTGTATTTGTGCCAAAAGCTCATAAAACCATATTTCAACGACATTTCGTATTCACTGGACCGTTTTTCTATAATAAGCTTCCTAAACACCTTTCCAGTATTTTGAGTTATAATAAGTTTAATAAAGAATTAAAGTCATGGCTGCTTTCTGTTGAAAATATTGAGTATTTCTTTGATGTTTTGAAGCAAATTAAGTTCAGTTCGTTAATTTTCTTTTTTTTCTCTTTTATATTATATAATTCCTTTATTTTCAACAGGGACTAATAAATGTTTATTGTGAAGGTGCATCTAGTACCTACGGGGATTACTTTAGATGTACCTATTATTTTTTCAGATATGCACATTGCAATGTTATACTGCTTATATTTTTTATGAAAAAATAAATTTATTTCAATTTCAAAAACAATTTCAAATTAATTAATTAATCACCTTTTTAACCATTTCTTAAATATTCACAATGATAATTGAAAATGTCCAAAATATAAAATCTCAATTGATATAAGTATCCAACCTGTTCAATATAATACTATAAAACAAACATATTGGATATCGCTGTATTCTCCAGGGACATCAAATATAACAGACGTAAATATTGATGTATAAATTTCCCAACAGACTTTACAGAAATCCCTAATCGGATTTATCTAGTTCTATGTACTACATTATGTATTACTGCTACGTGTGCTAAAGTATGAGAAGCTTGTCAATATTATACAGATGTGATATGCATTGCAGGGTTGCATATTGGTCGGATTTTTGCGCCGGACAAACGACGCGGCATGGTGGAAGAACGGGTTGAAACACGTGGTGGACGAGCGTGTTGAAAATATAGTGCATGAGAGCGGGTTAATTAATTATTACGCGAAGAGTAATAGAGCGAGAGCTAGTGACAATTTTTTGGTGTTATTTATTCAAGATCTTATTTTTGTGAAGATGTTGAGGGAGGCATATTAAAGTGCCCTGAGTAAGGCATTTTGCTAGACATTTTGTTCTGCAAATTGAAATATGTGCTTAAAACAGTCGCCGTAACAACATATTAAAATTTGAACCTTGAACTAATAATATAAATTTCGCCGGGTACATGACACGTTTAGGGTGATCTGCCACCCCTTTAATACTGACCTATCGATCTGCAAATATTATTGGGTCACCGACAAGCTATACAAACAATTTCAGCCTTGAAACAATAATAATATTGTGACCATTTTTTTTGTTACATGTTGGGGGCGGTCTGCATCCCTCCCATACCGGTATCTAGCAAAATTCCTTACACAGGACACTTTAATATGCCTCCCTCAACATCTTCACAAAAATAAGGACTTGAATAAATAACACCAAAAAATTGTCACTAGCTCTCGGTCTATAAAGCTAACATTAAAACTTTTAAAAATGATTTTAGTATCGATTTTTGGAAGCACAAACGCACCTTAATATCACTTTTCTTAGTGTTGTTAAGCCTTAGTAAAAGTGTTAAGTTAACACATCTAACTAAACAAACATTGGACAGAAATATTTTTTACAGCTCTCAGATTACACGTTTTGTGTTATTTCATTACACGTGTTTTATATTAAAAAAAAAAATACTAAAAATCAACGACCGCGATTATGGCTAGTTCGAAAGTAAAAAATAAGCCTCTAATTTGAAAAGATATTCAAATTTCAGGGTCAACTCTGACATGACATTGTAACATTTTTTTTCAAATTAGAAATTTATTTTGTGCTTCTAAGTTAGCCGCAGTAGAGACAAATAAAAAAGCATATGTCATTCCATTTATTAAATTTACATGTTGCTATCAGAATTCTACTTGATTATAACGACCGTTTGAGAAGCGCTTGTTATAACCACAAAGAGGATCCTGCTGTGTTCCCGTTAATGAGTAAAACATTCAATGGGTATCTTAAGATACAAGATACAGTGATAATTAGTGACAAAAACAATATAACTATGCCTGGAGGCTACAGAAGGTATCGCATAAGTACTGTTCACAAGAAGCATGCAGCAAGAAAACATAGCCTACAACAAACTGTATTTATAAACGGAATGGTCCAAAAATTACTAACATAAATCACAATTCACACATAAAAAATACTTCTTAAAAGTATTTAAATAAAAATACTTTTATTAAATGTGGTATTTAAAATAAAATACAAATACTTTATTTGTTAGATATATCTATAAAAGACATTTTTCAAAATTCTTATCGCCCAATCTTTCTCTTTTCTTCGCCAATACACAGTAAGTTAGGAGGACAGTGTGGTGTAACGGTTAGCGTAGCGGCCTTTTGATCACACTCCGCTCATGGATGTTTTGTGATGTCATTTAGTTTTAAGAAAATTGTTATTTAATGTATTTAAGACGCTAATGACCTAAGTTGTCGACGCGTCTATAATCTACAATAAATAAAATAACGGTCAGTTAGACTGAAAAGTCGTTCAACCGGTGCACTATTTAGGTAAAGTGACCACATTTTCATTGAGACAAAGCGGGACAAATGGGATGAAAATATTAGAATTACAATTTAGTTATATATATTTTATTGTACACATTCATATACCTACTTGTACAAAAATGTATTTATTATTAATTATTGGTAACTATAAAAATATTTGTAAAAAATAATAATTTGAACATCATGATTTTTAATCAAATTAAATTTTTTATTTAAAAAAAATTAAGCCGAGACGTAACGACTATGATCGAACACCACTGAGTAAATCTAACTCGGTACATTGCCTAATTTAGTTTACTCTGCATTCATTTTATGTGTTTTTTATGTATTTTTTATTTCTTTATATTCACCATAATACTTAATAAATAATAGGTAATATATTTTTACAGTACATTTAAAATAAGAAAAGCAGATATTTTCAAAAGGATCGGATAATTTTTACAAAAAAGTATATATGGCCGCTATTTTGAAATCTGACGTCATTTTATTTTTTTGTGACCTATGAAACTCTCAAATATCAATTTTCAAAATGATAGAATAATTTTTACAAAAAAGTACATACGGCCGCCATTTTGAAATCTGACGTCATTTTATTTTTTTGTGTCCTATGAAGCTCTCAAATATCAATTTTCAAAATTTCAAAATTTTTAAAAATCGGCGGGACGCGGGACAGTCCACCAAAAAGCGGGACTGTCCCGCCAAAATCGGGACGTGTGGTCACTTTATATTTAGGGTAAGTTTGGTTTTGCGCTCAGATCGATCCGAACGCTCTAATGCGTTCGAATTTACATTAATTTAACATTATTTTATATTCTCTGAAAGATCTCTATTCTGAGATTGGATCGATCTGAGTATAGAACCGAACTTACCCTTGGTAACGCTGTATTAGAAAACTCGAAATAGCTAGACTTGAGTAAAATGCAATAATGCAAATTCGAATTACCACTACAAATTTCAAGCTACATAACTCTAGCGTTGATAACAATTATAAAACCTACATCGATAAGTGCGCTTATAAAACCTTTACAAAACTTTAGGTAATTATGATTGTGTATATTAGTAATGTCCGACTCGCACTTGACAGCTTTTTTTCTTTTGAGGTACAGAACCCTAAAAACTATTTACACCATAAATACACATTTTAAATTAATAAACGAATCTTTGCAGACATGATTACACAAAAAAAGAAAATGGCCGATTACCGTATGTTGAAAATGAATAAAAACGTACAGAGAATTAAACTTCTCTGTATGAGTTTAGAAAAAATACAAATAAACAAATCAGGCACTATAATGCAGATGAAAATAAATAAAGTTAAAAAAAGGTAGAAGACCATTTATTAGATTGTGTTTCACACGACTAATAGTATTGATTCTATGAAAGAAATTTATATTTTTACAAAAATAACTAGAGGATTTTCCTTTTCGTGTATTAAATACGAGTCAAGGATTACAGGAAGAAAACTTTAGAGCCAAAAAAAGTTTGTAAGATTATTCGATACCTCGCCGAAAAATGGTTCTGGCTCTCGTGACGCAATTTTTAAAGCTAAAGGATTCCCATTATTGCCACTATATAACTTTCGGTATTTAAGCATTTTTTTCACTGCATTACGCAACTGGAATAATAAAGAAAAACTCGACTCGAAAAGAAAAATTCATTAAAAATAAAAAATTTTCAGAATGTAATTTTTTTTTCCTTCTATACTGACTTCGATATACAGTTCCAGTCATTTTAAGCGTTCGTCGGGATCTGGATTAGGAGTACTCGCTACCAGAAGTTATATTCCTTACTCTCTTCATCTCAAATTCTTTCCCCTCGCCTAAAAACGGTTACAGTTCTATTTTTAAAGCTAAAGGGTTCGGGTAAACACCAAATGAAGGACCAAGAATCGCACTACAGCTATCCTATATAGGCAAATTTTTCTAAAAAACTGTTTTGACTACCTGTGAAAGATTTTGTAATTTTTAAATAATTGTAAAGTTTTTCCAGGAAATGTTTTTCAATTTTTTGCCTGAAGAACCTGTAGTGTGTTTCTTGGTCCTTCATTTGGCGTTTACCCGTTCCCTTTAGCTTTAGAAATAGCGCCGGGAATGCGGTAACAGTTTTTAGGCGAAGGGAAAGAATTTGAGATGAAGAGTACAGGGGGTGACTTCCGGTATCGAATATACTCTTATAGTAATACCGAGACTCGCATCAAGATCAAGATTCAGGCCCGGACTTAAAGACCCAGGGCCCGTAGGCACTTGATAGTTGGGCCCCCAAGCCCAAAAAAAGGAGAAAAAATGGAATTGGATGGAAATTTAGCCAAAAAAAAGTCGCCAATTGGGTTATCTTCCAACATTTTTGGGCTTTTTTTTCTTTAATTTCCATCTCCGCGGTGGCCGGGGCCCCCTCGGCGGCTGGGCCCCTAGGCCAGTGCCTTGTTGGCCTAGGCAGAAATCCGGGCCTGTCCAGATTCGTAAATATATGAAGGGAATGTGGAAAAAAACAAGTTATGTCCTTCTGATAAATGGCTGAGTAAATTGAATTTAAAGTTAATTACCTTGTTCTCTTCCCATCCAATAATTTTTATAGTTTTTAAAATACACGGTGATCAACCTATTTTAAGACGCTAATGACCTCTGTTGTCGAGCGTCTATAATTCACAATTCATTCATTCATCTACCTATTTCTTTTACCCCACAATTTACCCAGTGCTGAATACCGTTACGGTCTATTAGATGGCACCAACAGTTCAAAAATCAAAAAAATGTGACATACCCTGTTATAGAAGGATTTTTTCGTTGGAGAGCAGCCAATTATATAATTGTTTCGAAACATATAGGAAAAAATCATTTTACCAACCAGTGGTCACAGTCAGGATTCTAACCTGAACCTTTCCAATTTCGCGTCGGAATGAGCTTACAATACTCAACTGTGACATGATTGCTAAATTAATATTAATATTAATTTAGCAATCATGTCACAGTTGAGTATTGTAAGCTCATTCCGACGCGAAATTGGAAAGGTTCAGGTTAGAATCCTGACTGTGACCACTGGTTGGTAAAATGATTTTTTCCTATATGTTTCGAAACAATTATATAATTGGCTGCTCTCCAACGAAAAATCTTTCAATTGCATACAGCCGTATAAAAAAACTATTAATACCCTGTTATTTCCCCATTCCCTTCATATATACAGTAATCGGTCGATCGTGTGAAGTCCTATTATACTATAAAAAGACTAGAGATTTATAACCTTACCTGTCCTATAGCTCTATTTATTAGTGTTTAAATTACACAATCGAGACATTACAATCGCATCGAACATTTGAGGATCACATTATTGCAGTTATGATATTTGCAAATTGCACATGTTTCCAGTTTGCACTAAATCTTCTATAGGTACTATAGTACCTATATGTCATCTGTGGTACTATAAATTGTATGCAACTAAGTATCTATACGACAACTAATCAACCGAACTGAATAGAAATTGACTGAGATAAACATCTAATAATGAGCAATCACAAAGCACTAATCAGTCGCAATTGTTTCGACAAATGAGTTTAGTTGTTGAAGTATTGTTAATTCAACAGAATCGGTTGAATTTACTAAACAATTACACTGTTTATTTAACTGGATTAGACAGAACCGGACCGGAAATAAATTGAAACGAAATTATTTAACGCATTTCACTTTCATTATGACGAAAGAAGTGTTCACATCGATATAATTTAAAAAAAAATTCGGTCAGCCATATTGGATTCAATATTTCGAATTTTTTAATTTTGCTTTTAGCTTTGGACTCAATAACTCAAAAAATCTATAATAATCCGTGTTCATGCCGAAATTTTGGTCAGCCATATTGGATCCGCCATTTTGAATTTTGATTTTAGCTTTGAAATCAGTACCTAACATACACAATCTAGATAAGAAAATACATATTGTAGTTTATATAGATGCTCGCGGCTACCGGTACCGCGGGGAGGACCTATGGAGCGAGTTAGAGGGGGTTTTAGTGGGTATGGGGCACACTACCCGGGGCTATCTTCCGTGGGTGTGCGTAAATGCATTTCCTCCTCCGCAAATAAAAAAAAAAATATGTTCGCGGCTCGACAGTCAAAAATCAGTATTCATGTTCGATTTTCCAAAGTGGATCCGCCATTTTGAATTTTCATTTCAGATTTGGAATCAGTGACCCAAAAAACCTAGGTATAAGAATCCGTATTTGCGTCTTTATAAAAATTTTACTAATAGAAAAACGGATCGAAAAATATTTTTGACTGAAACTCCGGCAGTAATAAGCGAACTATTACTGATAGAGGTCGTGTGAAGGACGATTAAAACGGGACCACGCACACACTCTCCCAAATCCTGTTACTTTAGTAGGAGAGAGCACTGGCGCTAGTAACAGGAAACACCCTGATAATATAATATGTATTCTCGTAGAGAGAGAGAGAGAGTTCTGCACACACATTCATACATACACAAGCAACTGTGGTGGGGTAGTAAGTACGGCGCATCTACCAGTCCCGAACTGTCAACTCATTGCAACGATATCGTAATACACACTAGATTAGAATCGAATAAAAGGAATAATGTTCAAGTAGATGAGACGGAAACTTAACGATATAGATGATATTGAAATATAATACAGATTGGGATCGAGTAGAAAAAGAATACGGGATGGCTGAACGATCTTTGACAAAGGCGAGATATGCTACAACGATAATATTTTATACGTACTAAATTAGAATCGAATAATGTTCAAGTAGATGGGAAGGAAACTTAACGATATTGAAATATAATACAGATTGGGATCGAGTACAAGGAGAAAACTGGATGACCGAACGATCTTTGACAAAGGCGAGATATGCTACAATGATAACACTTGATAGGTAAGTATCTACTAGATTAGAATCGAATGATGTTCGAGTAGATGGGAAGGCAGCTTAACGATATTGAAATATATTGTAGATTGTGATCGGGTCCAAGAAGAATAATGAATGTCCGAACGAATCTAGACACATACGGGATATGCTACAATGATATAGTGTATTGTACTAGATTAGAATCGAATAAAAGAATGTTCAAGTAGATTTTTTTTTTTAACGGGATGGCCTTTGCTTTGACCAGCAATTAGCCAGTGCGGGTTTAAAAGTTTGATAATTAAAAACCATATAAGCGACGCGATAAAACACAACATAAATGACAGGGACACAAGAGGGATCAAACGTATAGGGATGTTAGGATAGGGGGCATGGATTAGCCTCGGGCCATGCTCAGCGGGTAATAGACAAACAAGATGGCCAGGAAGAAAGACGGCCGGGATGGGTTCAAGTAGATGAGACGGAAACTTGATGATATTGAAATATACTACAGACTGAGATCGAGTAGTGATGCGGGATTACGAGATGTTTTAGTAGATTGTCTCGATTGTTCAAACATCTCGATGACTCTCGATGGTTGTCACTTGGACTTGATTGTTGTTGTTTCATAGTTCACCGAGTCGCATAGTACTGAATCGTACACTGTCGAGAGCTACATAATATACAATCGTTCATCACTCAGAAACTGTGGTCGAGTCGATGGTCGATTGTGCAGTAATCGCGTAATACGAATTCAATATTGAAGAGATCACAGAGTAGTGAGTACCGACTGAACAGTGTGAACAGTGAACAATCAACGAGTCGCGCGAACAAATCCGAGCCAATGAGGGGGTTTTAGAAAAAGTTCCAATATCTTTCAGACAAAGATGTCGTGCCTGCTTGGAAATGGAAGGAGGGCACTTTGAACATCTTATGTAACTTTATTTTTTTGTTTTGCTAGAAGCTTCTTTTGTTTGTTTGTACATAATAGATAAGTAATAAATAATTGCAAATAAATTTTTCAAAAAAGAATAACCTACCATATCTCCGAAACCGTTACTTTGCGGACCCATGTTTACTAAGACTTTTTTGTTTATTTTGGTCCATACTATTATCTCTTTAAATATGTTACACTCTTTTTTTTAACTGTATAAACAACGGCATCGCTACACGCTCGGCTATTCTCAAGCTTCCCAATAAATCCAGACGAACATTCTATGCAAAAATTACATCTCTTAACGCTGTTACAGCAAAAGTTTGTATAAGTAGATGTATTTTGTATATTATTACCGTATAGAATAGCAACGAAACGCTGAAGTCCTGGACAAAGTAGTTCTTCCTTCCGTGTTTCCTGAATAAGTATCACGGAATATAAAAATCTTCCTGAAAGCTATTCTATATAACAACAAAGCTTGCTTTAACCAAAAGCTCGGGTCAAACTTTAAAGGTCGGCGCTCTCATAACCAGACTTGTTCTGTTAAAGGTATACAAAACTTCACATAAGCTACTTTATACTCTGGTCATCGAGAATTCAAGTCAACGAAAGTGAAGATTCTTTTCAAGAAGATTTTTTCTAAAATATTTATTTAAGTTCACTAAGCGCCATGGTTTACCATATTATATTTTAACAAGACTAACGTCTAATTGAATTGAATTGTGGATTATAGACGCTCGACAACAAAGGTCATTAGCGTCTGTAATAACGTCTAATGTCTCATACTAGGGTGGCATTTTAGAAATATTAGATGTATACCGGAAATAGTCGGAAGTGGTTGACATGTGAAAAAAAACACAACATGTATAACTACATTAAGATGTCAGATACAGTGACCCAGATGGCCGTGGGGAAAAGTACGAGTCTATATACCGACAGGTACAAACGCCAAGGCTATAGGTTCGTATTCCGAAGGCATTTATTTTTTTTTAATATTGAAAATATATGGTTATTGGATAGAAATTTAAAATATAAAAAAATAAAATTACAATTAATATTTTATTTGTTATATTTCAATTGATTTTACAAGATAAATAAAAGTGGATGTATTTCTTTCCATGACAACGAATACAATTATTTGTGTTTAACGATATTTACGTCATCTGTCTGTATCTACCTGCGATACAGACATATACCTACCCATTTTTTAATTTATTATTATTTTTATTAATATCCAATTAAAGCTTCCACTAGTTCTCGGAAACAGACGCTAATGGCCTCTGTTGTCGAGCGTCTATAATTCACAATTCATTCATTAGTTCTCGGAACTTGGTAAGTGGTTGCCTAGACTAATGCCCCCCCCCCCAGGGGGGACATTGGAATGTGGTTGTTGTCGCAAATTGCATTCCAATGTTCTTTAGGAATTAGGGTTCCCATGGGGACCCGAGCTTGTACCAATCGGTTATTGTATGCCGGCTGGCGGATTCTAATACACAAATGGATTATTTGGTGTGTTGAAGACGCTAATGACTTGAGTTGTCGACGCGTCTATAATCTACAATTAATTACCTAAGACACAATCATGAAAATGATGCTTTGTATGAAGTCAAGTTAAATTTTGGCTGAAAAACATGGTGGATCGGACGAACCAATCAGAAATCGTCACCCCTTTTTCTTAACTCTTACTAGAAAAACTCTACACTAAAGCAGGAGTCCCATTTACACGGAAAACGCACGGAAGACGGAACTCGGAAATGCAAATAGCGGAGTTTGACCAATCAGATTTTTTCCGTAATATTTAAACTTTACGGAAAGAATCTGATTGGTCAACCTCCGCCATTTGCATTTCCGAGTTCCGTCTTCCGTGCGTTTCCCGTGTATATGTGACTACTGCCTAAGTATATAATAATAACGAAGCCAAATTTTAATTTTCATAACTAATTTTAACACATTTCATAACTGAATTCCAAAATTCTGCTCCGCATTAAATATAGCGGAATTCCGTTTTCTGTGAACATACAGTGCATTGGCGTGTACGCAACATTAACACTAGGGTTCCACCATTCGGATTAAATGTTAATTAAACTACTTAAATGTTCGGTATTAAACAGTAGACAGTCGTGTGTTCAAAGGTGAGTTGGTATTCCTTTATTCTTTACTGTTCGGAGAATTAGTGTGTGAAACAGCGACGTACTGTCAAAAAGACCCCCCCCCCTTTGACATTATAAAGATCTAGTTGATGATATTTAATAATATTCTTGATCTTTACATAAATAAAAATAAATAAATAAGATACTGTAGCAAACCCCAAGATGTTACGCCACTGCCTCCAATTAGATTTACTCGGGGTGATAAGACACTATATATCTCACAATCACTGCGACCTATAAGATCTTTTGTGAGTCACTGCCTCCAATACAATGGTATCGAAAATTCTAGACAAGTACCTGCCGGAATATTCTAGAGAACGCGAGAACGTACTAGGCTGGGTTGCGCGACCTATATAAGCGAAGTACGAGTGAGTCAGGGAATCAGTCACCGGAGAGCAGTCAACGGGAATCAGTAAGTGTAGATTATACTGTGACAGTGTTGAGCAGCGAAATAAATCTGAAATAAATTCACCTGATAAAATAAATATTAGTGTAGGTAGTCAATTGTATATAGTTATTTGTTAAGTGTTATTTAAGTGGCCAGTTTAGTTCAATAATTACCGTTTAAGTTTTTTATTGTTAGAATTGACTTTTCGTTGTTGCATTTATTGTTATCGTATTTTTAATTATTGTAAATAAATATTTATTCCGCCAACTCAGAAAACAGTTTTGTAACAATACAATAAAATTTTATTTAATCAAGATATGTCTAAATATGTCTGATTACAGCGAGATTTTAATATAAGCGTAGCTCATATAGAAACTCCAAAACAAAACAATGTTGTGGTCGACAAAGTTATTAATGTTGTCTCAAAAAGACCCAGCAACAGTACTTACGTTACATAATATGTATATTAATACGAATTAACTAAGTGGTCTAAACAAAAAACAAAAACTCCACTACGTAAAAAAAAAAAGCAGATCAAAACGTAAGACAGTATTTTTTTGTTATCAGTAGTCGGGACCTCGAATATTCTAATTTTTTCTTCTTCAACTCCCGAGCAGGTTTCCAACTACTGATAACAAAAAAAAAAAAAACTGTCTTACGTTTTGATTTGGTCGCACTTTAGTCCTAATAAACGACCCACCTCACGGCTTGTTAACTTTTATTTTTTAATAGGTAAGTATTTTATGTGTCACATTTTTAGAATTTCATACGCGCTATTAAATTAACGACTGGAGAAATAAAAATAATAGGTTAGGGAAAAAATCAAGGGCGGCCATGATCTGTAAAATGAATAAAACATCGATAATATGTGTTATTAATACGCTGTCTTGTGTTAAAGAGAGGATAAAGCAAAGTCATAGATTATTAGTAGAACAATTTAACTAATATGCTACCATTTATATGATTCTCAAAATACGACTGATTGTATAATATGAACATTTGTATGTGTAAAACCGCCATAGCTGACGCTGAGACAAGGCCTGGTATAACAGCATTCCTTTTAGATTTTAGTTCGGTAAATATGACTATTATTTAAATAAAAAGGAAAAAATAATTTTAGGTTCATAATTATAAAAGCGTGGGTCATGACTAATAAACTTAGTCATGACCCACGCTTTTATAATTATGAACCTAAATTATTAAAAATTATTCTTTCCTTTTTAGTGTATTTAAATAAAAGCTAGTTTCTAAAAAGTTTTTAGTCAAAAAAACCCTACATCCCCGTTTGAACCCCTTAGGGGTTGAATTTACTTCTAAAAACAATTTATTCATGTATTGTCATCGGGAATAAATATGTGTACAAAATTTCAAATCGATCGGATACGTGGAAGTCGTTCAAAATTGACTTGCAAGATTTGACCTAAACAAACACACAAACTAACATACATTGCAAGCACACGAGTCACAATATTTATTTTATTTATTGTAGATTATAGACGCGTCGACAACTTAGTTTATTAACGTCTTAATTACATTAAATAAGAACATCTTTAAAACTAAATGACATCACAAAATATCCATAAGCGGAGGTGGGATTCGAATCCAAAGGTCGGCTACGCTAACCGTTACCCACACTATCCTCTCGAGTTATAATATCATTACGCACGAGATATATTGAAATCAAGAATAATTAAATTTAATTATCAAGTATTGATTATCTAAGTGAACCCCGATAAGTTATCCCCTTTCAAGTAATGGATGAATAACTGAACAGTTGATAAAATTGCGATTTTGTTACAATATGTAAAACAGAAACCTAAGTTTCTTGACTATTTACCAGTTGAATATTAATATACAAAAGTTAAGCAAACCTGGTTCTCTGACGTCACAAACTTCGTATACAGTCCTTGTTTTAACATAGGTCGCGATATTACAAATGCAAATTTCTTTGAGAGGTACAAATTCCCTAAAGAGTATTCATCTCCACTATACAGAAAGGTATGCTGGGGGTGCTACATTATAGTGTTATGAGTCCCTCATATTCAAGGGATGCCCAACTACCAATGCTAATATATAAAATAGTAATGGGACCTCTGTCTGTAATTTAGTTTGTTTGTCAGATTTTTCGGATGTTTTTTAAGATACATAAACAAGAAAATGCATATACAGAATTTTTGTCTGTTACTCAGAACGGCTCGATTGATTTTGATAAAATTTGGTAGGTACACAAATTTAAAATAAGATTCCTGGCAAAACTTGAAATTTATCAAAATATTGGAACTGAAATTTTGTAATAAACAAATCAGCACCATATAAACAATGACGTTCCAACGATCTCGATAATTTTCAAGCCAACAAATAAATTCTTTTTAAAATTTTTGGGTTGTCTCGGAATTATCCGGTATATTCATTTAAGCCACGCCCGGACTAGCTTCAAGTGTTACTACGGTGGATGTGTTTATTAATGGGTATTTGTGGTGGAAGTACGGGTAAGCCCTAGTACACTAACGGTTTATAACATACACAGATATTCATTATTAGTACAAAAGCGTTGGGTTTGAGGTTTGGGGTCGTACATTTAATGGTCTGTGCGTGATTATACCATTTATATATTATGTAATATGTACAATAATGTTATGTATTATGTGCGTATATGCTAATGCCGTGATTTTATTCAAGACTTGTGATGGATTCTTATTTATTCATTGTAGATTACAAACGTTTGACAACTAAGGTACCTTAAGGTACCTAAGTCATTACTTACTGAAGTGTGTATTTAATTTGGTGCAAATGTTAGGAATGATAATATTATTGCAATTAAGAAAAAAATTGTTATTTTAAGGGACGTATTAAGGGGTTAAATTTTTTATTTTGTCCAAAAACAAACCTAAGTTCACGTATTAAAGCCACAAGGCCTGTATTAGCAAATACACTATATTGTCGGCAGGGTTTGGCAATTAAAAAAAAAGTATTAAACTATTTAAAAAATGGCTCGATAATTACTTTATTCATGTAACGACAATCTTTTTGAAATTTGCAGATCTATCGATTGTTTAAATTAAGAATCGTTACCCAAAAACTTTTTGAACGAACTGTATATACAAATTAGCCAATAAACATGCCTAGAGTTTAATTACGAACTCGTAAACAATACGATGTTACAATTATTAGAAATGTAATATTTGTACGTTGTTTTGAAGTGCTTAATAAATCATTATAAATATGCTGTTGAATTATTTACTCGAATGAAATAATACTTAAATTTATTATTGTTTTATGAAAAAGGGGGAAGAGTCTGTTAACTACCCTTTTTAACAGACCTTATTTTAAATAACAATATATGAATTAGATAATTGTGGACAACAATATAATAATTATTAATTAATTCAACAACGAATTTTTTAATCCACAAGGCATCCACTAGGTAGTTATGTTAAGAAATACTATTCACTACCTAGTGGATGCCTTGTGGATTAAAAAATTCATTGTTGAATTAATTAATAATTATTAGAACTTATTTTAATGAATTCATTAAGAACAAACAAAAATACATGTTTGTTTTTCTTTTTTTTTTATTTAAGGCCACCAATAACCAGGGTTATTTGAGCACCAATTCTTATTTTCAATTTATTATTTTTTATTTTATTGTAGATTATAGACGCGTCGACAACATAGATCATTAGCGTCTTTTAATTACATCAAATCAAATAACAAATAATTTAAAACTAAATGACATCACAAAACATCCATGAGCGGAGGTGGGATTCGAACATACGACAGTGTGATCCAAAGGCCTGCTACGCTAACCGTTATTATTTTTTTAAAAATTGAAAATTCACTTGATATTGTTGCCCTATTTCTTAGACTTGAACTTGGGAGCTTGGGGCTTGTAATAGACAGGCAATGGAAACGTCATAGTATAAACGACATCCCTACACGTTCGGCTATTCTCAAGTCCTGATCTTTTTTCAAATGAAAAAAATCGTTTTTTTAAAATTAGTCATATTCATCTATTCATCTCGAAAGATATTATGGAAAATTCGCGAAATAAATTTCTGCATTATTTATTTTTTTTACTATAAAAATGTTTGTATTTTAGTGGAGTTCACCATGCAATATGTAGGCATCGACGTACTATAAAAATCAATGTTTTTTGTTAAAGGAAAAAAAATTAATTTTCCTAAGGGAACCCACTTAAGAGACATTAAATAAAAATTTACAAAACAAGCCGTGAGGTGGGTCGTTTATTAGGACTAAAGTGCGACCCTTGAGGTCCACACGACGAACTTCCCAGTTTGATAAATATTTAATAATAATAATTAAATTAGATATTACACAGAAAAGTAATCATTTCTATCATAAAACATCAATAATTAAAAAAAAAAAAAAAAAAACGGCTGAACCGATTTTTATAAAATTTATGTCGGATCAAAATGACGTTAACACGCCTCGATTGACACCCTTACGAAGTCGATATAATTTTTTATTCGCGAGATATTGTGTAAAATCTACTTTTTTGGAGGTTATTTGGTTAAGAAATAAGAACGGCTGAACCGATTTTAAAAAAATTCCTTTCAGATCATATTTACGTTAATACGCGTCGATTGGCACCCCAACGTAGTCGATATCATTTTTCGTTCTCGAGATTTCGTCTTAGAAAGAAATGGACACATACATACGTACGTACGTACGTACGTACACACACACACACACACACACACACACACACAGACATCTTTCTAAAAGTAGTGTAAAAATAGTGTAGTGACCTTGAAACATAAAAATTTTTTTTCCTTTTTGATTTCGATTTTCGGACCCATTACAATAACTTCCAATGGGAAGTTAAAAATAATGTCAGGAAAAATTTAAATCCCAGCGGAGCCGTTAAAAATTTAATGCATAAAACAAACGACGATAAAAAACAAAATTAAAGAAAACAGTTTTATTTCTTTGTAAAATCTGTAGCATTTTTCTTTTAAAATATACAATTATTTTAAATAAAAAGACAACCTGTCTCCAAGATTGTGGGAACTATAAGGGGATAACTGTTCACCGGATCCCGAGCTGGAGTCTTCTTAAATTGGAATCTGAAGAACTATATCATTTTTTTTTCGAAATAAGTGTTTTTGATAAAAAATTTGTTTTAAAACTTTTTTC
Source organism: Mongoloraphidia duomilia (assembly GCA_039654895.1). Classification (NCBI taxonomy): domain Eukaryota; kingdom Metazoa; phylum Arthropoda; class Insecta; order Raphidioptera; family Raphidiidae; genus Mongoloraphidia; species Mongoloraphidia duomilia. Next base: position 5,477,450 of record CM077526.1, on the reverse strand, counting down.
CGGGGACGAAAATATTTAATTTCGAATGACATGGAAATGACGGAATAGTTACAGAAATTTCGATGGCGAACTGGCTATGAAAATTCGAAAAAAACATAACAATCAGTTATACGCAGCTTTTTTTGTATTTGTCAGAATTTAAGTTAGATTTAATTAGAACTTGAGCAAATCGGTTATTTATTAGTGTAGGTAAAAAGATATAAACAAATTCTAGAATCTAGATGATAACATTTGAATAAAATTTAAATCATTTTATTTCTAAAATATAAAGATTTTGAGAAAAAATGTTTTCTAAAAAGTTGCCTAGAAATTACTTTTCACTTCATTAGGACGGATGGAACAAAGTATTGTCTAGTTTCTTTCGTTGTATTTGTCAGCATTATTACAAAGATCTGATGGATTACCTATATTGATAATTGGCGCTGATGACTTCAGTTGTCGAGCGTCTATAATCTGAAATCGATCTATGTTGACAATTCAATTAGTAAACCGTTATAAATTTATTAATTAGTTATGTTTTGAATCACGTCCAGGAAAATTAAATATAATAAAAGTAAATCACAGGTAGTCAGGACATTTAATAAAACAGAACTCTGCTTTGATTTTAGTTGTTATATGTTTCGACATTATATATTGAACTGTGAACTCGTATGATTGAATTGCTGAAGAAGTCCTAATCAAAGGACGAAACGTTCAACTAAAATCAAATCAGAGTACTGTTTTATTAAATGTCCTGACTACCTGTGATTTACTTTTATTATATTTATTAATTAGGTTTTCTTAACTACAAGTGAAAAGTAGAAAACTGTCACCCCAGTAGAAATTTTTAACATTGTAACAATGACCATAAGTCTTCTTTTGTTTCTTAACAGCCCATTCTATACTAGACAAAGATTATGTTCCAGTTTTATCTTAGCTTAATATATTTTTTGAACAATAAGTAAACTTGCCAATATTTCGTTACGGACTTTCAGTTTTATTTTCGATCATCAAATCGATTAAGTTAGAACGTGTTCCAAAAGCTCAAAACTTGTATCATTATTAAAGAGATAAACTTTTGAACGGTAGAGCTTCATTTTCAAACACAATATTATACTCTATTCTCTGAAAGAGTGACCTTAATAAAAATCTTTTTAAAGACAAGCTTTTATTGAATTGTAGGTACTAAAAAGAAAAAAAATAATTTTTGATAATTTAGGTTTTTAATTATAAAAGCGTGGGTTCTAAACTTTATGATAGTTTATTAATCACGACCCACGCTTTTATAATAATTATTATGAACCTAAAATATTAAAAATTATTTTTTTCCTTTTTAGAATTGGATTGTAGATTATAGACGCTCGACAACAGAGGTCATTAGCGTCTTTCCTTTTTAGTACATTTCTATGAAAGCTTGCCTTTAAAAAGTTTTTTTACTAATAGACACCTATTTTATTTTGTTCTTTTTGGTCTTTCTTTGTAACTATTAGAACCGAATTAGAACATTAATTTATTAAAATTAATTGATTATTTAATTCTAAAATTGATTGATTCATGTATTGCCATCCCGGGAATACATTTATTTATTTATTTATTGTAGATTATTGACGCGTCGACATCTCAGGTCATTAGCGTCTTTCAACTACACTAAATAACAACTATCTTAAAACTAAATAACATCACAAAACATCCATGAGCGCAGGTGGGATTCGAACCCACGGCAGTTCAGTCCAGAGGTTGCGGCACTAAGCACGCTAACCACTAGGTTATACTGCCCTCCCGGGAATACATATTATGTGTATAAAATTCGGATATGTGAGAATCGTTCAAAATTGACTTGCAACATTTAACCCAAACATACTAACAGATGAAGTTAATTAAAAAAAACTAATCACTACTCATTTATAATGTGTAAACAAATGTGTCAGTTTTTGCAACTATCATGTAGGTAGGGATTATTTCTACAGAAACCGGCGGTATCTTCGCAAGTCAACCGACAGAGCGATGTTCTGGTGCGACAATGGTGTGTGTCCCATCTTTCACAGTTATGATGTCCGACAGTTATCTACCCTAGGGAATTGATCGTTTATCTTCACTTTGTTGCTGTCACTGGGACCCTCTCTGACTTCCTTACTCCACCATATACACAGATATCGCCTAGCCATTGCTAGGGTAAAACTACAGGGATAGTAAACCAAATTTTATTTAATCCTCAGCTATAAGTAGTGATGGGGCGAAATACTAAACATAATACAATACCCAAAAGTATTTTGAAGAGAGAGAGAGAGGGGGGAGAGGAGGAGAGAGGATTCTAGGTTACTGAAACTCGACAACTAAGGTGAAATCTATATTTACTAATATCCCTATAAACACGTAAGTTTGTGTACTTACGCAAATATTACTGGACCGATTTTGATGAATTTTTCTACACGCATGTTCTTACGATGTTTATTATGTAGGCAGGGGAGAGTTGGGTAAAATAGGATGGTCTGGTAAAACGGGATACCACGTTTTATTTCAAAACAAGAAGTACGATCTATCGGGTAGGGGCGGAACTAATAACCCTCGATGTCTACCTATGCCCGGCAAGTGATGTATCTACTTTAGTTTCACTGTAGATGACGTAACAGATGAAAGTGTCAAAAAATTAGATTAAAGTAAAGTATTTGGCGTGCTTTCAAAAGTCGATTTTTCAGTGTGTGGTTGCTTAAAACGAGAGGTATCCCGTTTTATCCAACTACATGATATTTTTTTGAGAAGTGGGTTTTGTTACGTTTTTTTTGTATTTTTCACAATATATTTTAAATTTACCATGTTGTGCCTTTTTTCCTGAAGGATAAACATTATGGAACTTGTAAAAGTATAGGTATCCCATTTTATCAGACTAGGTGGCTAAAACGGGATACTTCCTACTTTTTCAAAAAAAAAATTTTTCTCTTATGTGACTTCTATTTTGCTCATAAAGGATGGTGGCAATCAAAAGTCCATTTATAAGTGAAAAAGGAGCCAAAAAATAGTTCTTTGCATTACTTCATTCAAAAAGTTGTAAGACATAAAACACTAAGTATCCCGTTTTACGCAATTCTCCCCTACATCCTCGCCAAATAAGGCCAGTGATGACTTTTTTAATTCAAAAATTAAAATTGATATACGATTTTATAACTCTATAAGTAGTGACACCAAGCGGTGAATAATTTGATGTGTCGCAAAGAAAAAAATAACAAAAAATTGATTAATAAAGCGTTTCATCAAAATCGCTCCAGTTATTTTCAAGTGATGCTGACACAAACTGACAAAAATTCTAGAAACGCGTTGTCCTGTATAGATATCATTCAAAATAGCCGAAAAACAAAATAAGAAAATAAAATTCCAAATTAGATTCGGACCTCCAAACGTGCAGATGTCCAAATTTTTCATTCGCAAAATCGGACCCCTTACAACAACTTCCAATGGGAAGTTAATAATATCACTAGCTTACTGTAACAATATTCGCACTAAATCAATGTGACATGTTATTACTTATATAAAACTACGTATACATAGCCAGTGGCTTACTAGATATGTAGTACTATATACAATATGGCTGAAAAATAATAAATTTTGAAGGACGTTTTATTCCCTAAACCGACTATTTTCGAAGAATATTAAGTAAATTTAATTGTGGGTGTGAATGAATTGTAAATTATAGACGCCCGACAACTGAGGTCATTAGCGTCTTAATTGTGGATGTGACCTTAGCATAGCTGAAGCGCTTATATGTACTCGATTTAAAATTTCACTCATCTAGGTACGTTACATAACTTTATTTTATTAAAGTAAACTTAGTTAATGCTACTAAAAATACAAGCAGAGTATAAATATCTACTATTGAAAATTTTGTTGGAAAGCAGCCAATTATATAATTGATTCCAATAATATCGGAAAAAAATCATTTTACCAACCATAGTCACAGTCAGGATTCCCTGAACCTTTCCACTTTCGCGGCGGAATGAGCTTACAATTACTCAACCGTGACATGATTACTAATCTAACATTCTCTTTATATGCTTCGGAATCAATAGATTTTCACTACATGCGAGTGTTAATTCAATATAGCTAGGTTGTATTAGAAGTGAATCTTCGTACTAGCGAGAGCTCATCACTTCTACAACCTAGCTATATTGAATTAACACTCGCATGTAGTGAAAATCTATTGATTCCGAAGCATATAAGGAGAATGTTAGATTAGTAATCATGTCACGGTTGAGTAATTGTAAGTTCATTCCGCCGCGAAAGTGGAAAGGTGTAGGTTAGAATTCTGACCGTGACCACTGGTTGGTAAAATGATTTTTTCCAATATGTTTCGAATCAATTATATAATTGGCTGCTTTCCAACAAAATTTTCAATAACGATAACCAAATTGTTGTGGGATACGGACGATGAAAAAACAAAAATTGAATTTCTAATTTAGCAACGTTTCGTTAATCATTTATACATACCTGAAGAAGTTAACATTGATTAACGAAACGTTGCTAAATTAGAAATTCAATTTTTGTTTTTTCATCGTCCGTATCCCACAACAATTTGGTTATCGTCATATTATATAACATGGGCATTAAAATTCAACAAAAAAAATTTTCAATTGCAATTCAGCCGTATAAATATCTATTAATTTATCTTAAAATTACTATATTCTTTCTAAAAATTTATTTTTTGAAATTCAAAAGACAAAAACGCAAGATTTTAGAAAATGTATTTTGTGTGCGTTCTGGTAAATAGATCGATAGATAGTTAGATAGATAGATAATATAATTATAGTACATACAATAACAATAATAATTTTTAAAAATTCGTTGGTTCGGCCTTAAACTGTTTAAAACAATAATAATATCTGTGAAACTATTTGGCAGTTTTTTAATTCGAATATAATGTAGGTAGATATTAATACGACTGTTCAGATAATAATTAAATATTTTGGATAATCAGTCAGCTTTTAATTTAAATTTTTCCAAAATTTTTGTCAATACATTACAATTTATGTAATATGTATTGACAAACATTTTTCAAAAAATCAATTAAAAGCTGACTGATCATCCGGGCTTGAGAATGGCCGAGAGTGTAGCAATGCTGTTGTTTACATGGCGTTGCTATGGTTCCTCTATTACAAGTCCCCAGTTCCCGGGTTCTAGCCCGAGAGCTGGTAAAAGTGTCAATTGGATTTTCAATTTATTATTAAAAAAAAAAATAATGAATTGAAAATATGAATTGGTGCTAGGCCCAAATAACCTTAGCTGTTGGTGGTCTTTAAAACACAATTTAACAATTTTTTGACTGATCATCCAAAAAATTTAATTAATTAATAATATGTACTTAATGTTCCATTATTTTTCAAACAACCTGTATTAGCCGGTACACTGTAAATACAGGTTGGTAGCTAGCAGCTAAATTGTGCATACACAGATAACCAACTGAATGTCACTCATAGTTCAAATCCCTCTGAGGTAATAGAGTTGTGTTGCTAGAACATGTTAAGTCTATTATACGTTATCTATCGTACCTAATAATGTACTGCGGATACTACTTAATACTACTCAAAGTACTAAGCGGACTGAAGTATCAATAGCTACTATCAATAATATATTTGCGGCCGTACGGCAAACCCGATTGCTCATGTCGAATTTGTGATAAAGTAAGATTAAACATTTTAAATTAAAAAAACTTTTTAACAAAAAAAAAACCACTAAAAAGAGGAAAATAATGAAATTTTGAGGTCTGCGCCAATTTAATAAAATATAAATAATAATAAAATATAGTTCGGCTGATTTTAATAAAAGTAAGTAACGGCGTGTGATATTCTTTAAGGTAAATGTTACTTTTTGACACTAAAAAGTAAAAAATAAAAAACTTTTTAACAAAAAAAAAACCTCCTTCAAAAAGGCACTAAAAAGAGGAAAATAATAAAATTTTGAGGTCTGTGCCAATTAAAATATGAAGTCGGTTAAAAAGTATAGTATAGTGATTAATATCTTCTTTTTAACCAACTTCATATTTTATTAAATTGGCACAGACCTCAAAATTTCATTATTTTCCTCTTTTTAGTGGTTTTTTGAAGGAGATTTTTTTTTGTTAAAAAGTTATTTATTTTTTACTTTTTAGTGTCAAAAAGTGACATTTACCTTAAAAGAATCACACGCCGCTACTCACTTTTATTAAACCGACTTTCTTACGCTGTCTGATATGTCAAAAAGTGACATTTACCTTAAAGAATCACACGCCGTTACTCACTTTTATTAAAATCAGCCGAACTACTCAACTGATTTTGATGAAATTTCTATGGGACCAATCTGAAAGTATATCCTTTCAACTAAACATTTTTTTTTCAAAATCGGTTTATAAATAACTGAGTTATGGGGTAACAAACATAAAAAAATACAACCGAATTGAGAACACACATTTTAATTTATCAACGCCCAAATAAGACCCTGATTTTACCTGTTCTACACTTGCATCCACATTAAGAACTTTATTTCAAAGATTTTAAGAGGGCTTTCTCACTGACGGCCATTCGATTAACACTCAAAATATCGATTATGTAATCATACTTAATATTATAAAGAGAAAAGATTTGATTTTTTGTGTGTTTGTTTTTTTGTAATGGATAAACTCAAAAACCACTTAACTGATTTTAAAAATTCTTTCACCTATAGAAAGCTACATTATCAGCGAGTAACAGCTACAGGGCACTTTTAAAAAATATTGAAAAAGCTTTTTCAGTGGATTTGACGTAAAATCATTTAATATTCAGAAGGGTGTAGTGTGGACTTAAAACAAAATTTTAAAAATTTGGCCGGTAGGTTGCTTTAATTTTATTAATTATATAGTGTAAGTCACTTCTAAGAAATTTTATTATAAAACTATAACGCAAGTTTTATTAAAATTCTGTCGTTTTTGCGTCGATTCGAATAACTGACAGTGAGAATACTTACGCAGACTTATAAATTATGAAAGTTTGTCTATAGATATAATTTTATATATTTAGATTGCTAGACTTTTAGAGGCAACATTTCCATTTAAATTATTCAAACGTAAACATTATTTTTCCTGGAAAATGTCATTAATAACTGACGTCAAAGAAAAATTTAAATGAACATTTTCCTTAAAACTCTTTTTTCCTAAAAAAAGAAACATGTCAACGTATTCATACAGTGAACAGGCAAAACTGTGGTTTCCTAAATTCACAGAAAAAAGTAAGAGAAGAAAAAAAAAAGGAAAACGGACGACAACTTTTATAAATAAGCTGAACGAAAACTTGAATTGTACGTTATAAAACTTTTGGCTTATATTTATATTATAATATTATGTAGCTCTATGGCTTTTTATTCGGCAGTTGACAACCTACGTACATATATTAGTGTACCTGTTTAGAACTACGCCACGTCCAAACTGCTACACTATTAATAAGCCGTGAGGTGGGTCGTTTATTAGGACTAAAGTAAGACCCTTGAGGTCCACACGACGAACTTCCCAGTTCGATTAATAATTAATAATAATAATTAAATTAGATATTACACTGAAAAGTAATTATTTTAATCATTAAAACATAATTATTATTTATTTTTAACAATAATTTAAAAAAAAAAACGGATGAACCGATTTTTATAAAATTTATGTCGGATCAAAATGACGATAACACGCCTCGATTGACACCCTTACGAAGTCGATATAATTTTTTATTCGCGAGATATTGTGTAAAAGCTACTTTTTTGGAGTCTATTTGGTTAAGAAAAAAGAACGGCTGAACCGATTTTGAAAAATTTCTTTCAGATCATATTTACGTTAATACGCGTCGATTGGCACCCTAACGTAGTCGATATCATGGCTACGCTCTTGTGCCAGCGTTAAGTTTTTTATTTATTTAATTTATTGTAGATTATAGACGCGTCGACATCTTAGGTCATTAGCGTCTTTCAACTACACTAAATAACAACTTTCTTAAAACTAAATAACATCACAAAACATCCATGAGCTCAGGTGGGATTCAAACCCACGACGGTCTAGTCTAGAAGCTGCGGTACCAAGTACGCTATCCACTAGGCTATACTGCCCTCTCCAGCGTTAGGTCTTACTGTATATAAATGGTTCCATGCGTCTTGATTCTCAAACAAAATATCACCGACAAAATATCTCCGACAAAATATCATCGGACAAAATATCCCCATGATAAAATATCCCCGAACGAAATATCCTGTTTTAATTTTGCCAAAAGAACATTTTTAACGCCCACTAGAGCACAATATGTAGGTATATATCTACCTACCTTAGAAGTGATGTCTTTTTCTAGACCGGAATTGAAAAGTTAGTATAAATTCAAAACAGACAAAAAATATTTGAAATGAGGAGAAAGATAATTGGAAATTGCCCTAAGCTACTTTATATACATGTATTTTGTACCTATACAACGTTCACCAACGGCAACGCATCCTCTTTTTCAAAGAAGTAAACTTTATTTTTACGGTAACCCATCAAGAAAATTGTTGGCACAACATTTCATACTCTGAAGACGTTATTTGCATTTAGGAATCACAGTAGAGTGTTATTATGCGCGCGACTATACGGACCTATAAAGGGCAGTCTTGTAAAAAATCTAAAGGCCAGTATGCTAACCGTTACACCAAGCTCAGAGGGCAGTATAGTCTAGTGGTTAGCATGCTTGGCGCCGCAACCTCTAGACTGGACTGCCGTGGGTTCGAATCCCACCTGCGCTCATGGATGTTTTGTGATGTTATTTAGTTTTAAGTTAGTTGTTATTTAGTGTAGTTGAAAGACGCTAATTACCTTAGATGTCGACGCGTCTATAATCTACAATAAATAAAATAAAATACATCAGGCTCACTAGATGCTGCAGTGGATTCAACCATTCCCAAGTAAAGCTGGATTTATATTATCTGGTCAGACACGACGCGGGAACGTAGCGTTTCCGGCAAGACAAACATTTTTACATGCATTTCAAATACGAGTATTGATACGTGTCTGAACAGACGGGATCCGCTAAGTATAAATATTCGTATTTGAAATGCATGTAAAAATGTTTGTTTTGCCGGAAACGCTACGTTCCAGCGCCGCGTCTGACCGGATAATATAAATCGAGCTTAACTGAATTCAGTGTCTGCGTGCAGATAATACAAATAAAGCTCGATTTATATTATTCGGTCAGACACGGCGCGGGATCGTAACGTTTCCGGCAAGCAAACATTTTTACATGCATTTCAAATACGAATATTTATACTTAGCGGATCCCGTCTGTTCAGACACGTATCAATACTCGCATTTGAAATGCATGTAACAATGTTTGTCTTGCCGGAAACGCTACGTTCCCGTACCATGTCTGACCGGATAATATAAATCGACCTTTACGCTGTGGTACAAATCAGATAGAAAAGATCGAAATTTTGGAAAAGCGGTCCCAGAACTATCATGTAAAATACCCGAAAAGTAATATACAAGAAAACGAACTGACAGACAAAGATCCGGTTATATATTAGTACCGATAAATTTGCAGAGCTCAAGAGTGAGATTGTAAACTATAGACGCTCGATAAGCGTCTATTATAGAGTTCATAAAATGTTAAAAATTAAATTAAAGTAAATAATTTTCAAATGGGTCAATTGATGAATCTGCGCAGTTTTAACGATTTTGCAACTTTTCAAACAGTTCACTCTGACGTAAAGATTCAGTTAGAGTCAGCTAGGGTCTGGTTTTGTTGGCTTTTGTTGATCTAAGTTACAATTCAGAATTTCTTCTCCTTTCACCCCCAATACAAAAGAATTTTTTTACTTAACTTTCTTGAAGTGAATTCGTTTCTTAACTTTATATATATAGGTATATGTATAATATGTATATTATACAGGGTGTCCAATAAACATAAACCGGAGATAGGTTTGGCCATATGCTATCAAAATATCAAAACATAAATTAAATAATTAAATTGCTTAATTACGTCTTGGGTTATCGCATGGGCCTAAACTTTTTTTGCATGAGCCATGGCCCACTCGGGCCAATCCGTAACTAGTCCATGAAATGTGACATCATATATGCATATATGCAATATCTGACTTTCGTGATTTTAAGAACAAAAAACCCATTGATTAAAAAATGATCAGGGTTAAATTATCTATACATGATAGGTCACTTAGTTATAACGAAAATTATTTTTGCAGATTGTGATTATGAAAAAATCATAGGGTAAGTTTCTCATTATAATAAATTTATCAGAAAAATATAATAATAATATAGATAGATAATAATAATAATAAAAATTAAAAGTATTTTTTTAATACAAAATTGAAAATATTGTATTTTTTCAATGAATGCCAAGCATTTGAACAAACAATGATCCATTTTCCTGAGAGTATCCACGAGAGGCAGCACTTGTGGTAGGTACAAACATTATTTATTCCCCATTAGTGTCACGTCATTTTAGTGGTATATAACTTAATTATTTAATTAATTTAATAATAATTATAAATAATTAAGTTATACCACTAAAATGACACGACACTTATAATGGGGAATAAATAATGTTTGTACCTACCACAACTGCTGCCTCTCGTGGATAATTGAAGGAACTACTCTCAGGAAAATGGTTCATTAGTATGTAAGCATTTATTTTGTTATTTCAGTGACAAACATTAATTAAAATTTAATAAATAAATACAGATAATTCGGCTCATCTGCAGATTGACTGTTTTTGCTTGAAAAACTTCAAGAACATGCCCCTTAAGTGGCGCAATAAATCACCCTGTATGCTTATAGGTTTGGACACAATTCTATGTTGTATTTTCTTGTCTGTTTTTTCTTCTTTTCTTTTGTACATACATATTTTTTAAAAACATACTGAGCATTAGAAAAAAGAATTGGTATCGTTTTTGAACATATTACAAAAGATTCGCTTAAAACAAAACATTGAAATATATAAAAATGTTTTTTTTATATCAAATTCCACAAAACTAAAAGTATATTTGTCAATAAGAATTAGAATTTTTTATTATTGCTATTTTTGTACCCATTTCTTGACTTTTTTTAATTTATAAAATAAAACCTTATTGTTTTAGATACAGCCAGTTATCTCTTTCTCTAACTATATGATCCAAACCTTCATTTTTATACATGAAGGACTAAAAAAATAGGAATCTAAATCGTTTATTTTAAACTTCAAAACTGCTTTCAATAGTCAGCAAAAATACACCTGTTGTGTTTTTAATTAACACAGATAATTGAATTTTTTTAAATATGAGTTAACCTAATTATTTTAGAGTTAAACGAAAATAATTAAAAATTGCAACGAAAGCTTTCATTAAAAACACAATACTGCTTAAATGGCCTTAACCTCAAAATATTACATACATCGTATACTTTAAAACTGATTGAGGACAACTTGGTGTAATGATTAGCGCGCTGGCCTTTGAATCAAACTGTCGTGAGTTCGAATCCCACCTCCGCTCATGGATGTTTTGTGATGTCGTTTAATTTAATTTAGCTGCGATTAGACCTTAGTTGTCGAACGTCTATAATCTACAATAAATAAAACTAAAACTGATCACTCACTTTGAGAGAGAATCCGATTAGAAAAATGAATATTATAATAATGCCACTTAGAATGTCTACACGTTCAGGGTCGGATTTAGGGGAGGGCAACCGGGGCTACAGCCCCGGGGTCTCCACAAAAGAGGGGCCCCCACAATAGACTTCGGAAAAAAAATTCTCTGAATTTACGGTTATTAAATTTTGTCGTTGAAAATATGCTAAATCGCGTTAATAATTTTAATAAGTAATCATGAGGAAATGTTTTTTAACTTCCACTGCACAATAATTTGGGACCAGGGGTGCCCAGGGGGGTCTGTTTATGTCTATAAGAATCATAGTAGGTTCATTAAGAACTCGAACATTCATAATTTAAATACTAGATCAAAATCTGAACTCAGAGCTCCTTTTAACCGTTTAACCATTTCATTAAAATCCCCAAATAGTCTCGATATAACTGTCTTTAATAAACTTCCCCAAAACATTAAAAAATCCGATAAACTGTCTAAGTTTAAAAAATACTTGAAAGAATTCCTACTTACAACCGCTTTTTATAAATTGGATGACTTTTTAAGTTATGGATGATTGAGTCCTTGATGGACCTACTAAAAATGACGATTGTACCCACTATTCTGGCACCACAAATAAATATTATTATTATTATTACTCCTTTGTTGCCCCGGGGCCTCCAGACCTCTAAATCCGGCATTGTATACGTTACAGCAAAATGGGGATAAGCAATCAACGAAAATAGTGATTTGCACCCGGGCCAACCGGACCGACTAGGTAGTTCGTTATAAAGGTCATTGGTAGTAAAAAGGCTGAATTATGAATTATGATAAAAATCATGCACTGAGAGATAAAAATTATAATTAAATAGGTCCTTGGGTGCCGCATGCAAACACACGAGGGACTACGCCCTCCCGACGATAACGGACTGTCACCAGCGTGTCGCATTATCTCCCCTTCCCCTCCTTATACAAATGATCCACACCTACCCTACAACACGTGGTCACGGCATATAATAAACGCAATGTTGTTACGTGTTTTATAGGGGAAATTTACACACCTGGATTACGTTTCGGAGCTTCAATATGATAATTACATTGACTGTTGTAATAATTACATCTGTTTAATTACTACGTAATATACATTTTATGTGAATTAACTAATCGCAGATTATTTTATCTACAGGATGGCTATTTTAGACAAGCGACTAGGCCCTGCAGTCAGGGTCCATTTCGATTAGTGCAAATACCCCATCTTAAGGTCGTTTGCATTTGCGAAAAAGCAAGACCAAGACCAAGACTATCATTAGACTAGCAAGACCAAGACCAAAACCGAATGAACAAGCGTGTTAAAAATGATGTAATTTTGATATTTTTTAACATTTTAATAAAATAAAGTATTTTGTTAGTCAATAATAGATTGTGAATTATTTTTAATTTATAACTATGATGATCTTCAGAAGTCAAAAACTAAAAAAAAGACAGATAAAATGAGCAAGACCAAGACCAAGACTAAATAAGCAAGACCAAGACCAAAACTGAATTAGCAAGACCAAGACCAGACATATTTAAGCAAGACCAAGACCAAGACTGAATCAGCAAGACCAAGACCAAGACTGTCCAAGTCTTGGTCTTGATCTTGCTTTGCTCATCACTACATATTATGCAATTATAAAATAATTAATAAGGGTTGAACGTCCAATGAGGGACCGGGATCACACTACAGATCCAACAGGCGAAAAATTGAAAAAAAAACATTCCTGGAAAAACTGACAAGTTTTTAAAAATCACGTTATCTTTCATACGTAGTCAAAACTTTTTTTCAAAAAATTCGGTTGTAGGATCTGTAGTGTGATTCTTGATCTTTCATTTTGCGTTTACCCTTTAGCTTTAAAAATAGCGTCGGGAGAGCGGCAACCGTTTTTAGGCAAGTGGAAAGGATTTGAGATGAAGAGTGCAGGGGGTAACTTTCGGTAGCAATACCACTTTCGAACTATCGTGCTATTTATAATTCCGGAGTTCTGGACATTCTGGAGCAAACTAATAGGGAAGCCGACCATCCCGAAAAAAAAAATAAATATCATCTTTCGATTCTATATTAGGGCTTTTATAATACAAATTTTTAACACAACTCTACAACTAACCGTTTACGAAAAAAACGACTGATATGGGTGGTCTGTGACTCATCCTGTATATCTACTTCCAATGAAGTTATTATTTTAATCAAGTTTATTTTTCTAAACGAATTTTTCAAACACGAAATGTGTATTTTTTCCATGGACGTTCATTGGGGGAATTTTTTTTGAAGGTAGCAAGCTGACTAGGGCTAGTCAATCCCAGAAAAAAATTAATACTTACATGTAACTTAATTAAGAATTTATGATTTATATTATACATTAATTTTGTGTGCCTCTTAAGTCAACTTTATGATTATTTGAAATATAAGCCGCTTGAACAATAGAAAGTTCAAAATTAGAAAATCGCCGTTTTGCAAATAAAGGAAGCAAATGAAATTAAAAGTTTAAGAGCCACTGGTTTGCGGAATGGAGTTATGTACACAGGCATCCGACTTCGAACAAAGAGAAAATGGGTGGAGTGGCTGAGGTAAGCGGCACCATACACGTGCATGCGTACACTACATGTTTAATGTAATACTTGTGCAAACTAATTAAGATCGGGGGGCGGTACCCCCTGTGTGTTTAGGTCTCACACAGTGTCATGCGTTTACGCAACTGGGGTGTTCGCTAAATAACCACATCACTGACCTTTATAATAAATTATCGAGCATCTACAATATACAATTACTCTCAAAAACCGGTTGAACCTACTTAGATTAAGTAGGTATAGAGTTTAGTTCGGAACCGACCAGGGCCGCAGCAAGGAAATCTTGCGCCTGGGGCCAACATTCAATTTGCGCCCCCCCCCCCCCAATAAAAATCAAAAAATGCATGATACAAGATTTTTATAAGATATTCCAACACAACCAACCGAAAAACATAAAAAATGTTCACTAATCGACTCCAACAACTCGCACTTTTAGTTTCAAAGATATATTAACAGCGTCTGAGAGATTTTTGAGTTTTCTTAAAAATGCCGAAAGTAAGAAGACCCCCCCTCTTTGTATAAATTTGCGAAATTTTTAAAAAATAAATTCGACTCGATTCGTTTGATATTAAGTCAATTTATAGAAAAAATAACGCTGAATCGACTCCAACAACTCGCACTTTTAGTTTCAAAGATATATTAACAGCGTCTGAGAGATTTTTGAGTTTTCTTAAAAATGCCGAAAGTAAGAAGACCCCCTCTTTGTATAAATTTGCGAAATTTTTGAAAAATAAATTCGACCTGATTCGTTTGATATTGTCAATTTATAGAAAAAATAGCGCTGAATCGACTCCAACAACTCGCACTTTTAGTTATATAATATATTTCTATAGAAATTATCGCCAAATTCGTTAGCCGTTTCTGACTCATTGAAGATCGTAAATAATTTTTTATGAGCGTCGGTTTACTGAACTATCTCTCACATGAAGTAGTGGTTACGGGAATTGTTAAAAAAATTCTATATGCTATTCCCATGTTTGAATAGCTTTCCACTAAACCCAAATAATGAATTGCTTGTAGTACTCTAAATGTGACATTTTATTAATATTTTCATATAATGATTCAAGCATTTGCGTTGCGCTTGCTACTTTTGTAATATTAAATACGTAATATGAAATACAAATTAATAATAAGTGTTATATTTCTTTCTTTAGTCCTATTTGCAAAAGTATTATTATTTATTGTATATTTTATATTTGTCGAATTGTAATTAGCCTGGCAATAATCATTGTCGTTTTTCATGTCAAAAAATACAGCGTCTTCGGCGCCCCTTGCTTAATGCGCCCGGGGCCGTCGCCCCCTCCGCCCTACCCTTACTGCGGCCCTGGAACCGACATCGTGAGCAAAGTTTATATGGTGGAAGAAAAGTTACGAATATGGTGGAAGAGACGGTACGAATATGGTAAAAATATTGATAGATTATCTACGAACGAGCTTTCTTGAAAATAATCATATGTGTATTGATCAAAAAGTTAACAACAAAATAAACAAGCCGTGAGGTGGGTCGTTTATTAGGACTAAAGTGCGACCCTTGAGGTCCACACGACGAGCTTCCCAGTTTGAGAAATATTTAATAATAATAATTAAATTAGATATTACACAGAAAAGTAATCATTTTAATCATTAAAACATAATTATTATTTATTTTTAACAATAATTAAAAAAAAAAAAAAACGGCTGAACCGATTTTATAAAATTTATGTCGGATCAAAATGACGTTAACACGCCTCGATTGACACCCTTACGAAGTCGATATAATTTTTTATTCGCGAGATATTGTGTAAAACCTACTTTTTTGGAGTCTATTTGGTTAAGAAAAAAGAACGGCTGAACCGATTTTGAAAAAATTTCTTTCAGATCATATTTACGTTAATACGCGTCGATTGGCACCCTAACGTAGTCGGTATCATTTTTCATTCTCGAGATTTCGTCTTAGAAAGAAATGAACACATATACGTACGTACGTATGTGTTCACACACACGCACACACAGACATCTTTCTAAAAATAGTGTAAAAATAGTGTTGTGACCTTGAAACATAAAAATTTGTTATACATTTTGATTTCGATTTTCGGACCCATTACAATAACTTCCAATGGGATGTTAAAAAAACTTGAAACCTTCCCACACATTAATCTTGGAATTTGTGAAAACCGCATGAAAATAGGTTGAATGGTTTCCGAGTTTATCGCGTTTAGACAGGAAAACAGCAGACATACGTCGTTTTTAATAAGTATGTAGTGTGGGCATAGGAGCACCTTAATGAAATTACTCTTAGTTACAGATTCTTTGCAAGTAACATTTCTTTCAAATTTTTATGGTGCTTATAAAGTTAATGTTAGAAATTACAGTGTTATCCAAGAATGTCACCGCAGTTGTAGACGAAACGTCAGGTAGAAATACCACCGGACCACGGCCTACAAGCTCGGAAACCATGACGACTTGGAATGGAATCACACTGTTGTTAATTTTTTGTTACTTTCGAACAAATTTGACATTACATAAGGTAAAGTGAGGCAGAAATTTTACAGTGCTGCGTACATTTCTAATTGATGGCGTGATGAAGTAACAAACAAAAAATAAAGTTTCGGGAACTACTTAATCGATCGGGATAAAAAGTAGCCTATCTGTTAAACCGGGTCATAAGTCACCTGCATGCGAAATTTCATTCAAATCCGTTGCGCCGTTGAAGCGTGATTGAGTAACAAACATACACACAAACTTTCGCATTTATAATATTAGTGCGATGATTTATGGATCGGCTATATCAATACAGTGTATCTGTTGTCCATCGTTCAACTAGAATAGATACACCAAAACATACACAAACACACACATTCAGGGATAAATGCTTTGCCGTGTCCCAAACCCAATTTTCCAGTTCTCTTCCGTATGTTCCGACGACAAAGCTAATTTGTTACTCTTCACTATTGATTTTACGATAAAATTGTCAAATTACTATTCTGTCGGGACTTTTGATTGTTTTAACATTCTTTGTAATTTGTACACTTCAGCGCACGCGCACAAATTACTGTACTGACATGTGTATTTTTCAAACAAAGGTTTTTTTGCAATACAAATTTTGTAAGCTCGACAACTGAGTTTTAAAAAAAATCGACTGGGGAGCCGATCCTATATTTCGCACCCAATAGCGAGCAAAACAGTTAAATAAATTCGTGATATTATTACTTATCAATTGAATTGTTAACATAATGTAGATCTAATAGTCTAAGAGCCGACCGTTGGATTTCCTATGTATGTCGATTTTATTTATCGTAGATTATAGACGCGTCGACATCTCAGATCATTAGCGTCTTTCAACTACACTAAATAACAACTGTCTTAAAACTAAATAGCATCACAAAACATCCATGAGCGCAGGTGGGATCCGAACCCACGACAGTCTAGTCTAGAGGCTGCGGAACCAAATACGCTATCCACTAGGCTATACTGCCCTTCCTATGTATGTCGAATAGACAGACAAATTTGTCTGTGTGAGTTATCATTGAGCCAGACAAATTGAGAGCCACAATTATTTTTATTTTTAATTTACCAGAAATTGAAAAAATAGGGCTGCTAATGGGTTTCAGCAGGATGAGCTCTGGCAGCCCATTATGATGAGACCGACATTTTGACATCACTTTTATTTATGTAGTCGATGGCATATAGGAAAACAGTAAAAAAAATTAGAACTGCCTATAGAGGTTGCAGCACCTCATGATGGTATGAAAGTATCCGTTGAGACCGACATTTTGACATCAATTTTATTAATTATGTAGTCAATGCAGTGGCGGACTAAGGGGAGGCCGAGGGAGCGGCTCGCCCCGGGCCTCTGGTCCTGAGGGCCTCCAAATCTCGAGAAGTCCTTCTTAATCAAATCCCAAACAAGGCCAAAATATATTCAGTAAGTAAGAGGCAGTTAAATGTTGGAGGCTCCGTACGTATGCAAAATATAAACGTAGGTAGGTTAACTATACCTACCAACGTTTATTATAAATATTTGATTTTTTTGTCAGCCATTGCATCGATATTATTCATATTTTACGAAATTTACACTA
This sequence comes from Mongoloraphidia duomilia, assembly GCA_039654895.1. Lineage (NCBI taxonomy): Eukaryota > Metazoa > Arthropoda > Insecta > Raphidioptera > Raphidiidae > Mongoloraphidia > Mongoloraphidia duomilia. The sequence continues at coordinate 5,459,241 of CM077526.1, read as the reverse complement.
CAAATACATCAATTTCTAAGCAGACCGGAGGCATCATTTAGTTCTGCAGCCCCGGGTCTCCGACGGGCTTACTCCCCCACTGAGTCAATAACATAAGAAGACAATCTAAAAAATGACTGAGTATCCTATGATCCGGCAGAATAAAAATATTAATTGTGGCTCCTCATTTGATTTAAAATTACAAAATACTACCATTGTAATTAGTACAATAATGAATATAACAATTATTATAGAAGCAGTGGTTGCTTACATTGAAACAGAATTGTATTCACGTGACCGGATAACGGAGCAAAGGTCATGTGAAGGTTATGTTGAGTAATAACGTCAAATAGCTTGTTAGCCGTCCTGTAGGAGGGCATTAGAATAATCAAGAATACGTGTCCTGCAGAAACCAAGACAATCAACTAAGGCTACCAACCAAAACTAACTATTTCCCTATATATTATTAAGCTCAACAACGAGTTACATTATTTAGTTGGTACCCAAAGAAACAATATGAAACAGTCGAATTGATTATTAACACCGGATATGTAATTTCATAGATCGAATATACATGCTGATTCATGACGTCGGGGAAAAATTTTACATGGTGTTTACTATGAGTAATACAACTAAAAATCTTCAAATAAACGTATGTCTGAAAATGCTTTCTAACGGAACTAGTAGACGCGAGAGCTAGTAACAATTTTTTGGTGTTATTTATTCAAGGTCTTATTTTTGTGAAGATGTTGAGGGAGGCATATTGAAGTGCCCTGAGTAAGGGATTTTGCTAGATAGCAGTATGGGAGGGATGCAGACCGCCCCCAACATGTAACAAAAAAATGGTCACAATTATAATTGATCCAAGGCTGAAATTGTTTGTATAGCTTGTCGGTGACCCAACAATGCCATTATAATATTTGCGGATCGAGTGGTGGCAGATCACCCTAAACGTGTCATGTACCCGACGAAATTTATATTATTAGTTCAAGGTTCAAATTTTAATATGTTGTTACGGCGACAGTTTTAAGTATATATTTCAATTTGCAGAATAAAATAACACCAAAAAATTGTCACTAGCTCTCGGTCTATAGGTCCGCAAAGTTTATTACATGTTGAATGCAAAGATGACAACGTTGGACGAATGAATCACTGTCGAGTCAGCACGTTGGGGCAATTTCTTATTTCATTCTGTATTCGTTCCAGGAACTGCTCATAGGTAACGCGATATCTTTGATTGAATGATTAGAGTTATATAAAATAGATAATAAAACTATCTGTAATTTTTTTTTGAAAATTCGAAAATTACAGATAAGTTTTCCTTTATAGCTTTATTATATGCATTGGCAGCCCTGTCACCGTGATGACGTATCAAGAGAAAATAACAATTTTTTTAATGTGCGTGCTTCTTTACACAAATCGCTATCGAAAATACAGAAAATTACTCGTGTAAATTTCCAGTAAAAATCATGACAGTAAACACATAACCCATAACCTAACATATATATGATTAAAATAATCTACAAAAAAGCATTTTACAATTTAATTAATGTAATGTACTTTTATCTATATAAAATATTGCGTGCATAAACACATTATGTTTGCAACAGTGTAGCAGGGTTGGTAACATTGAACAGAGTTAGTTTAGTTTATATAGTCTAATTACTTAAATAATTCATTAGGATTAAAAATGCGGTAGCTCTTAATTATATGTGGGTAAAAGAGGGGGAAGCGGGAGGGGAATGGGCGACGATATAATACAATGCCATTAGTTCAAACTAAGCGAAACCAAAGCCAGCTCTGAATTTGTGAGAATAAGGATTAAGTTGAAGTTTACTGCAGTTGTATGCATTTATGGAATTTAAGTGGAAAGTTTGTCGACAAAATAACGAAGATAATTTTTCTTTTGGAATTTTTACACGCCGATGGTTTCTTCTTTTATGCAGGAAAAGATTTTACTCTATGTTTTAAAATCTTACTGTACAGGCATGGCGTCGTGGAAAAACTTCACAGGGTGATTCCTATGGGTAATTCAAATAAAAATCTTCAAATAAATATGTGTCCGAAAATGCTTTCTAACGGAATGGTGGCCTCTCAAAGTTTATTACATATATAACCCCAATAACGCCGAGAAACGGTAATTCCTGTACCGGCCATCTTGTTTGAGGTTTTCCATGGTTTCCCTCAATAATTCCAGATGAATATCGAGATGGTTCCTTATTTAAGGCCATGGCCGATTACCTGTCAAATTCCTATGCTCCCAAAGTTGCCTACCTTATCCTAATGTCCTATAATTCCTTCGCACATTTCTATTAAATAAGTTGAAGTATAATAAAAATGTATAAAACGGGAAGTGGTAAAAAAATGGAAAATAGTAATGGTGCGAATGGCGTCTGTTATGACATAATGTCGAGAAACGGACGTTAAACGCATTATTATTATTATTATTATATAACCCCAATCAATCAATCAATCAATCCAAATCTTCTCGGTTTCCGGGCTTGTAGGCCGTGGTCCGGTGGTATTTCTACCTGACATTTCGTAGACGAAACGTCAGGTAGAAATACCACCGGGTCACGGCCTACAAGCCCGGAAACCAAGAAGATTTGGAACAATGCCGGCCGTGAAAGCTTGCACACCTGAACGAACCAATCAATCAATCAAAGATATTGCGTTACCTATGAGCAGTTGTTAACACGAATACAGAACGCCACAAATAAAATAAGAAATTATCCGGATGTCTCCGGCCTCCGACGTCACGCTGATTAATTCGTCCGACGTTCATCATTCCCCTTTGCACCTTCCGCTACCGAAGGAGCCCCCCGCCACCACCCTTCTCCGACACCACTTAAATTATTTGAGGACTGAGGTAGAGTGCCCGCGGTGAGAGATGAAGCCAGGCACGTCATCAATAATATGCTAGTGAACGCCTGCTTGCCCGCAGACAGTGCCGTGTACACAAAACTGCACATTGGGTTTTATGACGTTAGGTACAATTTTGGCAAACTGCTATTCATGACAATAAATATGCCAATAGCAAGCTAGAAGGCGGGCGCAATGCATTCACGTTACTATGACGCGGTGGCTTCATCTTTCGCCGCGCGAGGTCTACACAATCGAAATAATTAAAAAATATGTTAGGCTGTCGAAAAAATTTTAGTATCACTCAGATAACATAATATTATGAGATCGACACAACAAAAGTTCATGGTACTCCATGCATTATCGAAATAATTCTTTTCATCTACGTTTGGATTATTTTTTGGTCCACTAAATTTCTTTAGGAGCTTGTTGACACGTCATGACAATATTAAACAATTTTTGAAAAAAATAGCACGTATGGATGTGAAAGGGTTCGCCATCCCTGCTCTAAGTTCAAAAATAAGGTTGGGGGAGTGTAAATAGTAGACGTATGTTTTTCACTTTTTGGCACTTGGATTAAGGGCGGAGCGGTTGGATCGATCGCTCCAGGACCCCGCGACCAAGGGGGCCCCACAAAGACTTTTAATAACTAACGTTTAAAATTTTTCTTTTTTAATGCGGCCCCGTGTTTTTCCCAGCTCCAGGGGACTCCAGTGGTCTTTATCCAAGCCTGGGTATTTGGCCGGCGGATAGAGAACTCTCTTAAGTCCAGGGTGATTAGACCATTTACCAACTCATATCTTCAATTTACTACGTATTTTAAAATGTGCAAACGTAAATATGTTAATTTGTGTTTAAAATGATTTAAAATGGTGTATATAGAGAAGTTTGTTTTTTAATAGAGATCAAATTCAATTATAAAAAATAAACTCACCAATTAAATAAATATGTCATGCGTGGTTTTTTGTTTTGTCGCTGCTTCTGTAAAAAACAAAAAAAATATATAAGTAAAAAAATTAAAATACGTTTATAGAATTAATAAAAACAAAACACAAGATACATGTTATTTTCATCCATTGAAATATAGAAATTCTGGAAGGTAAACTGACGCCCTGCCAGCGAGTAAAGACAGACATAGCTAATAGGGTCACCTGTCTTTGTCGTACAGTCTATTAAGACTGTAGTGGAACAAGGACAGTTTATTTATTTATTGTAGATTATAGACGCGACGACATCTCAGGTCATTAGCGTCTTTCAACTATGCTAAATAACAACTATCTTAAAACTAAATAACATCACAAAACATCCATGAGCGCAGGTGGGATTCGAACCCACGGCAGTCCAGTCCAGAGGTTGTGGCACTAAGTACGCTAACCACTAGGCTATACTGCCCTCGGAACAAGGACAGGCCCTATTAACTGTCTCCACGCACAGCAAAGTATAGGGAGTAAGCTTTCCAGCATTACTTTATTTCAGTGTTTTGCTACTTTAGGATAATAAATATCTTGCAATATTTATTTTCTTTTCGTTATACAAAATGTACTCCACTTCCGTTCAAGGGCTAAAATAATTTTAAATGTAAACATTATTTTTAAATATTCTGTCTATTTTAAACAAACAAAAAGATTATAATAATTAAAATTAGTCGACGATTCGATTAAATCAAATTAACATAAAGAACTAAAGACTGTGTACTGAAATACAAAAAAAATTATCGTGGTAGGTTATAGGAACGCCATATCAAAATCTGTAATAAGATGTACATTTATTTTATACCTTATGACAATAAAAACATATATCTTATATTATATTATCTAATCTTTTTGTTTGTTTAATTGGTGGTGAATTTCTGAAAAAAATTTTTTTAAACATTATCACTTCTTACAGTTTTACGTTGTGAATCCAACAAAATACCTACAAACCCAATAAAAAAACACCGAAACTACCATTTTTTTTCTTATAGGCATTTTACAAAAGTAAAGACAGGTTGTCACTGATAAACCGCACTAAATCTCACAGGTTACCTTTAAAAAGGCTGTACAATACTCACACGTACGCTTTGAAGGAAAAAGAAGTTGGCCTAAAACTGTTCCCTAGGGTATTCCTTTCTACATCATTCCACAAAATTAAGTGTAAGCGCTATATATTCAATTCTTTTTTATACCTACCAAAAGTCCACAATATATATTTTAGTAGCGAAGGGTAAATAACTACGTTTAAAATAAATAACCATAAGCATAATATGTAAAATAAGAGGGGGAATGCTTGATATTTGTATATTTTCTTTAATACCTTATAAACGATGCTTTTAAAATGATAAAAAAATATAGTTGTATTACGCGCAATGAACCCTTTCATTGACCAACTTCAAAAGTATTTTACGCAGGAGAGCAGCCGCTTGGATAATTGTTTCGAAACATATTGGACAACTATCGTTATTACAAACGCAGTGGTCACAGTCAGGATTCTGGCCGGTTAGAACCTTTCCACTGTCGCAGACGGCATTGAAGCTTTGACAATACTCAACCGTGACATGATTGCTAACCACTGGTTGGTACCAAATCTGATTTTTATCAATATGTTGTCGATAACAATTATTATAAGTTGAGCTGCTCTCCAACGACGGCAGACGTTTTCTCCGGTTGTAAACTATGCCGGCTAGACGTATAAAATCTTACCTATAGTGCGAGTATAACTCACCTACTGTAATCCCTCTTCACTTGTATACATTACATGCTGCACTGCAAATGTGATAATCTACTTTGCCTCCCAAATTAACCCCCAATAATCAGAACTAGTGAAAATTTATCGAGAAATACTTACTATTTCAGAGAAATAAGAAGGGAAGATGGGTCACTTATAAACATAACAAGTAATTATCGAACAATGGAATCGGCGACAATAATGGACACTGTGAGTCAAAGTCCTTGTAAAGATACTACTTTACAGCAAATTATTTTATCCAGGAAATGTCCGAAGAAATGATATTATAATAAATATCTATTTTAAATTTTCTTGATTCAACTATACAGCAACCATTGGTCCGCCATGTTTTTACAGATACCCCTATCCAGTCGACGATGAGCCCAATAGATGAGTCGTATCATGTTGTAAAATGATTCCGAACATGAAGTTGACGAATTAACTAAATGCGAAGACGTAACCAGCAAAATAGTAACTATTAAAACCATAGATCATATTTTTACTATTGACATTATATTCTCTATAACTCCGCCATTGTTATTTTATAAGTGACCCATCTTCCCTACTTATGACAGATCCCAAATAGTATAGTATTTTTTTTGTAATTTTCATAGTTTATGATTCGTTTATACTTGAGTAATCGCAGTAGACTATGCAGATAGTTAGACAAGTAAGAGACCATAACAGCAGGTGACTTATACTCGCACTATAGGTGAAGAACTCTACCGATCTAGCCGGGAAGGTGCATCCGGAGAAAGCGTCTGCCGTCTTAAATTTAAACTGTGAATATTCTTATAAACAACATATATAAAAATCAGATTAGGTAAATCAAACTTTTGAATTTTAGATGCTCTGTTCAGGATGGTGCAATGACGCACCGCCACGTGAGCTTATAACCGGCCAAATTGTACTGCCATTGCATTATTGCATAACAATAGTTGTATCCTTTAAAATAGCCAAGCGGCAGCTTTGCTCCTGAATACTTTTCCCAGAACTCCGCCTATGTTTTTAAAAGCCCCTCCCACCTGACAGATCGTCAATCGCTAGTCCTTCGCTCGGCAATAGTTTCGACTCCCCATCTCAAGTAATCGCGTAGACTATAGCAGAGTCGACTGAGAAAACCATAACAACAATTGGTAAAATACTTTCCCTGTAACTGCCGGCCACTGTCTCTTAAAGCCCCTCCCTATTGACAGACCTCGATAGATAGTAATTTTTTTGCAAAAGTTTCGATTGTTTATTTTAAGCAATCGCGTAGACTATAAAATGCAAAAGTTTTAAGACAGCTAACCGTTAATTTTGGTGTCGACCTACACTAGCTAAGCGTTCCAAAGCACGCGGCAGTGGAAAGAAGATAAAAGCTTCGTTAAGTATCTATGTATGTTGCACACGGTGCCCCCGTTCAAAGATAAAACCCTCATGCCTTTTCAACCTGAGACAGTATCTGTGTAGGCATTGCCTCACAACGACACCAACACTAAATTCTACCACATTAGAATACCTTATACAGGCTGATCGTCGAGGATGTTGAGAACACACTCTGAGGAATTTTTAATCGAAAATTTTTTCACTATTTTTGTCTCTGAAGTGAAACTACCAAATTATTTAAATTTAAACTGTAATTACAATAATATGGCAAATGTTATCGGGAAAGTGAACAGGTATACATTTGCTATATTATATCAATAATGGACGTGAATCTAGAAAATTACACACCGGGGGGTTTCTTTAAATGTAATTACAATTTTTGATGTGAAACATCTTATGTCGGGCTGTGAACAGCCGTGTGTGGGGAAATATGCAACGAAATTTATGGTCCGCTTCTCCCCACCACTGCGGCACTCTCTCTCTCTCTCTCTCGGCTTCCGCGCGCTCAGGCACGGGAAGACAACCGCGTGTGTTACAGTGCAGTATATAGGATTACGTCAGCATAACAGTTAGTTGCTGCTTTTGAAAAAATATATACTACTACATAGAGAATACCACCGAGTTCAATAACGTTTTCTTTGATGTTTCACATCTGTCGGGGATCCCGAGACCCACACCCTTTTTTTATCTAGCTTTGCGTCTTCACTCGCGTTAAGGTCGATTTTTACGAAAACCTTTTCTTAACCCGATCATAACGTTAAGTCTGGGTTTAATAAACCAAGTTTCATCAAAATCAATCCAGCCGTTTTCGAGTGATGCGACTACAGTCAAACAAACAAACAAACATGTTTTCTCATCTAGGGTCACACAAAAATACCCGAAAACACCCGAAATAAAGCGAAATGACACACTTAGGTCCCGTTGTAATTTTATATATTTTTATTAAGATCGAATCTGAGATATTTTCTGCGAAAGCTATACCCCGTGCTGCACAGAGATTGATTGAGTAGTCGAGGGGTGAAAGAGGAACAAACAAACAAACTCACTTTCGCATTTATAATAATAATAATACGTTTAACGTCCGTTTCTCGACATTATGTCATAACAGACGCCATTCGCACCATTACTGTTTTCCATTTTTACCACTTCACGTTTTATACATTTTTATACTTCAACTTAATTAATAGCAACGTACGAATGGAGGAATTATAGGACATTAGGATAAGGTAGGCAACTTTGGGAGTATAGGAGTTTGATAGGTAATTGGTCATGGCCTTGATTAAGGAACCATCTCGATATTCATCTAGAATTATTGAGGGAAACCATGGAAAACCTCAAATAAGATGGCCGGTACTGGAATTACCGTTTCTCGGCGTGAGGCAGTAGGAAAAAGCCTTAGCCACATCTGCCCCCGGCGGGATTCGAACCCAGTACCTTCCCAATGCGAGTCTAGTGCTATGTACCACTAAGCTACAATGGAGGAATTATAGGACATTAGGATAAGGTAGGCAACTTTGGGAGCATAGGAGTTTGACAGGTAGTCGGGCCATGGCCTTGATTAAAGAACCATCTCGATATTCATCTGGAATTATTGAGGGAAACCATGGAAAACCTCGCACGGCAGGCTTTTGGAATGTTAAAAAATATATGGAATAGCCCAAAACTGTCCGTGAAAAATAAACTCCGTCTTTTTGATACAAATGTCAAGTCGGTATTATTATACGCATGCGAAACATGGAAATCCTCTGAAAAGAACACGAACGCTTGTCAAGTCTTTGTAAATAATTGTCTGAGACGGATACTCGGGTTGAAATGGTACCATCGAGTTTCAAATGCTGAGTTACTAGCTAGATCAGCACAAATACCAGTAGGGAGAACAATAAAATCAAGAAAATGGAAATGGATAGGACATTCCCTTAGAAAAGAAGAAACTGATATTACTCGCAGCGCACTAGAGTGGAACCCGCAAGGAAGCAGACAACAAGGACGTCCAAAAAATACTTGGAGACGCACTATGGAGGCCGAAATGAGAGAATATGGCGTCACCTGGCAAGAAGTTAAGAGACTCGCTCTCGATAGACCTCGTTTCAGAGCATTTGTAGAAGCCCTATGTTCCTAAAGGAACCAAAGGAATTTAATATATAATATATATATATGGAAAACCTCAAACAAGATGGCCGGTAAAGGAATTACCGTTTCTCGGCGTGAGGCAGTAGGAAAAAGTCTTAGCCACATCTGCCCCCGCCGGGATTCGAACCCACTACCTTCCCAATGCGAGTCTAGTGCTGTACCACTAAGCTATACATCGCTTAGTACTTTCGCATTTATATTATTAGTTAGGATAACCGCATCTTAACCTTCATTGAAATACGAAACGTGTAAAATCCTCTATCTTATTATCTCTATGAATACGCCTACCACCGGTACAAGGATCAAGGGGCGTGGGGAGGATTCTTTGTTCACTTTCGTTGAGATTACACTTCGGGGTGTTTTGTTTTAAATCTTACCTTAAAACGTACATAAAGATGCTCTGAAATATATTTTACTTACAGTTTTAAACAAGCCGAAGAAACAGAGCTACGTTTTGAAAATTGAATTAAATTCTTTTCAAATTAATTAAAAATGAAAGTGAGCCCGTTCTCTAATTAACAAAATGAAAACAAAATCATACTTATTGTCACGATCGTGTAAATTTATTTTATTACGAATTTCTTTAAAACGCTGTTATTACGATTTGTAGTCTCAGAACGCATAAGAATTATATTTAATGAGCTCTTTTCCTGAGCGTAGTTCCTTCAATTATCCACGAGAGGCAGCACTTGTGGTAGGTACAAACATTATTTATTCCCCATAAGTGTTCTCCAATTAACAAAATGAAAACAAAATCATACTTATTGTCGCGATCGTGTAAATTTATTTTATTATGAATTTCTTTAAAACGCTGTTATAATGATTTGTAGTCTCAGAACGCATAAGAAATGAGCTCTTTTTCTGAGCGTAGTTCCTTCAATTATCCACGAGAGGCAGCACTTGTGGTAGGTACAAACATTATTTATTCTCCATTAGTGTCGTGTCATTTTAGTGGTATAACTTAATTATTAAATTAACTTTCCATTGGAAGTTATTGTAATGGGTCCGATAATCGAAATCAAAATGTTTCAAGGTCACTACACTATTTTTACACTATTTTTAGAAATATGTCTGTGTGTGTATGTGTACGTATGTACGTACGTACGTATGTGTCCATTTCTTTCTAAGACGAAATCAAAGAATGAAAAATGATATCGACTACGTTAGGGTGCCAATCGACGCATATTAACTTAAATATAATCTGAAAGAAATTTTTTCAAAATCGGTTCAGCCGTTCTTTTTTCTAAACCAAATATAGACTCCCAAAAAAGTAGATTTTACACAATATCTCGCGGATAAAAAATTATATCGACTTCGTAAGGGTGTCAATCGAGGCGTGTTAACGTCATTTTGATCCGAAATAAATTTTATAAAAATCGGCTCAGCCGTTTTTTTTTTAATTATTGTTAAAAATAAATAATAATTATGTTTTAAAGATTAAAATGATTACTTTTCTGTGTAATATCTAATTTAATTATTATTATTAAATATTTATCAAACTGGGAAGTTCGTCGTGTGAACCTCAAGGGTCGCACTTTAGTACCTACCACAAGTGCTGCCTCTCGTGGATAATTGAAAGAATTAGTCTCAGGAAAATGGTTCATTGCACAACTAATTTTTTCAAATGTATTAAAAACAATGGTACAATTAAAACAAAACTAGTCGTGTAATTAAATAATTTATATCTTTGAAAACTTCCGTCATGAAAATCTTGAAAATTAAGCGCCAGATGAAAAAATGTTTCGGACTAAAGTTGTATAATTTCGAGGGAGAAATAAAATGGAATCATAAATAAGGTGGCATTTTTAAGGTAATCTTCTTTGGTTTTTTTTATAGCATATAATATTTTTTTAACAGATTCATATTCTGCATGAAAAAACAACAACTTTTGTTCGAAACATATTTCCATCTGGCGTTCAGTTCTCGAGATATTCTTGATGTAAGTTTTCAAATAAAAACGCGGTGTTAGTTCCACAGCAGCACATTTCTACGTTAAATTAAACAACATAATTTGGCTCACAGTGTGCATCCACTTTTATACTGACCTTAGAGCAACAATGACCGGTTCTAAGTATTAAATTTGAATTTCCTTGACTGAATAAGCCTCATGAAGTACCTTAATGAACGCCATTGTGCGGTCTGAAAGAACATGCCTTCCTTGAAATAGGAGGCAATTATTACGTCTGTATTTATACCGGATACGCCAGAAAGTTTTGTACAATTTATTCACAGTTGTTCTATTTATATTATATACAGTGTCCCAATTGCCAGGAGCGCTATATACAGCCCATCTATTTAATTTAATTAATTAATTGTAGATTATAGACACGTCGACAACTCAGGTCATTAGCGTCTTCAACACAACAAATAATCCATTTGTGTATTAGAATTCGCCAGCCGGCATACACAGACCGACTGGTACGAGCTCGGGTCCCTGGGAGCGCTAATTCCCAAAGAACATTGGAATGCAATTTGCGATGGCAACCACATTCCAATGTCCCCCCTGGGGGACCATCTATTTAATACTCTAGCCGTGCGAGATCTGTGTACAAGGTAAATAGGCGGTCTGGTTACATAGGAGTATAAAATATTTGAAGAGAAACGTGCTTGGCGCAAATGACGTAAGCAGCTTTACACCCTGTATAGCTATCTCTGTTCTGAAAATTTTTGTAACACCGTGTATCCGTGGAAAGCTACACAATTCAGGTTGGAAGAAGATAATTATGCTGTGTACATAAAAATTGTTAAAACATTTATTAGTTGTGCTGTATTGTTCGTTCTGAGTTATTTTATTCCGTTAATACACGCGTGGTTACGTGACTTCTCTAAGGCAGAATGGTTACTTTATGTTAGTATTATTTAGTAACTCTCACAATAATTTTTAACATGAAACATTTCAATGGAATTTTCCAGAAAGTCCTTCTATACGGAGTAGGTCAGGAGTGGATTTAGATATTTACCGCTTTTGGGCTGAAGTAATATTTACCGCCCTCCTTTAAGCTACTTTGAAACGTAATTTAATTTGATAAAGATTTTTTTATACATTATACAAATACAAAACTAAAAAAAATAGGTAAAAAAACTTTAAGTTAAACGGTTTTATTTTAAATCATCAGCTGTACCAAAAATTAGAAAATAATTAGGATACAAACCAAGGGGCACTTTGTGTCGCTGCGTCAGCGGAATAAGTAATAAAAATGTGGAGCGCATTTGAAATATTTCTGTTGGTGGGCTATGGAAACGCATTTTTCTAGACAAGCCGTTCTTATTTAATAATTATACAGTCGTTATACAGATTTTTATGCGCCCCACGTTTTTAATACTTATTCCGCTGACGCAGCTCGACACAAAGTGCCCCTTGGTTTGTGTCCTAATTATTTTCTAGTTTTTGGTACAGCTGATGATTTAAAATAAAACCCTTCAACTTAAAAGTTTTTTTACCTATTTTTATTTTCTAGTTTTTATTTTGATTTCTGGCCCGTATCTTTATGCAAACTCCTCATTCTTTCAACTGTCCACCTCCTGATTCCATCATCAGACCCTCGTTACCAAGTTGAAATTATCATAATATTGTATTGTCGGTTCCATGACATTTGATCCCAGCAATTTGATCCCACGACATTTGATCCCACGACAATTGATCCCAACGACATTTGATCCCAACGACAATTGATCATTATAACATTATAACGAATTGTTAAATATGCCATTAAAGTTTATGAAAAGTCAGCGTGATAATTTGTTATTAATTCATAAAATACAATATTTGACAAAATTACGACGTATCCCGGGCAATGATAAATAAAAGTGAATTATTCAACTTGATCATTACATAATCTCTAAAGAATTATTAAATAACAAACACATTATACTATTACATCCGTTAGAATTCTAATAACAATGTAATTACAAATATATCACAACGTATACAAATTTAATTCGAACAAATTTCCCGACAAAGAGAATAATCGATTAAATTATTTCATTAAATTAATAAAATTTAATAACTTTATTACTTATCAGGCTCTATCGGTTTATAGACAATTTTTTGGGATCAAATGTCGTGGGATCAATTGTCGTTGGGATCAAATGTCGTTGGGATCAGTTGTCGTGGGATCAAATGTCGTGGTATCAAATTGCTGGAATCAACTGACGGCACACCTGTATGGTTATCAACTGACGGCACACCTGTATTGTCACGGGAACTCAATGTGTGTGCAAAGTTTCATAAGAATCAGTTAAGTAGAAGTAGTTGAAAAAGCTGTTGCAAGATTTGAAACAAAGATAGTAACAAACAAACAAATATACGGGATCAAGCTAAATAAAACCGTTTAAAAACTATTTGAGGAAGTTGCCTTGCCGCACAGAATATCCGTATATTTCTCAAAAGATATAACATTTTTCTATAGTAATCGAAAAATAATAAAACATCAATTCTTTCCAATATAAAAATTACATAGTAAAAAAAAAATGTTCGGAAAACGTGTGGTTGTTGACAGTAAATTTGATCGTACAAAAAGAATGAGACAGAAACAATAAGAACGAAAAGAGACAGAATTAGAGTTCGGCAGAGACCAACAAACTGAGAACATATTGTTTTGTGAACTTTTGAAAGTAACTTTTCGTTTTGATGGTGTAACATTATCACGTTACAATCTGTTAAGTTAAAGACGTTGTTACACTATTAAACCAAGTATTTCCGTGTAAATTCACTTAACAAAATAGCCGCTGTGTACAGATTTTGTAACCTGTTCCCACATTCAAATCTGAAAGTTGCTGAAAATATCAATTATTGGATTTTCAATTGACTATTAAAAATAACAATAAATTGAAAATAGCACAGCAAAGCACACATTCTGATACCCTACTCGATGGGCTACGCGAGAAAAAAATTTGTCATCCCAAGTTTCCATGAAGTGTTTTTTTTTAATTTCTCGTCACGTCTATCTTTGGGTTAACTAAAAGCATATACCTACAAAATTTCGTCGCAAAAGATGAAAAAATGATAGAATTAGACTGTGACATAGGGACGGATGGACGGACATGACGAAACTATAAGGGTTGGTTCAGACATGGTGGAATTGTATGCGCACCTTTAACAACTAAATAGTTTAGTCGAGCTGAAATCTCGACATAAACTGTTTAGTCGTGGAAACTATTGTGTGTATGCGCCGGCCCTATAATAGATCGAGAGCTAGTGACAATTTTTTGGTGTTATTTATTCAAGGCCCTATTTTTGTGAAGATTTTGAGAGAGGCATATTAAAGCGCCCTGAGTAAGGGATATTACTAGATAGCGGTATGGGAGGGATGCAGACCACCTCCAACATGTAATAAAAAAATGGTCACAATTATGACTGCTTCAAGGCTGAAATTGTTTGTATAGCTTGTCGGTGACCTAATTAAGCTTATATTTCAATTTTCAGAACAAAATGTCGGTATTAACCCCCTTGCAGAACGATATAAACACCTAGGCGAGCAAGTTTCCCTCTAAGAGAGGGGGATAATACCGACATTTTGTTCTGCAAATTGAAAATTGAAATATATGCTTAAAACAGTCGCCGTAACAGCATATTAAAATTTGAACCTTGAACTAATAATATAAATTTCGTCGGGTACATGACACGTTTAGGGTGATCTGCCACCCTTTTAATACTGACCAGTCGATCTGCAAATATTATAATGGCATTGTTGGGTCACCGACAAGCTATACAAACAATTTCAGCCTTGGATCAATTATAATTGTGACCATTTTTTTTAGTTACATGGTGGGGGCGGTCTGCATCCCTCCCATACCGCTATCTAGCAAAATCTCTTACTCAGAGCACTTTAATATGCCTACCTCAACATCTTCACAAAAATAAGGCCTTGAATAAATAACACCACAAAATTGTCACTAGCTCTCGATTCATCTAAAAAGGCATTTTAATTTTCTATGCTATATATATTTACCACCTAGTTATTAATGTGAAAACCAAACTAAATACTCTGAGTTTAAATTCTGATTTTCATAACTATAATACCCGTTCTCAAAATAATATTCATTTAGAACGTTTCAGAACTGCCAGGTACAGTAATAGCTCAATTAATAAGGGTAGTTACTTTTATAACAAACTCCCAGAATCAATCAAGGTTAGCACTAGCATAAATATCTTTAAAAACCGTTTAAAATACTTTTTAATAAATGCTTGCCCATATGACTGTTCTTTTTAATTATTGTATTTTATTATTGTATTAATCTGTATTACTTTTTGTATTTTTATGACTTTCGCATCCATTTTGGCTACGCGAAGAAATAAACTATCTATCTATCTATCTATCTATCTATCTATCTATCTATCTATAAGTCGATAAAACTGTTTAGTCGTGGAAACAATAATTTGTGTGTATGCCCCGGCCCTATAAAGGTTCCTTAGTTTCTACGGAACTCCAAACAAGGTTAGGTGCGCATTATCTTCAGTTCAGAAGAATGTTCAATGACCGTGTGAAAGCAGTCTTAGAAATATGAAGTTAGCAGAGAACTGATAAATTGTGCAAGTTTTTAACTGTTAGCTCGTTCATATTGTTGAGATCCGAGCAATGTGTGGCGGGTGATAGGTTATGTTATGTATGTAACTAATAAGGTTATGCGATAGTGACAATGTGTTAAGTTATAAACTGTTGCACCTGGCGACATCTCGTTCTAAAGTGCGTCAGTTTGCGTTAACGCGTGCGTGATACGTGATTCGCTGACTACAGTGCATTGGTGTTCGTCTCACAACTTTTTGAATGAAGTAATGCAAAGAACCCTTCTTTGGCTCCTGTTTCCCGTATAAATGGACGTTTGATTGCCACCATCCTTTATGAGAAAATAGAAGTCATTTAAGAGAAAAAAATTTTTTTTTTGAAAAGTAGGAAGTATCCCGTTTTAGCCACCTAGTCGGATAAAACGGGATACCTATACTTTTACAAGTTCCATAACGTTTATCCTTCAGGAAAAAAGACACAACATGCCCTATACTGTTAAAACAAAAGCTGGATGGCGCGTTATATGAAATTATCTTTATAAGTGTTTTTTCTAACTTCACAAAAAATATCAGAATAGGTAACAATAGACATTTTTTGTAAGATGTCATTTTCCAAAATGGTGGTCTAATGTAAGGTCTAATTGTTGTTAGTGGTGAGGGTAACTGTTATTTTTTCATAGCAGGTGTATAGCTGTTATTGTTATATGAATCGGTTACTAATACCTATTTTAAAATAACACGCCACATATTACCCACACTAATTATTACCCACGCATAAGTACCTATATAAAAAGAGCCTAAAAGATGGCCAATTTATTTAAATGCTTGGTGTTATTTTAGTAACTGCTATTTCGATAACTGCTATCTTAGTAACTGCTATTTCAATAAGTCTTATTTTAATAACTGTCATTTTAATAGCTGTAATTTTAATAACTGTTATTTTAATAGCTGTAATTTTTTAATAGCACAAATTTTGTAACCTGTTATTTCCCGGTAACAGTTAAATATTGTAAGTTCGTCCTATCACTTTAAACTGATATGATTTATTAATACTTGACCCAGACAATTGTGACAGTTGGTGGTCTTAAAAATCAATATTGATAAATTGAACTATAAAGGTATAAAATTAAAGTCAATTTAATAGCATTTGCTATTTACGCGTTACTCAGTTTTATTGCAAAAAGGGGTGAGGTCTAGTAAATGTCAATACAATATTTTATCGCCGTACCCGGTATATATTCGTGTGCAGGGCGCAACTGATCCCGGTTCAACTTAAAGCCCTTGAGGGGTTTGAGATTAAAACTGGTCAAGCGTTCCTCTATAATTTAGTGTCGATTCACATATCATTTTTTCTATACCTGGTGCCTTGCAAGAAGCTCCAACAGCTTTTCATACAATTTTAACATCCAACTCCTACTAATTTAAATCAAAATTCACTTTTTACAAAAATTATGAAATTGTGTTTTAAAGACCACCAACCGCTAAGGTTATTTGGACTTAGCACCAATTCATATTTTCAATTCATTATTTTTTTTTTAATAATAAATTGAAAATCCGATTGGCACTTACAAGCTCTAGGGCTAGAACCCGGGAACTGGAGACTTGTAATAGAGGAAGCATAGCAACACCATATAAACAACAGCACTGCTACACGTTCGGCGATTCTCAGGCCCTCACTTTTTAAAGTTTTACAATACATTTACTAATTGAAATCCCCGGAATGTAAAAAACGTGTTTTTGCCAAAAAACGGCTGAGTGGATCATCGAACGAAATGTTGGGTATGAAAAGCCTTATTTTTTCAATTATAAGAGCATTGGTTACCTACAAATACCCCCTGAACTCTCCATCTTTAATTGTTTTCCCTCACCTAAAAACGGTTATAGCTCTCCCGACGCTATTTTTAAAGTTAAAGGGTTCGTGTAAACGCCAAATGTAGGACAAGGAATCACACTATACGATCCTACAGGCGAATTCTTTGAAAAAAAAGTTTTGGCACGTGTGAAAGAATATGTGTAATTTTATTTTTTACAAGCTTTTATTTAACTTGCAATGTATGTTAGTTTGTGTGGTTTGTTTAGGTCAAATCTTGTATGTCAATTTTGAACGACTTCCACGTATCCGATCGATTTGATATTCTGTACACATATGTATTCCCGATGACAATACATGAATAAATCGTTTTTAGAAATAAATTCATCCCCTAAAGAGTTCCAACAGGGATGTAGGGTTTTTTTGACTAATCAACGCTCAGACCAAATCGCTGAAGCTAGAAACTTGAAAATTGGACAGTTGGTTCCTTTTCTAACGTAAGCATCCACTAAGAAAGGATTTTTCGAAATTCAACCCCTACGGGTGTCAAAGGGGGGGGGGGGTCAAATTTTTAAAAGACTAAAATGAACAAAATAAATATTAGTAAAAAAACTTTTTAGAGACAAACTTTTATTTAAATGCACTAAAAAGGAAAAAAATAATTTTTAATAATTTAGGTTCATTATTAATAAAAGCGTGGGTCGTGACTAATAAAACTATCATAGAGTTCACGACCCATGCTTTTATAATTATGAACCTAAATTATTAAAAATTATTTTTTGCTTTTTGGTGCATTTAAATAAAAGCTTGTCTCTAAAAAGTTTTTTTTACTAATATTTATTTCGTGTAACCTCAGCGCTGATACTATACTCCTACCATACGGAGTACAGATAAACTATACCTATGCAATTTTAATGTTTCCATCTCTCATATAAGGATAATATATTATCTTTGGGAGCGACATGAATACTAACAAATCTTCTGAACGATGAAGGAAAATTCCCAGTAAGAATTTTCCAACTTTCATATTTTTAAATAAAATCGTATAACACAATAATCGATTGCTTAATCTAAACGTTTGAAATTTTAAGTACCCACTTAAAAAAGATTTAATACTACCAGATTACGTACAATTATTTTGAAAAAAGAAATTAATTCAGTGACGCATATATTTATTTATTTTTAAGATTATTAACTTCCACTTTCCAGGATTATATCTGGACCGACTAACGTTTCATATTTTCAATTTATTATTATTAACTAGCCGTTACCCGCGGCTTCGTTCGTTTTATCTTAACCGCGATCTGCAAATTTGTTTTGAGTTTTTTCTAAGACGTATTTAAAAGTGTTAGATTCCATACGTAAATATTCAAAAAACAGGTTTGGGTAAAATTTTAATTCTTGGTATAAGTGAGGAAATTCGCCATGTTTAGATCGTTTTCTATTAATAGAGTGGACATGATAGCTCCTACCCAAATTTATATCTAAAATATACCATTTTGTAGCAGAAGAACACAAATATTCGTCTTCGCTATCTGACATTTCAAACGCGATTTAAGCTTGTATCAATGCTAGTATCAAAGCTTCGTTGTGCAAACCTATAAGCGCTTATAATTTCAGCCACCATCTACCATACATGCTACTAGAATCCAAGCTGCGTACTGCACGTACCTTAAGAAGTTTTACTTCAAAAAGTTCAAAAACGCAAAAGACCTTTTATAAAGGTTAAATAAACACATGAACGAACTTTTGGAGAGAAATATTTTGTTGAAAAAATTGTTACGGAAAATATTTTGACTAAGAGAAAAATAAACACGTTATATCAAACCTTGCGTTGAAAACGAATTATTGTATATGTATATAAAAAAATTAACAATCTTCTTGAATTTAAAGAATTAAGAAAATTGCGCTTGAAATTGTTTATGAAAAAAGGCGACAGAACCAGCAGTTTTTTTCTATCTCTCTCAGGTAATCATTAAATCAAAACATGTTTAACTAAAACAAATCATACAAATAAAAGAAAGCATGATCATATCTATGGCAACAAGATAAAATTGCTTATATTGAATACAATCGAAGTTCGGCTTCGTCCGGGTGCTATGAATTTATGATTAGTTACAGGTTTTTATTATTATTATTATTGTAATTAACAAGAAATTATTGTAGATTATACGCTCGGTCATTCTCAAGCCCTCGAAATTTTCGAAACTATCCCGCAACCTCCACCATAAATACTCCGTTTCTCACACCATATGAAAGTTCCGGTAAAGCATTGTAATGTAACTTTTGGAATAATTTAGCTCATTGTTAGTGACTGTTGCAAACTAAATAGATATGTTTGTTTCTGAAAAAAAATTGAAAAGAAAAAATGTCGATATGAAAAAAAAATTAAGTAGATATACTTATAAAAAAAATTGTATGAAAAAAGTTGTTTGAAAAAAAGTTGTTTGAAAAAAAATTGTTTGAAAAAAAATTGTATGAAAAAAGTTGTTTGAAAAAAAATTGTTTGAAAAAAGTTGTTTGAAAAAAAATTGTATGAAAAAAGTTGTTTGAAAAAAAATTGTTTGAAAAAAAATTGTATAAAAAAAGTTGCTTGTAAAAAAGTTGTTTGAAAAAAAATTGTTTGAAAAAAAATTGTATGAAAAAAGTTGTTTGAAAAAAAGTTGTTTGAAAAAAAATTGTTTGAAAAAAAATTGTTTGAAAAAAAAATAACCAAAAACTTGATGAGGTAGAAAAAAGTTCGAAAAATTCGACATAAGCATTTTTTCTTTTCTGTAAACTGAAATTATTCTGAATCTTTGTGTTCGCCTGAATCAGTTTATCAAAGAACAAATATTCATTTGATTTCCAGACCGACAAAAGTTTCTTTTTTACTGAAAGAACAGACGAGAAGAAAATAGAAAAGTAAATTCTCGTCTGCTCGCCGCTTTTCTTATACGTCGTTGGGTAAAAGTGGATAATAATAGCGTTAATCAACAAAACAAACCGGGACCCGATTGTAAATAACAATGCAAAGAAAATCACCTCATAATAAGAGAGAGATAGAAGCCATTCAAAGAAAAACATCTCAACGCCGTGCCGTGTTGTACCTCTCACAGGGTTTACGCTTTTTATGTTTTTATCTCTTACATGGCGTTGCTATGGTTCCTCTATTACAAGTCCCCAGTTCCCGGATTCTAGTCCGAGAGCTGATAAAAGTGTCAATTGGATTTTCAATTTATTATTAAAAAAAAAATAATGAATTTAAAATATGAACTGGTGCTAGGTCCAAATAACCTTAGCTGTTGGTGGTCTTTAAAACACAATTTTTTTTCACATCATTCGAAATCCATTTGTGGATTGATCGTTCTAAATTCTAAAAGAAGATATAGATATTGTAGATATACGCTCGACAACAGAGGTCATAGGCGTCTTAAATTCTAAAACAAAATAAAAGAACTTCCTCAATTTTGTTTTTGTTATGACGAAACAAAGGATGAACGTAATGAAATGCCAACAAAGATGCTAACCTATAAAGTAAGAATTATTTGTAGGCCTGAATACAAGTATACACACTTGCATACAAATACAACAATACACTTACAATAGCTTCCATAACTTTCCTTCATTTTGAAAACAGAAACAGTTGTCTAAAATCCTTGCTAATAACAACATCGTTCAAATAATGTTCATAAATCATAATTTCACTATAAAATGTAAGTATTTTGAATCTAATTCATTCATTTATATTTATTTTCAAATACTGTATATAACTTGTTCATTTTAATGTATATATGTATAACATTTCAGAATATTACTGATGATGCCTAAAAAGGCGAAACGTTTAATATAAATATAACTCTTTCAAATAAATAAATTGGCTGCAAAAAATTTTCCAAAAAAACCCTTTGTAAATTAATGTTTAAAATGAAATCCTTTTATTGTAGCTTGCCTGAAGAAGTTGATAAAAATCTACGAAACGTAGCAAATTTATAAAATCTAGCATTAATTGTTTTATTTATTCATATATTCATTATCATGGACGATATCGATTTTATTTCCTCTATTTTATTTTTCAGTTTTCCTCTGACGAAGGCAAGATGTTTTTGTGAGGATATATCAAGCGATGACAAAGATCTGGAGGAGTAAGAACTAAGAACGCAGAAATAGAAAATATCGGAAATTGAGGATTGGGAAGCAATGATAATGTACTCGAAATCTATAGACATATCGATACGTTGAGTTCATAATTTAACTGATAATGATATTGGATGACGTCACAAGACATGAAGATTTATTCCTCGAGACCCTGTTTCAGTCTGAGCGTGGAAGTTTTCCCTTGTAGTTCCTTCTTCATCTTTACCATCGTTTTTCGTTTGCTGCTACAGCAGTTGAGGGCATTGAATTGAAAGCTCAAACTCACCGGGACGGTCCGTGTGGCCGTGTAGACCTTATCCACCTATTGGTAGGGCCACGAACTACAATGACTGAGGAGCTCTATACACATATATATATATATATACTCCATGCTACTGACAACACAAAGGTACATCTATAGACATCTACAACGAAAGGTAACTTCGTGAACTGACTGTCAAGTTCGATTTCAACCGGTACTTATATATAAGACCCAATCCGATATTACGATTTTCTATATCCGTCAAAAAAATTCACGCATCAAATACAGCATTTTCTCGATAACGTTGGGTATTTAACTGGCAGCTCAACCAACACAGTTCAGCTGCCAGTAAAAAATATTAACAAGCCGTGAGGTGGGTCGTTTATTAGGACTAAAGTGCGACCCTTGAGGTCCACACGACGAACTTCCCAGTTTGATAAATATTTAATAATAATAATTAAATTAGATATTACACAGAAAAGTAATCATTTTAATCATTAAAACATAATTATTATTTATTTTTAACAATAATTTTAAAAAAACGGCTGAACCGATTTTTATAAAATTTATGTCGGATGAAAATGACGTTAACACACCTCGATTGACGCCCTTACGAAATCGATATAATTTTTTTTTTCGCGAGATATAGTGTAAAATCTACTTTTTTTGGAGTCTATTTGGTTAAGAAAAAAGAACGGCTGAACCGATTTTGAAAATATTTCTTTCAGATCATATTTACGTTAAAACGCGTCGATTGGCACCCTAACGTAGTCGATATCATTTTTCATTCTCGAGATTTCGTCTTAGAAAGAAATAGACACAGTTGTACGTACGTACATACGTATTACGTATACACACACACACAGACATCTTTCTAAAAATAGTGTAAAAATAGTGTAGTGACCTTGAAACATAAAAATTTGTTATACATTTTGATTTCGATTTTCGAACCCATTACAATAACTTCCAATGGGAAGTTAAAAATTGTGTTAAAATTTATAATGAAAATTTGTTGAAGTGAAGCTTTTTTACGGACATGCGCGCTCGGTAGCAGAGGACTAAACCGAGAAAAAACATAACCGTAACCGTTAACTTTTATAAGTGCATGTACAGTAACCGCTAAGCTGTTAGGCGGCCAGAAGCCGCGCGGTTAATGGCGTCAAGCAATATTCTACATTCTACAAAGTATCAGGTTCGAGCCCAAATAAACAGGTACCTAATTATTACTGTTTTGTATGGGCTGAAGAAGACGTGTGATTGTGTCGAAACGTCGCCTATAAAATAAAAAAAGGAAATTTGATCGGGAAGAAGCTTTTTTAATACTTAAAATTTTTAATTATTATTTTGCGTTACGTAGACACTAGCGCGAAAAACCGTCGCCCCCTCTCCGTCTACTAGTAACATATAAAATATGTATTTGACATTCTAGCAATTCATTTGAAAAAAAACCCGCATTGTATAACCAAGAATAAGTTTGGTGATAATTTATGTTCGTGTGAAAATATTGTCACACATTTTTTTAAAAATCTATAGAAAGCTTAGTTATTTCTATTTTTCATTTTGCATACAAATATTTCGATCACATACGTTCGAAATATTATACTAAAAAGATTTCGCCATATATACAAATTTCAAAAATATTTCTGATGTATAAAAACTTTGTTCATCTTGTTGAGAATGAAACGCGCTACCAACTACGTGTTACGAATATCCTATTGTCATAAAACAGGGCCGTATTAAAGTAGGATTATAGTCAAATACTAGCTGTACCCTCGACTCCGTTCGCGCTTGATGATTAAACTCTGAAATTTTAACAGCTGTTATAGATATTACTGTTTTCTATAAGATATTCAAATTTGATCAAATTCCTAAGAAAAGTGTTCCATGGATGAACTACAACGTTAACAAGTTATGAAATACTCGTGGCGACATCTATTGGTGAGTAGCAAAAACATAAAGGTTTTAATTTTATTCCGCATAACAAAAACATGAAGGTTTTATTTTATTCCATGAGCCATCCGGAGATATAGTTTTTTGACTACCCGCGGGAACTCCTTTTTTGTGGGGATAAAGAGTATCCTCGTGATATAAGCTACCAATATGCCAAGTTTCATTTAAATCCGTTAAGTAGTTTCCGCGTGATGCGTGCACAGACAGACAGACAAAAATTGTAAAAATTGCTATTTTGGCCTCCGTTTATCGATAATAATGTTCACCGTGATTATAATTTTGAAAAAGTATTTCATGTACAGACAAGAATTGAATTGTAGATTATAGACGCTCGACAACAGAGGTCATTAGCGTCTGTACAGACAAGACCCCATTACAGTTTTAGTATATTAACTCCCCCAGGGGGAACATTGGAATGTAGTTGTTCTCGCAATTGCATTCCAATGTTCTTTGGGAATTGGCGTTCCTAATAGCCCGAGCTCGTACCAGTCGGTTTGTGTATGCCGGCTGGCAGATTCTAATACACGAATGGATTATTAATTGTTGTGTTCAAGACGCTAATGACCTGAGTTGTCGATGCGTCTATAATCTACAATAATAATAATAGTATATTAATAAAAAAATATTTCCTTAAATCGGTCCTGCATTCGAATGGGTCGTATTCAAAGTCAAGCGATGGGATCACGCCAAAAGAAGCACACTAGCTCAAGTGTTGCACTCGATGCAACTACAATGTGTTGTGTGCGTATAACCAGAGCCTTATCGCTTCCTCCATCCGCCCCAAAACCCCCTTCCCCAATGGGACCAGGGCCGCAGTAAGGGTAGGGCGGAGGGGGCGACGGCCCCGGGCGCATTAAGCAAGGGGCGCCGAAGACGCTGTATTTTTTGACATGAAAAACGACAATGATTATTGCCAGGCTAATTACAATTCGACAAATATAAAATATACAATAAATAATAATACTTTTGCAAATAGGACTAAAGAAAGAAATAGAACACTTATTATTAATTTGTATTTCACATTACGTATTTAATATTACAAAAGTAGCAAGCGCAAAGCAAATGCTTGAATCATTAAATGTCACATTTAGAGTACTACAAACAATTCATGATTTGGGTTTAGTGGAAAGCTATTCAAACATGGGAATAGCATATAGAATTTTTTTAACAATTCCCGTAACCACTACTTCATGTGAGATATAGTTCAGTAAACCGAAGCTCATAAAAAAATATTTACAATCTTCAATGAGTCAGAAACGGCTAACAAATTTGGCGATAATTTCTATAGAAATATATCTAAAAGTGCGAGTTGTTAGAGTCGATTCAGCGCTATTTTTTCTATAAATTGACTTAATATCAAACGAATCGGATCGAATTTATTTTTCAAAAATCTCTCAGATGTTGTTTATATATCTTTGAAACTAAAAGTGCGAGTTGTTGGAGTCGATTAGTGAACATTTTTTGTTTTTCAGTTGGTTGAGTTGGAATATCTTATAAAAATCTTGTATCGTGCATTTTTTGATTTTTATTGGGGGGGGCGCAAATTGAAATGTTGGCCCCAGGCGCAAGATTTCCTTGCTGCGGCCCTGAATGGGACACACCGCGATAAACAGGGACGGTCTGCCGTTTGGGGAGTTTACCGTGCAAAGATGATACAGATATATATGCGCACTCAGTAGATACCTTAGAACGTGACGTTTACGCTACCGGCGTTGGAAGATATAGAACTAATAATTAGCAAAAGTATGATTGTATGTACTAGCCTTTACCCGCGAATTTGCTCGCATTAATGTCGGTTTTTTAATTAATCAGTTTTTTTTTCATAGACAATATCAATCAATAGTCTATGTACAATTATTAAGCTTACATCAGCGTTAAAAAGAAAAATATCGTATAATTAATAGACTAATTTATTTTGTTCCAATTATTTTATTTAGAAACGTTTACGATGATAGCAAAGTAATATAAATTATTTGACATTATCCCCACATTTTGTGGTGTAGTTCCCCAAATCTACCGCTCCCTACAATTAAAATCTGTCTTATTTTTACAAGCTTTTATTTAACTTGCAATGTTTGTATGGTTTGTTTAGGTCAAATCTTGCAAATCAATTTTGAACGACTTCCACGTATCTGATCGATTTTAAATTTGGTAAACATATGCATTCCCGATGACAATATCATTTTTAGAATTAAATTCAATCCCTAAGGGGGTCAAACGAGGGAATAGCGTTTTTTGATTATTCAACGCTTAGGTCAAACCGTTAATGCTAGAAACTTGGAATTTGGACAGTAGGTTTCTTTTTTGACGTAAGCACCCACTATATGAAGGGATTTTTCGAAATCCAATCCCTAAGGGAATAAACTTTTGAACGACTAAAAGGAACAAAATAAAATATTAGTAAAAAAAACTTTTTAAAGACACGCTGTTATTTAAATGTACTAAAAAGGGAAAAAATAAGATTCATTAATTTAGTTTCATAATTATAAAAGCGTGGATCGTGACTAATAAAATATCGTAGTTCACAACCCACAATTTTATAATTATGAAACTAAATGATTAAAATTTATTTTTTTCCTTTTTAGTACATTTAAATAAAAGCGTGTCTTTAAAAAGTTTTTTTTAATAATATTTTTTATTGTAGATTATATAGACGCGTCGACAACTTACGTCATTAGCGTTTTAATTACATCAAATAACATCAACAATTAAAACCAAACGACGTCACCAAACATCCTTTAGCGAAGTGGGATTTGAACCCACGACAGCTTGCCCCAAAGGCCAGCATACTGACCATTACGCCAAGCTGTCCTCTTAAAATCTGTCGCTCTAGACCACGACCTACTCGGCCTATAGGTAAATCTGCCACTGCCTATTGTGAAGTCATTGTTAACTTAGATTCATCATTATTGGAAAAAAAGCCAGCAAGGAACGAATTAATCATTGTGTTCGAGGACAGTGTGGTGTAACGGTTAGCGTAGCGGCCTTTGAATCACACTGTCGTGGGTTCGAATCCCACCTCCGATCATGGATGTTTTATGCTGTCATTTAGTTTTAAGTTAGTTGTTATTTAATGTAATTAAGACGCTAATGACTTAAGATGTCGACGCATCTATAATCTACAATAAATAAAATAAGAATCGTTGTGAAGTGGGACTGTGGGACCGGAGGTGATGGTATCTGCTAGCATGTAAGTAGGAAGCTGCTGGCACCGCTGCTGTATACACATTTGACTCCCTACAATGTCAAGATGAAAAGGATATGTGATTTGGTGACAAATTTTACATACACAACTTACATACCTGATGTGTAAAAAGCAGCTGGTTTCTCCTTTTTCTTTATTCTCATCCCGATATATATGCACGAGCGGCACGTCACATAGGGGCACACACACTTAACATCAGAGATGTACAAAATGGTTTTAAAAAAGCATTTAAATACAAAATGCAAAATACTTTTCAGATTTACTATTTCAAACGCAAAATACCAAATAGTTTTGCGTTTTGTATTTCAAATGCTAAATGCAAAATAGGTATTTTCAAAATACTTTTTCAAAATAAAATACCTTTTTACCAAATTTCAGATATTTTTATTTATTTTAGGTATTTATCATGAGAAATAGAAACACAATGCCGAGCCGAACAAAAACGTCTAATAACATGGCACCTTATGCATGACATTTTGGTCATATTTATCAGTAGTATCAATAAATTCTGTTATGTTATTAATAATAATAATAATACTCACTTAAAATAATTCGGCAATACAAGCGTCATTCGCTCATTTCATTTTGTTTGACTGGTGATGTTGGCTAAACTTAATCATAAAGTATTTTGCATTTTGAAATGAATATTAAAAATGCAAAATACATCTCGAAAGGTATTTCAAATAAAATACAAAATGTTTTTTTACTAAAAGGCATTTAAATGCAAAATACAAAATAGGTATTTTGCATTTTGTATTTGCATTTTAAATAGAAGTATTTCAAATAAATCGCATCTCTGCTTAACATATTCGTTCGTAATGCACTGAACCATTCTTGTCAAATATTATTTAAAAAATAAGGCCTGTTGATTTTATTAGTTATTTAAGGTCACTACCAGAGTTGATTTAGTACCTACCCAGGACCGTGCGAAAGGGGCCTAGGTCCCAGGTGCCGGCTCTAGGAGGGCGCCAGAAGCTACTGAAATATTTATTTCAAATTAAAAAAAGAGTATTCTATATTATTGTATAAAAAGTGCAATTAATACTGCCCTGCATTCTTTGCCAATCATAATATATTATTATAATTGCCCGCCTTGCAATTTTTTTTTGCATACGTGGTATACCTCTCCCCAAATCGATAAATGTTCAATATGAGGTCTGTCACGTATACAAAAAAAAGTTTGCAAAGCAGACAATGATAATAAATGTACTAAATAATTGCTATTTACCTTTAGAATCTGAATAAGTATAAATTTCATTAAGTAGTGTAAAGTGTTGAACCTTATTCAAGTACTGACAAAAATGATTTTAAAATAATTGGATTAGTATGCCACCTATTTGATGTTTTCCATAAAATATCAGATATCTGTTAAATTCTCTAATAAAATTTTAGTAATGTTGTTCAGTAGACTTATGCACGGTGGGAGCTCACACTATTAAAAAAAAATTCACAGATTTCGCAATCCTTGCAACCATCGAGGACATTGGAAATGATAACAGCATATATGAAACATAATTAACTGTTTATTATACACACAATATTTATCAATGCGTTGTTTAGTTTTGTCAGGAATAACCCTATTATTCTTCTGTTATATACGCGTTCACTTTTGCTTGATTACTTAACTTTTAAATGGATTTTTCTACAGTCTTTATTAACATTTGCTCAAAAATAACACCGCAGATCGTCACAAATACCTCTCAATTGACTAGACATGATATAAAACACATTTCGAAAAAATTGCACTTGTTCAATTTTGCATGATTGCTCCTCACTTGATCGCGACACCGTTGTCTTTTGGCCTTGAACGAAAACTCGTAACTCTACCCCCATATACGAACATAAACATTTCCAATGTTAAAACTATGTACACAATTTATAATTTCGTGAAAGAATGTCCCATGTTCACTGGACACCACTGATCTAATAAAGAGCACTACACACGAACATTTTTTATACAATGTTGTCACGAAGAAAATTTATTTTTTATATGCATAAAGAAAAGTTATTGAAAAAAAAACTTTTTCGTTATATTTTGTCTTTTCTAGCGATAGACACGAACCGAACACCATAAATAAAATTTATACTGAATAATTATTAGTTACGTGTCAAAACTGTGCGTAGACATTGCATAATGTACATCAATTATAATGCAATCCATTTAATAAAAACGGCTACACAACATGAATGCAAATTTTTAAGACTTAAAAAAATAGACGTTATCAATGCATATTTTTTATGTACCCACGTGAGCCTAGGAACTCATAAAGTAGGAACTGCCCGCGTATGCTTCTTTATGATTAGAAAACTGAAAGAATTCATTAAAATAATAAGAACACAACTATTTTTATATATATCTTTATTTCAACTATAAATATTCTGACAATATAATAAATAGTTCTAAAAGTTATAAAAAATATTTAAGCATTTTGAAGAAGATTAAAAAATTATAAACAAACTAGTTTTAGTATTTTAAAGCCTCTAAATTCGTTTATAAATTTCTTTTTGATATGTCAATGATATGTTTATAATTTTACCCAGTGATTTCTAAGTTCTAACTTTAGATTATACAAATATTGCTCAAAAAGTTGCACATACATATTTCTAAAGTTTTCACGATAGAAAAAAAATACAGCGCATCTGCAGTAGAGTGATCCTCAAACTGAATTTTAATCGTTCTGCGCATGGATCAATTGTGGTGTCATTTAGAGTCGCCATGCACTCATAGTATGTTCATGTCTATTACATGATTAAGTATTATTATAAAATAATTAGGAACTAGAATTAAAATCTAAGCGCTAGTTTAGGAAATAGGATAGATTATAATAATCAATTATCACATAGGGGACCTTTTGTACATAAGAAAAGTTTCTTGATTTTATTGCTAGAAATCGCCATGCAGTGGCCATACTAACTTGCACCACATAATTATTCCTATGCAAAGAGCTTTATTTAAAAAAGGTGGTCTATTTAATATGATTTGGCGCACGACTATCAAACTCATCAGTGAATTTTCGTTTGGGATTTGACATTTGACACGATGACATCTGGTGGCAGAAAATTAAAATAGAAAGTAGTTACATCAAAATGTAGTTGTCGCACTTTCATGACAACTCTCACAGGGATTTGACGCTATGACATCTTGTGGTAGAAATTGAAAGTATAGCAAAATGTGGTTGCCACGTCACCATGTCAAATCCAAATAGGAAAGGAGTAGGACTGCTCTTTGTCGTTCATGTGAGGTGAAATTCCTTCAAACGATATGGAGTATAAAATACCGCAGGAACTTTAAGCATGGGAAAATACTTTTAACGGAACATTTTTGCATGCACTCGAAAATTTACGCTTCTTTGTCAGGGATCACTCTATAAATATAATTTTTCTTTTTTTCATTTGGTGTTTACATCAGGGATATAGGCCCAAAAAGGTGCCATGACGTAAAAATTAAAACTAAGAATACATTATTCTTAGCAACGTACAGTGGCAGGGCTTGAAGCAGTCCACAGTCCAATTATAAAAATTCCGGAACGGCCGCGACGCCTTGATTCGCCATGGCACGACTACATCCCTGGTTAATACCACAATAAATTTAAGTTATACAAATGTCTAGTTTTTCAAAAACTACATGCAACAAGCCTACAAAAATTCATAAGAAATATTTTAATTGGTCGTACAGGCAGAATATTTGTCAGCTAAAATATGATTGTAGGATTTAATCGAGTTTGATGATGCATTAGATGATTAGAGTACTTATTGCGAAGTAAATTAGAAATTACGAATTTCTTTATTCGTTATATTTCCGAGATGATAAAGGAAAGAAAATGCCGGGAGCTTTCTATTAACTCAGTATGTCTTTCTATATCGACCAGTTTTTATCGAATTTTTTTTTTTCAGTAGTGTACCAAGAAATATCCAGCCTGTACTAACGACAACACTTCTATCACAATAATACTTTTCAATTATGTACTAAATGCAATAATTTCTAAATGCTAATTTCAATTTCTTTTTTCAAAAATTTTAAAATTTGTTTTTGGTACGTTTCATAATATATAATTTTACTTTTCCAATAAAAAATATGGATACAATTTTGATTTATGAATATAATTCACGTTTTTCGTGAAGTACGAATATCTCTAGACAGGCCCGGACATAAAGACCCTAGGCACTTGACAGTTTCCCCCCCCCAGCCCCAAAAAAAGGGGAAAAAATGAAAAAATAGAATTGGATGGAAATTTAGCAAAAAAAAAGTCGCCAATTGGGTTATCTTACAAATTTTTTGGGCTTTTTTTCTTTAATTTCCATCTCCGCCCTGGCCGGGGCCCCTAGGCCGGTGCCTTGTTGGCCTAGGCAGAAATCCGGGCCTGTCTCTAGATCTATATATAAAACATTTTTAATAAATATTTTATAATGATGAAACGATTAATATTACGATTAATCTGTGATTAATAAATTAATCGGGTATTACCCGACTGCGCCTGGGTGGTTTACTTAGAGTTTTGCATAGTCACGCGGCGTGCGTGTGGTAACCTATAGCAGTTTATGTGTTGCATAATGCCATCAAGGATAGATATGAAATAAGTGATGTATACAAAAGGAACTATTGACCTAAATTACTACTCCATGTAGTGTTTGTTTATGCTGAAAATTCAATAGTATAGATAATTAATGAATTTAGACATATTTTTATTTATTAATCGTAATCCTACGATTAGCCCCAATTAAGAATGGTAATCGTATAACAATAATCGTTTTATCACTAATATTTTATCAAAAAAAAAATTAGGTAGGTACATTGTTTACTTTTGTTTCCAAAAATGTCCAAGACATTTATCACATTTTTCGAACGTACGATTTTCAAAAATCTGATTATCGATCGTATCACCACTTTTGTGGGCAACCCATCTATCAAAATAATTGACTATATCATCAAAAGCTGAATGTTCATTCAACTTAATATCGACTAAAAGTTTTTTAAAGAAAATTACATTTTCTTCGATTCCATAATCGGGAGATTTATTTTCAGATCGAATAAAATCTCCAACGTCTGTTTTTCCATTATTTTTATTTTCAAACGTAATTGTATGTTTAAGAATTTCATCTTCGGAAATGTTCGTTTCTCCATCGGATTTATTCGAATCTTCAGTATCGCTATGTCTAGCAATATCGGATTTAGTTTTCGTAATATCTTCATTATATTTTTCGACCATATTAATTGACTTTATTGTTACATAATTAATTAAAAACTGAAAAATTACAACTATCACATCATTTAAAGGATACAGTCTAGTAATCTGGTAAGAATACTGAATGCAAGCTTGACTAAAATGAGCTAAAACTTGGACCAAAATTTCTTTCACGTCATCTGTAAATTGGGTCATAAAAAACGCCATGGTACAAGTCGATTCTTTTGAAAAAAATCTATCGAGTCCTTCGAAATCAATATTCGAAATGTCGAACAAATGACATACAATAAACTGTTGGGTTGAACTCATTTCGTCGATAGTTAACGATTTTTTTATTTGAACTAAACGATCGTGCAAAATATCATTTTTCAAATCGTCTTCAAATAACAAATCGGATTTATCAAGAATAATCGCATCATTTATGACAAATATGTTCTCATCATTTAACGTATAAAATTCTTTTTCTTTTAACAGTTTAGATATGAATGAGACGTAGTTTGTTAAATCATCCCAGTCGGTAATTTCTTTAATGCCTTCTATAATTTGTGCACTCGATTGTTGACTTTGTTCGGAATCGACTAGAAATTCCTCGATTTGGGCTTTTAAAAACAATTCCCTGAAAGTAAGTAAACGCTTTTACAAAATAGCTTGCCGTTTTTATGATATAAGTATGTCAGCTGGGCCAGTGCCGGTTTTATATTTTTTATGAGTGTAGGCCACTTTATTTCCGCCGCCCCATGTACATACCTTTCTAAAATAATAATTTTCCATTTGTAGTAAAGGGGCCTCCTTTACTACAAATGGAAAATTATTATTTAAATAAACGAATGAAAGTTAAATAAACGAATGAATTAGTCATTAAGAAAGAGAGCGTAAAAAAGAAACAAGATATACAATAAGATACAAGATATACAATAAGTTTCTTTCTATAGGGATTTATTGAAAGTATAAAAAACCATGAGAAAACCAGTGGACGTGTTTGACTTTTATCCTCTGAAATCAAGTGACCGTCCTCTGAAATCTGCCGCCCCTAGGCCGCGGCCTATACGGCCTATTTATAAATCCAGGACTGAGCCGGGCACAATTGTAAGAGAGTGATCAATCAGTACCCAGACGTGTATTACTATTAACAGGATACTGCTAATACATGTTCGTGTTTGAGCCGAGTAACCACGATTCAGCAATTCTTACGAACGCGAACTTGCGAACGGTTCACTTTATTCCAGTACCCAGGCAAAGAGTGCCTACGCGCCTAAGGAAGTTTCCACTTAAAAAAAACACACACACACAACAGACGCTATTTTTTCTAAAAGCATCAATGTAGTTAAGTTGATGCTCGAAAATTCAGCCCTTGCCTTTTCGCTTTATTTCGACAATCCTGAGTTCTCATTCCAACGTGCCACGGCCTATCCTCCTCAATTCGAATGTGTATGCCTTAAGGCGGCGTTACACACGTTGCATTTGTCAATACCAAATATCTTGCAGTGTAAATCTGAAAAAATTGGCAAATGTTTGCTACTTTCCAAACATCAAATGTTTCCCGTCTGTTGTCACTTGTCGGTAAATTATCACACATCAAAGTGGGCCAACGTTTGTAAAATAAAGAATTCGTATCAGACATACATAAAGTTTGCCAAATAAGTCCATATGCAAACATACATGTTTGTGGTTTCACAATTACGTTCAAATGCCAAACATTTGGTATTTGTCACAATGCCACATGTGTAACGCCGTCTTTAGGACTGGATCACGAAATCATTTAGCGAATTTATTAACTACTTTTTTCCTGATATGAATGAGAGATAAAAAAACTTAATTTGGAATGAGAATAGACCCTAGAAAGGCCCCAGATAAGTCCGCATTTACGTTCCTATAGCCCTGCAGTCGGTAACGAGATTTAAATAAAAAAAATATGTCTTTAATTGAATTTCCGAGTCAAAATGTAGCACCAGCAGCGACAGCAAGATAACTGAATGTTTAAAAAAATAATTAAAGAACATTTATTATTATTAAATGAGCTTCGCCAAAATAAAAGATCAATTATTATAATTTCCAAAACCGAAAAGTAAAAGTTCCACGAATAAAATGTAGTGGCGCTTCAGTTAAGTTGATGACTATTGTTCTACCGATTTAGGTTCACTGACGTGGACTATTGACATTGCAACAATGGATATTATGTACTACTCTAGCGGCAGTGCTATGCTTTGGCGGCGATAGCTAGAAATATACACGGCACGGCGACTCAGCTATCTGGCTGGATTGCTCGGCGTTGCGGGTTGGAAGAGGGGAACGGCGGGCGCGATATGGCGCGACGTTTGACGTTTATTTGGCGTGAATAGAATGTGTAGAAGTAAGTTAGCATATATTGGTAATTGTGTGAATAGAAATAATATCGATAACAAATATAATTAGAATTAATACCTTGGCCTATTTATTTTTAGGACATTATCGTATAATTCCAACAATGACAGTCTTATGTCATTTGTGTTTGTCGATTCATCTTCCATTGATATAACGGCATTGTTGAAAAACAAAAACGAAGTGTTGAAAATGAACATTTTTTGCATATGATTTTTATTATGCCAGCCCATATTCAAAAACAAATTGGTTGTAGATGCGAGGTCACATGCGGTTTTCAACTAGAACATCAAAATTTTACTGTAGTGATATAATTTTCCGATTTTTAAAAAAAATCATTGCGTCGTCCTGATCTAACTAGTTATATAATGTTTGTTTTTTAAGTCATTAAAATCGATTAATTTAAATTTTTGGTTATAGTTCATAAACGAAACATGTCGCTGCAATTGTCTGAAAAATTTGTCTCTAAAAACAGCTCAAAAGCTCATCTTTAGTTTACAAATATTTAAAAATTAAAACTTGTTTAATAAATCAAAAATAGTCGAAAATTGAATACGACTACATTAAAATTTATTACTACAAATGATAACCTACCCCTTGAGTTATGATCATATATTATTTGAATCACCCTGTCTAGCATTCAAAATTGTTACCCCCTTACCTTAGTTAAGCTTGCCAAACTGGCAGCACCTTGAGCGACATTCGATACGCTTGACATTAATTTTGTTACGCCACTGGTCAAGATACCCGTTAAACCACCAGCAATGTTCAACCATCCGTCCCTTACTTCAGGGTCTTTTAAACTTAGATCCTAAAAATTGTCATTTTCGTTTATTTTTTCCGTGAAAACTAAAAAGATTGTGGGACTACGTTGTCTTCAGAACAGAGTGCGCATGCAGTCAACAACGATCTAATAAAATACTAACTTGTCCATGAGAAGTCCGATCCCTTAAAGTAGATGTTCCCCTGAATAGGGAATAGACACCGACGACACCTCCAGTGACGGCCGCACCGGCCAGCACTGCTGGAGCCACGGCGACGCTAGAAACTAGCGTCGCCCCAAGAAGACATGTCGTTCCCAGTGACGCGACAGTACTTGTAGCGTCTGCAACGCCGAGTACAGTCGCCGTTGTAGTGTTCGAAGGCGAATCCAACGTTTCTAATAAAACCTCCGTCTACAAAGCATAATCGAAGCGGAGGTCAAAAATGGCCGCCGTTATTGACGAGAGTCCGATACTTAGAAACCGAATAAGGTCAAACAACATGATTTGATAATCGAAAATAGACATCGTCGCAATTATGAATCGAGATTTTTATGGAAATCGTGCAGGAGAAATATTTCAAAACGGCGCTCAATTATTGATTTAAACAATGATTAGACCTCGCGCGGCGAAAGATGAAGCCACCGCGTCATAGTAATGTGAATGCATTGCGCCCGCCTTCTAGCTTGCTATTGGCTGTTTTGGAGATCCATGAGCGTCGATAGGTGGAATTTTAAACAATAAGGCGTTGACTAGCATATTATTGATGACGTGCCTGGCTTCTTCTCTCACCGCGGGCACTCTAACTCTGCGGATAATTTAATGAAGCATTTCGTAATCATTTTTCTATGGTTTGGGATCTGCCTAATAAGTTACTAGCGGTCCTGCCCGAATTCGCCCGGGTGCTTTATAAACCTACAGAAACCTTCCTCGGCGTGCGCACATCAACTCACCAAAGTTTCATCACAATCGGATGAATGGTATAGGAATTATTCATACTGGACAAACAAACAAACATTCATTTTTATATTTAAAGAAGATAATCCTTTGATCAGTTCGAATGCCGTTGCTTATTGGTCGCCATTTTGGAATGTTCATCCCTTATAACTTTAATAAAAATCTAGATTTATTATATTGATAATATCTAGTTTTGACTAATAAATGAGCTCGTGCCATGGCCAGCTTATGCCGTAGGTCGGACACTCGGCTACAATTATTTTTCCAAAAAAGCTTAAAAGGAATTTTCGAACATTTTACCTCTTTAGTGTCAAAATTAACAACTCTTCCGCAATATTTTCCATTCTTAGGAACAACCATTTTACATTTTGGTAATTTATTTTCTTCTAAGTAATTTTTCCATGAAAAATAAATTCTTCCAACGTCGTCAATAAATATGCGACATTCTTCACGCGGACTGTTTACACATTTTCTGATTTTAAATACCGGTATTGGAAAATTTCCTTGCTTTACTTCACAAACTATAAATATTATCGATACGAAAATTTGTCCTGGATTTTGACTATTGCATCCTACAAAAAAATGTATTGAGTTTTTTTGTTTTTGGTTAATTTCTTTGGGATACGTTTTGAAGAACAAATTGCCATCAACATTTTTGATAAAACATACTTAAAAATTTATGCACTCCTCGAAACATTCTGGGCATTTCAAAGAAAATCGACAAAAAAATAATTGTTAATTTTCCAGGACGAAACAACAATTTTAACGTTTGGTTTGTAGAAAAATAAAATAAACTAATGAAAACTTCCGCCATTCAACACTTTTTACTTAAAATGAATCACGTTTTTTGGTCTATGACCAGAAATTAATTAATATATTAAGCTTCAGAAAACATCGCAGGAATCCTGTTTCGCATAGTCGTCTGTCTATAGGCTTGAGAACTAGTCAGTGTCAATGAATTTAAATTTTCATTCATAAAAAAAAATAAATAAATTGAAAATATGAGCTATTACTAAGTCCAAATAAACGTGGCAGTTATTGACCTTAAAAAAAGTAATAAAACAAAATATAATACGTCCAAAAATTATTATTTGGTGTAGCATTTCATGAAATGTCTAATTACACCATAATATAAATATCGAAAAATTATTAAGTTATTAGAAAATGTGCAATATAATAAAAATTATTGTCCAATAAGAAAATGGATGAAAAATCACTAAGTGGAAAACTAATTCAGTATAGTTTTAACAAAAACGTAGTTGCAAGTTGTTGTTCGGAAAAATCGAGGGAAAAATAATGCACTTTACCATGTTCAATGATCAAATTTAAAATCTTATCGATATGTTTTTCCTCCTCGGTTTTGTATTTTCCGTCGTCTGATGCTCCATATAAAGCGAAAGCAATTTTCCGTCTTAGATATTTTCTCTGATTAATCTCGTAACGATCCCAGTCACGATTTCCCAGCATAAAATAAAAATTCTGCTGGATTTCCCGACTGTTTTCTTGTTTTTCACTATTAATCTCGGTATCACTCATTTTTCTAATTTTTAGTGTTCGTTGTTTCGCGACCAAAATTTTAACATATAGGTACTTCCGTTTTGAAAAATTAAATAGAGAAACTAGAAAACAAAAAAATATTTTTTTATAACTCCTGCTTCTAAAGTTCAATATTCGAGCACCGTGAGGCAGGCGTAAAGAGGCGTATTTTAGTCACCGTGCGTGAAAGTCCAAAGCGTGCGTAAAAGTACCGCCACAATGCGTAAAAGTCCAAAACGTGCGTAAAAGTCCAAAACGTGCGTAAAAGTACTATGTCTTCATCTTATAAATTCGAAATTGCCGCACTTTGTACAACACAAGCATTTACTGGCTATCGATCGATGTGTTTCTATATATAGTATCGCGCATACGAATTCCACATCATGAGAGAGTCATGTTTTTAATGATTTATACAGAAGTTAATAGCTTTAATAAAAATAAACTAAATCGTAACTTAGTCTGTAATTGTAAAGTTCTAAGGACTAGAAAAGCGAATTTTCCGTTTTCATATTTTTTTTTCTCTCTATTAAACTTTAGAAGCAGTCGCTATAAAAAATTATGTTCGATACGTCCGCTTAAAGTGAGATATCTAGTAGGCTTAAATTGAGGCACTCGCTAAAGGGACTGACGCATACACAACGAGATCTCGTGCGCTTACCCCCACTCGCCTAACGGCTCGTAGGGGTATACAGCGTACTCGATCTGGTTGTGTATGCGTCAGTCCCTTAGCTCGTGTCTCAATTTAAGCCTAATAGAATACCTCACTTTACGCACACGTATCGAAAATAACTATTATAACACGAACATATAAAATGGTTACGGACCGTGCGTAAACAGTCACATTACGAGCCGTGTGTAAAAAGTCCT
Organism: Mongoloraphidia duomilia; assembly: GCA_039654895.1. Taxonomy (NCBI): domain Eukaryota; kingdom Metazoa; phylum Arthropoda; class Insecta; order Raphidioptera; family Raphidiidae; genus Mongoloraphidia; species Mongoloraphidia duomilia. The sequence goes on along the minus strand of CM077526.1, from coordinate 5,420,689 downwards.
TTTTACACACTGGTTTCTCTAATTGTTTCACTTTTAACGCACGTCCGTTTATATGTTCTCGTTATAAAAAGTATCGTGCGTGACAAGTGTGCAAAGGTGCCCTGTCACAATATGCTATTTTATAAAAATAATATATGAATTATGAATAATATTTTAAAATTACGCATTTCTCGATTCCATATAATATAATATTATTTAGCCCTGAGTTATTTTTAAAGCGTCTTGGAAATTGTTCCGAGAAATAACCCGGAGAAAAATAATTAATAATTACAAATATATTTCAACTTATTTTTGCGACATTCCAGTAATGTTTCTTTTACTCAAAACGAATGTAGAAAAAGAAATCAATTTATTTTTTTGACAAGCGAATGTATTTTTTTGAAGACTAATTTCGCAATGCGTACAGTGGGATATCGAATATGTGCTCTGAACTTGCTTTTATGCTTCACTCGCGTGAATATCGGTTTTAACAAGAATTTTAATCTTAGCTCATGCACTGTAAAAAATGGATGTAAAAATACTTTGAAAGTTAAGGTATAATTCGCTCGATTTTCTAAGTGATTTTACATTATTATTTATTTTTACACAGAAACGTCATAAAACGGTAAAGTTAAACAAATTTGTGATTTTTACATAAAGTAAATTAAAATTACATAATTTGTGTAAGTGTAATATTCCAATAAAGTGTGTAAAAATTAGAAAATAAAATGTATAGTTACATATATAAAATGGATGAATACAAAACAAATTAATGTATAATTAATAACCACGCATGCGCAATGTGTTTTTATGGAATCTACGCGATGTGCAGGCGATACCTGTTTGCGACGCCATTGTCTCTTTGTGTGCCTATTACCAGATTAATCGCTGGCTACAAATGGACTATATATAATCTATGTAATCGGCCTTCTCATTTCTTACACTGTGTAGTTGAATGAAAAGTACGCATGTACTTTAAGTTTAAATAAACAGTGTATACTAGCTTTTGATGCTGTTGTTTATAATGGCGTTGCTATGGTTCCTCCATTACAAGTCCCCAGTTCCCGGGTTCTAGCCCGAGAGCTGGTAAAAATGTCAATTGGATTTTTAATTTATTATTAAAAAAATAAATAAATAATGAATTGAAAATATGAATTGGTGCTAAGCCCAAATAACCTTAGCTGTTGGTGGTCTTTAAAACACAATTTTTCTATACTAACTTTTATCAAAATCGATCAAGCTTGCCTATCATACGCCTGTTGTGTATCTATGACAGGCGACGAAAGCGCTGCATCGTGATAAAAATTACAGAAATGTGTAGTTTCGGCGTTGTTACAATAATGTCAGAAGTTGGATTTGTCCATTCAGCAAATAGCACGATTGAATAATTTACTAAACAGAAAAAACCAACCGAAATATTCATAATCATAACAACTTGACATAGAATTTGCAAGGTCTCACCCATTTTCTTATTTTATTTTTTATTTATTTATTGTAGATTATAGACGCGTCGACATCTCAGGTCCTTAGCGTCTTTCAACTACATTCTTAAAACTAAACATCCATGAGCGCAGGTGGGATTCGAACCCACGACCGTCTGATCTAGAGGCCGACACACTAACCACTAGACCACACGGCCCCTCACCCATTTTCGTACTATTTTTCCAGCAGAGCGGCATCACAGAAGATACGCAACCGGCCTATTGACAATTGAATCGAACTATAGGTGACAGCATGAGCAATGTAATAAGTGGGACGACCTATTTTAACAAGTCAATGGATTTCTACACCTGCTCTGACCTCTGACGATACAACTATGGACTAGCAACGTTTTGACAGAACTAGTGTTGTAAAATTTCCGGAAATAAAGGGTTTTCCAATTTGAGCGAGTTGATTTTGAAATTGAATAAAACAAGCTGTGTGTGAGATATTAACGAAATTCTTTATTTATTTGAAAGGCCCATATATGTATGCCATTATGTATGAAATATGACATCGTTCAAATGGCCGCCGTGGCTTCGCACGGTGGCACGGATCCGAGAGGTCCAATTTTCAATGACTCTGCAGTTTACCGCATAGATCCGGCTGAATTTGAGCGATGACCTGGGTTATGTTGACTTTGAGGGCATCGGTCGATTGCGGCTTATTGGCATAGACCTGCGACTTCAGAAAACCCCACAAGAAAAAGTATAGCGGGGTCAAATCGCACGACCTTGGTGACCAATTCACGTCACCTCTGCCAGAGATAACCATACGCTCAAATCGTTCATGCAGAATGTCCATAGGCGCGGCGGCCATTTGAACGATGTCATATTTCATACATAATGGCATAAATGGGCCTTTCAAATAAATAAAGAATTTCGTTAATACCTCACACACAGCTTGTTTTATTCAATTTCAAAATCGACCCGCCCAAATTGGAAAACCCTATATATTCTTTGGAAATATTTAATAACGACCAAGAACTGCACAATTTTACAATTTGACAAAAATTGATTTTCTTTGCTACTCACAGTGGAGAACGAAGTTTCCATTCTGCTTTGACATGATAATGACATTCGTTTGACATTGCTACTTAACTAGCTGTCCATTTCTATATCCGTTTAGGATTAATTTCAGCGAATGACTGTAGCGGTCAGCTACTTTAAATTTAATCGAGACAATGATATATTGGGGTTTATCAATTGGGTATATGACATCTGATGGCAGAAAAATGTTTATTTCAAAAATAAAACAAGCAAAATAAACAAGAAGTTTATTGAAAATGGAATCAGCGACGTTTTCTACTACCATGTTATTTAAACTAAGCGGTTATTGTCCTGTAAAACTTACTTTACTGCAAATTATTTTTAACTGAAATGTGAAGAAACTGTATATTTTATTGTGATGCATCTAACAGCATATTATACTTTCATTTAATTATAACAATAGTAATTTATATTTTTTACTTATATGGCTCATTTTGACGATGTTTAAAAATAACAATAAGGTAATGTAATATTTTACATGCAAGATGGCTGCAAAAGATTTTTTCCCTGTTAAAGTCATAAAACTTGAAAACTTACTGTTTTTTTAAAAAAAATTAAACAACAAAATAAATTGTTATTTCCAAATATCAATATCATTTTCTACATAACCTTTTTTAGGTAATACCTTAGGTAATATTTCTCAGGAAGTTTTTTTTTGCAGCTAATTTGTATGATACATAGAATTTTCATTTCCCTATTGTTTTATTCATAAAATTGTATTTTGTAATTTATGTAACATTTTTGTAGGTCATGATTAAGGACTGATGTGGTCCGAAACGTCGGCTCTTTGTTCAATTTTTTAAAAATAATATATATTCATATAGCCTTTTTTTCCTGTTTAATTAAAACGGTTCTGTATATTTTATCTGAGTTAAAAAAATAGGTACCTATTATTTATATTTTTTTGAACTATAAAACCATAGTAACTTTCGATTTCTTCCTGAACTCCGCCATGTTTTTAAAGCCCTTCCAATAGCCTAAATTATGCTCTATACAACCGTAAAAACTAAATTGAAATCGGTTCAGCAGTTTACAAATAAAACGGGAACGTATAGACAGACGCGGAAAGGAAAATTTATAAAATTACCTGTATTGATGAGATATTCTGACAACATTGCGCAGGTCTAGTAAAAAATTTTTATATTTTGTTAAAACAATTTTTCGGCAAACTACTCATAACTATAATACAAAATCAAGAAGTTTCTATACCTAGGTATGTAAATTGAAAATTAAAAGGCGTAACTCTAATAACAATAATTTAGTGTATAAAACCAGTGTCATTAAATAAATTATTAAAATTAATTAAATTTTATCTGACAAAGTACACAACGGTTGGTACCTACTGACGGAAAGTTTTCTAATTAAAAGAAAATACTTATATAGGCATACCAACTGCACAAACGTCTATGAATATGTATTTTACATTACAGGTGAATTTTTTTATTTATTGTAAATTATAAACGCGTCGACAACTTAGGTCATTAGCGTCTTGATTACATTAAATAACAACTCACTTAAAACTAAATTACATCACAAAACATCCATGAGCGGAGGTGGGATTCGAACCCGTGACAGTCTGATCCAGAGCCCGAATTACAGGTAAAAATACGCCATGAATACACAAAGCAACTGACAGACGCTAATGACCTTTTTGTCGAGCGTCTATAATTCACAATTCATTCATTCATAAAGTAACTGGCAACAATTAATTACGTCATTTAATAACAATTTAGTGTTTTACAAAACGAATTTATAATTTCTTAACTGAACCAAAAAGTAAGTAAGTTTTATAAAAGATGACGCCCATAGAGATATCATAGATAGAGGAGGGAAGCCGTATGTTGTTCCGTTTTTACGATATCGAAGGCGAAAAATGACCACATACACACACACACAGAAATCAGTCAGAAAATGATCTTAAACGATTGCTAGGGTCTCAAAACGTGAAGATCTGTTAAAATCTTGAAATATTTTTTTCGGACTAAATCCATTATTTCCCCTACCATAGAAGAGGTGGGAAGTAAAAATACATACGCTATTTTGCCTTGTGACAGATTCTTTAGAAATAAAGGTTATACAAATCGATTAGCACACGAAATATTTCACTTACAAAAAAATAAATTGAGTTCTGATTCAGAAAAAATAAAAATAAACTAGTATTCGCAGTGGATTTTTCTTTAGGAACATTAAAATTACTCAACCGTGACACATTTAACAATGAAATTTATTTCTAAATAGAAATATATTTGTTTGAATCCCGACTATGACATTCGTTGACAAAAAATGATTTTTCTAATAAAGCAAATAATAAATTTGGCTGCTTATACAATACCTAATTCAGTCGTATAAAAAACTATACCTACTAAATTAAAATAAATGTTCACTGGAATTGCACAATTTATTATTATAGGTATGCTAATTTGTTCAAAATTTGTTCAAAAGTTGTTTCAAGGATATCACCCAAAAGATTTTTTTTTCTTCAAGCAAAATCAATCAAAAAAAGTATTTTAATAGAAAAATAAAATATCCATAAAAAAGCAATATTTTTAACAAAATAAAATAATGATTTTTTTAAATATTCACGATTTTTATTCAATTTCTTTTGTTAACGATGATTTAAACAAAGGAAAATCACAATGTAATGTCACCTCGTTATTTGACAACAATAAAACAACTGAAACCTTACACTGAAAATATTCGAATGAGTCAGAAAAATATAATATATTATATTATTATACCTTTTTAACAATTAATAAAATACTGTCAATATAAACAAATTATTTTGTTGGTATCACTTTCTGGAAAATATCAAAAAACACAGTGTATTTCACTTAGGTACTGTAAAAAATAAAGACAAAATTAAAAAACTATGTTCACTTAAATTTGAAACACATCTTTTAGAACGGAACATAAATCAAAAATTGATAAAAAAATCAAATTCAACACACTGATTCGACATTTCTAATGTCATCCGCCGCCATATTGTTTCTACTGTGACGTCGCACAAAAATAAACATCACGTGGCACCAGCATTCCTTTAACAAGGTCGATGTTTTACTATGCGTCAAGGATATTTTGGGTGCATTTGTTAACCGACTTCACAAAAAGGTAGTAACGGCGTGTGATTCTTTAAGGTAAATGTCACTTTTTGACATATCAGACAGCGTAAGAAAGTCGGTTTAATAAAAGTGAGTAACGGAGTGTGATTCTTTTAAGGTAAATGTCACTTTTTGACATTAAAAAGTAAAAAATAAAAAACTTTTTAACAAAAAAAAACCTCCTTCAAAAAACCACTAAAAACAGGAAAATAATGAAATTTTGAGGTCTGTGCCAATTTAATAAAATATGAAGTTGGTCAAAAAGAAGATATTAATCACTATACTGTACTTTTTAACCAACTTCATATTTTATTAAATTGGCACAGACCTCAAAATTTCATTATTTTCCTCTTTTTAGTGGTTTTTTGAAGTTTTTTTTTTGTTTAAAAGTTTTTTACAGTTAAAAATGTTACAAACCATTTGAAAACTCCCATAACACCTATAGTGTATCTGATTGCATATTTTAAAATTACGGACAATAACATTTTTAAATTATATATTTTTATGAAGCTTGTTCATCGAAATGAAATTTCTATTTAATTCCTATTCGAAGCTAAGGTCAGTAGCGTCGCTAGGGGGGACACTGTGGACGGTCCGCATTGGGTGACACCCAATCCATATGCAAAAAATAAAATCCCAAAAAGCAGTTCAAAAATATAGCATAAGAAAATATTAATTTATAATAGAAATATTATGTTAAATGATCTTATGGGGTAGGTAAAACCATCCTATATCCGAAAAGAGTGCCGCACTCACCCTAGCGACGCCACTGGAGTAGACAAAGCATTTTTATCATTTCACGTAAACGTAATTTAAATTAAAACAATGGCGTACCCACCTTTTTACTTTCCATTAATTTTTGTTTCCAAAAGTTCACAATTTTAGATCATGATAATCACATCGAACATAATTTCAAAAAAAAATCTAATTGCGCCACTGTACTTTACGAAAAATATGTTGTTTTTTGAAATTTCCATTAATATATGGAAACACCAAAACTAAACAAGGATTGTCCTGGCAAGATGAAAGGAATTTTTTGATTTTGTTACAGGTCAAAATATCTTTAGTAACCAGTAATACGGGGTCACAGCAAGAGGCTAACCAACTTCATGTGAATTCCATAATACACAGATTGTACCTTTCCCACGACGTCATTCAAGATATATTTTTTATTTACAATAAATAGTTCATACTGACGCTGACGACCATGTCGAGCGTCTATAATCTATAATCTCACTTTCTCTTTAAATAGTTCACATTAATGTGGATGATCAGAATAATTAAAAAACTGTATTATTGATAAAAATTAATATACAACAAAATGTTCTGAAAATATTTTCCACTTTCGGTTCCAAAAAATTATGGTCATTCAAGATATTTGGCCAAGTAGGCCGAGAGCTAGTGACATTTTTTTGGTGTTATTTATTCAAGGCCTCATTTCTGTGAAGATGTTGAGGGAGGCATATTAAAATGCGCTGTGTAAGGGATTTTGCTAGATAGCGGTATGGGAGGGATGCTGACCGCCCCCAACATGTAACAAAAAAAATGGTCACAATTATTTTGCTTCAAGGCTGAAATTGCTTTTATAGCTTGTCGGTGATCCAATAATGCCATTATAATAATTGCAGATCGAAAGGGGTGGCAGATCACCTTAAACGTAGACGCTAATGACCTCTGTAGTCGAGCGTCTATAATCTACAATTCAATTCAATTCAACCTTAAACGTTACATGCACCCGACGAAATTTATATTATTAGTTCAAGATTCAAATTTTAATATGTTGTTACGGCGACTGTTTTAAGCATATATTTCAATTTTCAGAACAAAATGTTGGTATTAACCCCCTCTCTTCGGGGGAAACTTGCTCGCCTAGGTGTTAATATCGTTCTGCAAGGGGGTTAATACCGATATTTTGTTCTGCACATTGAAATATATGCTTAAAACAGTGGCCGTAACAACATATTAAAATTTTAACCTTGAACTAATAATATAAATTTCGTCGGGTACTCAGGGAACTTTAATATGCCTCCGTCAACATCTTCACAAAAATAAGGCCTTGAATAAATAACACCAAAAAATTGTCACTAGCTCTCGGTCTAAAAAGAGAATGCATGTTTTAATGTGGCATTTAATTTGGTTCCATCAAATTTTGGTGATTTTCAGGAGTGGTCACTGGTCAGTGTCTTGAGGAAGGTGAATGTCGTAGGGTTTACTGCATTAAAAAAAACAACAGATTAGATAATTAAATTATAATATTCAAATTATCATTTTGGTTTATAATAATTAGCAACAGATTTAAAAAATTGTTAATTGAAAGTTGTCCATATGATTGCTGAGTACAATTTTAAGGCGGTCTATTAAATTATTTTACCAAATTTTAAATATGTTTAGTAAGTATGACGCTATTATACCTACCCAGGATTTCAATAAAGATTCTTTTCTATTCTATTAGTGTTACATATTCAAAAAACATTAAATGAACAATTAAAATAAGACATTATACATTGTTTTAATTACTTATATAATAAAAAAGTGAAAATATTGTGGAAATAGCATATTTAATTAAGCATACATTAATGTATGTTTATTGTCAATTGCTGGACATTTTTCCTTTAAAAGTTTACCATATTTACAGAGCACATCATGCAAATATGAAATGTCACATTTTATGATAGCTACTGGCACATATCTTAATTGCGGATTATTATGATCAAGTTTTATTGACTTAAGAACGTTTCCGAATACATCTAAGATTTTAAAAAATAATTTTGCTGAAGGGTACATCCTGCACACCGCATTTTTCATATTTTTGTAACCATTTTTAATCCAACGCACAGTATATGCTAATATATTTGTTATCACCGCATCAAAAATTTTGTACAAAACATTAACAACATTTTGCGCAATTCCTGACTGACGATTTGCTAAAATCTGAGTTTCTCTTTGAGATTTTTCAATCTGAGCTTTTTTAACCCAAGTTCCGTCTTTGATTGATTCTAATGTCAACTTTTCGAGTTTCGATTCAATTTCAGAGTTAGGTTGTAAGACAGTCGTTTCGACCCATTCTTCTTGATGATTCGGTAAAATATGAGTTTTTTCAATCTGAGTTTCCCCTTGAATTTCTTCAATCCAAGTTCCGTCTTTTAATGATTCTAATGTCAACTTTTCGAGTTTCGATTCAAGTTCAGAGTTAGATTGTAAGACAGTCGTTTCGACCCATTCTTCTTGATGATTCGGTAAACTATGGGTTTCTTCAATCTGAATGTCTCCTTGACTTCCTTCCAATAATCTTAATTTCCACTTTTCGTACACCAATTGTTCTTCAGGTGTAATTTCTTCGATTTCGCATACCATCAATCCTGCTTGATTATTCGGTACGAATTCTTCTTGAATTGAAGTTTCACTTTTTGTTGAAAAATGCTCAAAAAATGCTTCTTTGCTTTCCATGTTAAAGACAGTCTTTACGCTATCAACACAACTTAAATTTTTCTCGACTTCATCGAACAGACTACAACAAAATATCTTAATTTAATTTTGGATTAGACTGCACAACAGGTCAAAAAAAACATAAAGAAAATTGGTAATAATGGCTGCCCTCTTTATGTCCTTTTTCCAATCACTTGGATTTACACAATTCTATTTTTTACATAATTATATTTTTAAGTCGAGCCCATAGATTCATAAATTAATTCCGTTACTCGGTGGGGGGACTCTGTTTTATAGTACGTATTGATATTGATGGAGAAAAATTTCTCAACAGACCTATATTCTGTAATTTTGGAATCGGAACAAAGGTTTCAAACTCTAGACTTGGTTGGAAATGACCCGACGCCGTCATTTGGTCCCATAACATAATAAGTGTATTGTGTACTAATATTATAAAAATGAAAATTTTGACATTTGCAGATAACGATAGGAACTACTGAATTGATTTAACAACAGAAAATTGAAATTGTATTTAAAAATTTAAATATGTGCTTTTTTACAATAAATCATCATATTGTAGCAAATCCCAAGATGTTACGCCACTGCCTGCAATAGAAGCGTCTAGAAGGGAAGGTCACAGTGGCGAGGCGTGGAATGGTATCGAAGATACTAGTACCTGCTAGACGTCTGGAAAGTACTAGAACGCGCTGTGTTTAAGCCACGTAGCGCTATATAAAGCAGGGAGCCGACGGGAATTCAGTCAGTCAGTCATGAAACAGTGTCGAGTTGAATTTGCGAACATAAATACAGTATATAAATAGTTTATTGTTCAGTGTTATTGAAGTGCTTCACTTTGTTTTAGAATTACTGTTCGTTATGATTATTGTATATACCTAGTTGTTATTGCTGCATTTTATTGTTATCTAACATTTAATTCTTGTAAATAAATAGTTATTCCGCCCACGTAGAAAACAGTTTTGTTACAATATATTATTATACCTGAGTTGTTTTTCATCTTTCTCCATTTGTTCAATGATTGATTCTACAGTTTCTCTGTTACTTCGGACATTATCAAAAAATAAACATGCGGCCGACAGCTGATTTGCTTGAAGTTTTTTCGACGCCGTTGGATCATACAGTAACATATTACTCTTACGACGTCCATACATTTTGTTTTATATTTAAACCTGTGGACAGACTAAATTGTAGGCTAAGTTGAAGGAGTGCAATGCAAGTTGGTTATCTAAGTACGCTTTTAATCTATAGACATTTTCACGAGTAGTTACGCGCAAGCGCCGTCGCCATGGTTACGATGGCGACTTTCAGAAGTTTCGTACTCTTTTCGTACGCTTTTAGACGCAATGACTAGGTCAGAAATGTTTTTCAATGTTAATTTAGATGAAAATGTTACTGACGGTGCTAAATTAGTGCACAAACAAACAGTGGAAGAACATACTTGTGCTAAATTGGGACGGTGGTTGAAGTGCCATGGCCGGAAAACTGGTGGAAGTAAACGAAAATTGGTTGAAAGGTTAGAATTGTCTATCGTAAAAAGCTTATCTTCAAAAGTACTCAAATATTTTTCTAGGGTGTTGTACCACTTCTTTAAATAATATTTCTTATTTAATTACTATTTACTTTTTTTCAAAATCAATCATTTGCCATCTGTCAAGATGACAAGTCTCCGAAAAACATGGCGGAATTGGGTACATGCGCAGAAAAAAATTGATAATGAAAAGGTCTATTATTGTTGACAAAACAGTTATTGATACAAATTTTTATTACTTTGTTTGAAATACACGACATGTCAAAATTAACGCACTACTCGGCTTTTCTGTTATATTTTTAATATTGGATGGGAAATGTATTTATTACCCGACTGCGCGACAGCAAAGACAGGTTATTGTTGTCACGCGTATCTAGGTATGTATGTGGGATTCTTTATACCCTCGAAGCATCCCAAAGGCTGGATGGATTTTAATAAATGAGGTGTCATTCGATTCGTCTAAACTCTAAACCGTGCGATGGTTATAAGCTAGGTTATGTTTTTATAAAAGCAAAATGACGACCGTAAAATATAAAATGGCGCTAGAGACGAAACAAAAATTGCTAACAATATACCTACTGATAAAACAAAACTAAAAAGTCGTCAATAAAAAAATATTTAATAAGAAAAAACCCGACTGCGTAAAAATCGAACTTACAAGATGGAAACAAGATCAAATGATAACATGCAGTCGAAGGCATCATATTTCTGTTCAATTTGTTACTACTATGCCTCCGACTGTATGTTATCATTTGATCTAGTTTCCATCTTTTAAGTTCGATTTTTACGCAGTCAGTTTGTTTTTAAATAATTTTTTTTTAATTTCAATTTTATTCAACATATTATGAAACTGATCATGACGTAACGAACATGCTATGTAATATTATTATATAATTCATAATCAAAAAAAGAAAATTGGCAGTGGCTTTGATATTCAAATTCGGTTACAATAAAACAATAAAAAACGATAGTTTAAAGCAAATGGATTAATAAAGTAAAGATACTTAAAACAGTAAAATTTAATTAAACAAAAATTTATAGTTTCGAGTTTCTCGGCTGTATTTTTAAAATTATTGGTGATTTATGATTGATAAAAGTTTCCTACATTTTTGAAAATGCTTATTTTGACATGAAACTAAATAACAGTTTAATTCTTTTCAATTAACAGCTTACCTACCTTACAATCTGTTCAACACTTCTAACACTCGACTTTTCAAAATGGCGTCTGTTAGGATTCCCATGACCTATAAATCCACTGTAGAGGGGATTTTTGCACATATGTACATATTTTCTGCTTTCCGATTGGCCCATATATTTTTTTTTTGAAAATTAACAAACAGTTTTATAAATAACAATATATGAGTTAGGTAATTGTGGACAACAATATAATAATTATTAATTAAATTCAACAATGAATTTTTAATCCACAAGGCATCCACTAGGTAGTGAATAGTATCTCTTAACATATCAGTCAGCATATTATGCCATCATGATTGTTAAACGTCAAACGATTGTTATAAGATATATAAGGAAAAAATCAGAAGCCACTGTCGGGACTTGAACACGAAATTTCCAGTTTCCGGCTGGTTGAGTTGCCACTTACTCAGACAGTGCCCCGAAAGTGAAATCTGTTCCTTCCCATATTTCGGGGCACTGTGTGAGTAACTGGCAATTCAACCAGCCGGAAACTGGGAATTTCGGGTTCAAGTCTCGACAGTGGCTTCTGATTTTTTCCTTATATATCTTATAACAATCGTTTGACGTTTAACAATCATGATGGCATAATATGCTGACTGATATGTTAAGAAATACTATTTACTACCTAGTGGATGCCTTGTGGATTAAAAATTCATTGTTGAATTTAATTAATAATTATTAGACAGTTTTATTTTCATTTTCTCACAGGTACTTAGCTGTACGTAGTACCAAGGTATAGAAAGATTTGTGAGTTCAGAATTGCGATCGAGCAAAAATTTTGAATTTTTGATTTTAAAAATTGTTTGTCGAGTCTGATTATATGAGTAGGGATTATCCTAAAGTGACCACATTTTCATTGAGACAAAGCGGGACAAATGGGAAGAAATGAGAATTACAATTTAGTTATATATATTTTATTGTATACATTCATATACTTGTACAAAAATATATTTATTATTAATTATTGGTATTTAATCAAATTAAATTTTTTATTTAAAAAAATTATGATTTTCTTTCACGGTCATATTTTGATCCGAGTGAATACTTTGCAGTAGATTCGAATCATTTATTAAAATGTCGTGAAATATTTCACATGAATTGGTCAAATTAAAATCTAACTCGGAACATTGCCTAATTTAGTTTACTCTGCATGCATTTTATGTGTTTTTTTTATGTATTTTTTATTTCTTTATATTCACCATAATACTTAATAAATAATAGGTAATATATTTTTACAAATTACAGTACCTACATTTAAAATAAGAAATGCAGATATTTTCTAAAAAGCGGGACATTTTTAAAAATCGGCGGGACGCGGGACAGTCTACCAAAAAGCGGGACTGTCCCGCCAAAATCGGGACGTGTGGTCACTTTAGATTATCCAATGTCTAATTAAAAGTTATAACTTCAATGTTTTAAGTCATTAAATATTAAATAAGCTACCTATATTGCCATCTCTTGACGGAACTCTCATCTAACAACGAGACCTTGAAATGTAGCCTCCATACAAACTTAAATAAGTATGATTCCTAAGTAACATTCACGTTAAGTCAGAACAACTCGCAGCTCCTTGTCTCCCTTCAATCTCTATCTCCCTTCAATCTCTATCTCCCTGGTCTGGTCTAGGTATATTTTGTTTTGTTACGTTCATAACTTCGTACGGCGCCATCTATAGGATGTGGCTTAGAAAAGTTAACATAGGGAAAATAACATTGAGAACATTTACATTTTGGCGGCGCTAGGGTTTTTTGTTAGGGCATGATGTTCTGAATGTGGGCCAATAACATATGTTCCCAAAATTTCAGTTCTCGTCAAAATTTTAACCCAGATTACTTGCTACTTATAGAATTTACAAGAAAAATTGTCGAAATTTTGAGGGTTAAAAAAGATAAATTAGAGATTGGGGATTATTTCAGGGTGGGCCAAGACAGTTAAAGGTGGGCCATGGACCACCCGGCCCACCCTCTAACGCCGCCACTGTCGGAAGGATTATTATTTACTTTAGGAAGACTGTTCTATACTTGAAATTACAATGAAATAAGCCCAGCCTGTAAACATGAAACACTTATATTATGTCTGTATTGCAATTGTAGAGAAATGTTACTTAGGTTTTGAATATTAAGTAGCTGCAATATTGCTGAACGTCGCTTTCGGATGCAAATAAACTGTTCGTCTTTCACTATAGCTAACTAAACGGTTAACTAACTGCACATATTGTATTTTCTATAAACTATATTATATAAACATTAATAAAGGCAGGGGCGGATTTACCACTAGGCTAAGTAGGCTATAACCGAGGGCGCCAAATCATCGAGCGCGCCATATTTTGGATCAGAAAATTTTTGTTTACGAAAAACTATAATCAAAATATACCCGAAAATAAAATAGAAACACATAGTAACGCTATGCTAATCTTAATTGTTTAGTAAAATTTCCGAACAATAATTTGGAAAATGCGGAACATTGTTAAATAACAATGCTTAGCAATTTCCGATTGTTACTTTCAAAATACTCAAAATTCTTTTTTGTTTCTCCACTCTTGTTTTAGAAAACTACCAAATATAAATTATTAGAACCGCGTCTATGCCCAAATTATTTCTTTACAAAAAGGCCGCCAAACTTTTCGTAGCCTAGGAGTGCCGAAGTTCTAAATACGCCCCTGAATAAAGGTGCGTACTAAAACACTGTCACGAAAAAATTTATTACATGCATTAATTTCGTCACTACATAATAGTTACGTTCTGAATTATCAAGAAGTTATAAGTACTTATATCTCTCTTTACTTCCAGATAGTATTTATCTTACCGATAAAGATATCCGCTAAAGTTGAGGTAGCGGATATCTAACATTTTTATTTAAATGCTCTCTCAGTAGGTCACACATGACTTTCAATTTTCAAATATTATCAGCCGCTCCGACGATGCATTTATAACCTCAAAAGTAAAACAAGTTCGTGGGTTATACAACAGTTTAAAGATTTTTTGCGAGAGATTAATATATAAAATAGTAACGAACCTTCTAAAATTTTGTGTTCCCTTGATTTTTTTTTAAATTGCACAAATAGTTATATCTAGCTTTTCAAATTGAAATTCTGTTCTATAAAATGGAACCATTTTTAGATTGATTCGAGCTCATACCAAGTCTTAAAATTATTGAAAATCTCGAACCATCAGTAATTGTCGGTTGGTCTGCATGTACGTCCGAGCTCTACGGGTCGCAATTCTTGACGGATCAACTTGGTTTATTTTTATTCGCTTTATTTTTATCAGAATAAAACTCTATTGAAAATTAATTGAAACGCACTCAATGGTTTAATTGTTTGAACAAAAGTTATACAATGGCAAACATTTAGTATGAATGAATTGTAAATTATAGACGCTCGACAACAGAGGTCATAAGCGTCTGAGGCAAACATAGTGTATACACTTTTGAATGAATTGTAAATTATAGACGCTCGACAACAGAGGTCATAAGCGTCTGAGGCAAACATAGTGTATACACTTTTGAATGAATTGTAAGTTATAGACGCTCGGCAACTAAGGTCATTAGCGTCTATGTATGCACTTTTGGCTTTGCCAACGATTTCATATTATGATATTATAATATGATACGAGAAAACATGTTTCCGGAATTTCTGTCTGTCTGTTTGTAGCAGAATTGTAATGTCAACTAAAACGTTAGTAGAAAACATAAGTACGTTTATAGTATTTAATAAAAAAAGGACTCTTAAAAACAGTAATGTTTTAAATGTTCACAGAAATGATATGCAAAATCTAACATCTCCAAATAAGAATTAATTAAGAAATAGAATAATCTGTTAATCACAAACTTGTAATTAAATATAAAGAAACAGTTGAGACAATAATGTTAAAATAAAACGAAATGTAAGCAACAAAACGTCTTCAAATTGAAAAAGAAAACATTTCCGTTAAATTTTGGATTGTGTCTGTTTATTTTCGTCTCGTAATACTGCGAGTTTGTTCTGAAGTATATTAGTCTTAAATGCAATATTTGTTTTTTTATATACACTGTAAGAAATGAGAAGGCCGATTACATAGATTATCGATGGTCCATTTGTAGCCAGCGATTAATCTGCTAATAGGCACACAAAGAGACAATGGCGTCGCAAACAGGCATCGCCTGCACATCGCGTAGATTCCATAAAAACACATTGCGCATGCGTGGTTACTAATTTTACATTAGTTTGTTTTGTATTCATCCATTTTATATATGTAACTATACATTTTATTTTGTAATTTTTACACACTTTATTGGAATATTACACAAATTATGTAATTTTAATTTACTTTATGTAAAAATCACAAATTTGTTTAACTTTACAGTAAAAGTCCAAGTTTTTATGAAGTTTTCTGTGTAAAAATAAATAATAATGTAAAATCACTTAGAAAATCAAGCGAATTCTATCTTAACTTTCAAAGTATTTTTACATCCATTTTTGACAGTGTTCTGGTAGATTCTAAAATTAATTTGCTGTTCTTTATTCGATGACTCTATATACTAATATTATAAAGAGGAAAAGTTTGTGTTTATCGCGGGCAATCTCAGGAACTACTAAACCAATTTAAAAAAACTTTCATACTTTAAAACTTCTTCCAAAGTAACACGGACTTATTATTACGTTAAGACAAAAGGGAATGAGCAGTAAGCTCACTGGAATCGAGAAAATTCTTAAGATTTGAGATTACAAAGGTGAAAAAAATATTGTTAAAAAATCATGCAAATTCACCAAAATATATTATATTAGAGTTTTCACTAATCTATTGACTCATCAGCATCAAACATTTCCTAGCTTGCTTAATATTATTTTTTGTAACTCCTGCTTCTAAAGTTCAATATTCGAGCACTGTGAGGCGGGCGTAAAGAGGCATATTTTAGTCACCCTGCGTGAAAGTCCAAAGCGTGAGTAAAAGTACCGTCACAGTGCGTAAAAGTCCAAAGCGTGCGTAAAAATACAATCTCTACATATTATAAATTCGGAATTTCCGCACTTTGTACAATACAAGCACTTACTGGCAATCGATCGATGTGTTCCTATATATAGTATCGCGCATACAAAGTCCACATAATGAGAGAGTCATGTTTTTAACGATTTATACAGAAGTTAATAACTTTAATAAAAATAAACTAAATCGTAACTTAGTCTGTAATTGTAAAGTTCTAAGGACTAGAAGAGCGAATTTTCCGTTTTCATAATTTTTTTTTCTCTCTATTAAACTCTCGATTAAACTATAGAAGCAGTCGTTATAAAAATAACTATTTTGAAAGATATCTAAGTTATAATATAAAAGTTTCCCATTTTAAACCGTTTTTTTTCCTGGCAGAAAATAAATTTAATTTGGACAATACACATTTTCAACCAAAGTAATTTGTATGTAAATATCCGAGGAAAATGGTTTGTTTCATCAAAATGAGAGAAAGAAAATGCAAGGAAAGGAAATTATGCTCGTCTTTTGCCTTATTGTATAGTTAACAACGACTAGTTCATGCTTTAGCTATGAGATGGCAGAACGATTGAACTAGCGACGTCACATTTTTTTTCAAGGCCAGGTACCAATGACTCTTTTTATTAAAACATTGGAATGAGCTCCGTCTAACTTTATAATGTTGGATTTTTTTTGTCCAGCATTTAAAACGGCTTCACAATACATTTTTGAAGTTAAATAAAATATATTTTTTCATTTTAAGAGACTGACGTCATTAGCGCCCTACAATCCATAAATATTATTTAATACTCTGTGCCATTCTGGTCGTGCGAGATCAGTGTACAGGTTACATAGGCGGCCTGGTTATATAGAATATAGTATAATATTTGCAGTGAACGCGCTTTGACTTTAATGACGTAAGCATGTTGTATCTCCGTAAATACTTAAACGCCATTTTGTTTGTGGCAATGATTTCTTTTACTACCAAAACCGAACTTGACAATGTTCATCAAAGGCACATGTTACAATTGCGCACGGATCTATAATCATCTACCAAATAGTATGAAAATTATTAATAATATTGTTAACTTTAAAAGAACTCTAAAAAGATTTTTGTATGATGGCTGTTTTTACTCACAAGAGAAATTTTTTAATACTGTGTGATTTTTGTATTCTGACGTTTCCAATAACTGTAATAGGTTCTTGATGGAATAAATATATATTATTATTATTATTATTATTAATAGGAAACAGTCATATATTAGTTATTTTTGTCATTTTCATTTTCGAACCTCAATGAAATCTGAGAGAACATAAATAATAGTTAATAATAATTTAATCTGAATTCATTTTTGAGACTGCAAGAAGCTGTAGAAAGTCAGAAAAAAAAAGGCAAGGGGCACAGTAACTACGATTGTACCGCAATCGAAGACGGAGAACTTCTTCTACTAGAGTTTTATTTTAAAATACAGATAGGTACAGAACACAAACAAACTATGGCGGAACTATGGTACACTGCAAAAAATGGATGCAAAAATACTTTGAAAGTTTAGGTAGAATTCGCTCGATTTTCTACGAGATTTTACATTATTATTTATTTTTACACAGAAAACTTCATAAAAACTTGGACTTTTACTGTAAAGTTAAACAAATTTGTGATTACATAATTTGTGTAATATTCCAATAAAGTGTGTAAAAATTACAAAATAAAATGTATAGTTACATATATAAAATGGATGAGTACAAAACAAATTAATGTAAAATTAGTAACCACGCATGCACAATGTGTTTTTGTGGAATCTACGCGATGTGCAGGCGATACCTGTTTGCGACGCCATTGTCTCTTTGTGTGCCTATTACCAGATTAATCGCTCGCTACAAATGGACCATCGATAATCTATGTAATCGGCCTTCTCATTTCTTACAGTCTAGTTCGAGTCACACATTTTTTGCAACGTATTTTTCGTCTCGGCATCATCATTTTACCCCCCTATATACCGCCGCGTCTTTCCCGGCGGTATATAGGGGGGTAAAATAATGCGAGACGAAAAATAAGTTGTAAAAAATGTGTGACGTCAAAACTGATGTTACAGGTTCATGTTATATTATGAAGCTATCACTTATCAAATGGGCCCGATACAAAAAAAATACGTCCACTATATACAAGAATAAACTTCATCTTTCTTTCTTGAAAGTCGTAAAATTTTTGGTCGGGTTTTTCAAATTCTGGCCCAATGTGCGAAGCCGCTAGATTGAAGTAATTTGCTTATATTCTAATCAGACTAACTGAATGTAGCAACCTGTGGCAGCCGCGACAAACGCAATTAAATTAGGCGCTTATAAAACGTCGAAGCTTACGACTTCCGCCATCGCAATATTAGATTATTTAAAATGAAATCGCATAAACTTTTTTCACTTTCAATTTTCATTATTTCATTTTCGCATTAACTGTATAGAATAATTGAGGAAATTATGGTGAGTTATTATTTCAAATTTATCAACAATTTTTTTTTCTTTTTCTTATTAGTGTATTTGCCATAATATGGCACATACACTATTGGCGTCGGTCGGATGGCGGGACCTAGGGGTCGGACCAAAATTTCTCGACGTTTCATAGCCTCCTGAACACTTTGGCACCATTTTTGAAAATGTTTATATATATATATATGTATGTATATATATATATATATATATATATATATATATTTATATATGTGTGTACACGATAACTCTCGACAGACTTAATCGATTGAAACGAAATTTGGTACAGACATTGGAACCCATCACCGCAAGAAGCCTATTTAAAATGGGCCCGATCGGACCATTTTCAGGGTTGTATTTAGGGGTTCCAAAAAGTTTTTGGGCCCAAAAATACCGAAAAATTTGTCAGAATCGTTTCAAAATTGAAATTTAACTCTTTAGTAAAGATTAAAATGTGCTGCTAAAATTTTAATAAAATCGGCCCGACAGGACCGGACTTTCAAATTTTATGAAAACACTAGTTTGTTTATACGGATTTACTTAGATATGGAAGGGTGTATTTAATTGGGTGTACTGATAAAATCGATGTCTAATATTGAAATTTAGAAAAATTTAATTAGTTTAAGGGCTGTATTAAGGGGTTAAATTTTTTATTTTGTCAAAAAACAAACTTAAGTTTACATAATAATGCCACAATGCCTGTATTAGCAAAAACACTATATTGTCGGCAGGGTTTGGCACTGCGACCCGAGTTTTTTTTTTTTTTTTTATTTTTTCTTTTTTTAAGTATAAATTCTGACTGAATTGAATCCGAAATGTTATTTTATTCTAATTCCATGCTTTCCGACGATAATAAAAAGAATTTATTTATTTCCAAAATGCACAAAATTATACCTACATACAAAAATATACAGTAAGGATACAAATAAATGCTTTTTATGTTAGCAATGCTGTTAGGAACATCCATCAAATGGCGTAACGTTACAGTGCAATACACAGACGCTAATGACCTTTGTTGTCGAGCGTCTATAATTCACAATTCACAATACAGTGCAATACTAGAAAACTTAAAACCTGTCACCGTCAGAACCCGAATCGTCCACCATCGCCGTGATATAATGTATTTTCCACCATATCACGGCAATGGTGGAAAATACGGGTTTAAGTCCCCTCGGTGACATAGGTTTAAAACGAATTTTTCTAGCGTTGCAATGCAACGTTACGTTATTCCTAACAGGAATGCTAACACAAAAAACTCGGGTCGCAGTGCCAAAACCCTGCCGACAATATAGTGTATTTGCTAATACAGGCATTGTGGCATTATTATGTAAACTTAAGTTTGTTTTTTGACAAAATAAAAAATTTAACCCCTTAATACAGCCCTTAAAATAATTAAATTTTTCTAAATTTCAATATTAGACATGGATTTCATCAATACACCCAATTAAATACACCCTTCCATATCTAAGTAAATCCGTATCAACAAACTAGTGTTTTCATAAAATTTGAAAGTCCGGTCCTGTCGGGCCGATTTTATTAAAATTTTAGCAGCACATTTTAATCTTTACTAAAGAGTTAAATTTCAATTTTGAAACGATTCTGACAAATTTTTCGGTATTTTTGGGCCCAAAAACTTTTTGGAACCCCTAAATACAACCCTGAAAATGGTCCGATCGGGCCCATTTTAAATAGGCTTCTTGCGGTGATGGGTTCCAATGTGTGTACCAAATTTCGTTTCAATCGATTAAGTCTGTCGAGAGTTATCGTGTACACACATATATATATAAATATATATATTATAGCAATTGCTTTTTCTCCTAAAGACCCGAATTCAATCGGTTGCGCGGCTAGCTACCGACGGCGCGGGGTCATGGGTCGAAAAACAAAAATTATTATCTAGTTACGATCGCACTTGTTTTGGGAAGCAGCCTCTAAAATTTAAATACAAGAAAAGCCCTTAATGGGCAATAAAAAACCCAACCACCTACCACTCGACACTTAGGACAACACAAAAAGTGAACGCACACAATGAATCGTGCGTCAAAATAATTTAATTTAAATTTGAAGTCACCTCTACACTAGTATCACCTAACCAGAGACGGACCTCGATGGAAAATTACTTAGTGGGCCAGATACCGACCGAGAGATCAAAGGGCGCCAGAACTTATAGGGCCACACTGCGTAAGTCTCAGGTCGTCCAAACTGAGACGTAGAGAGTGGTCACAGTTAGGGATAATTCAAAAAAGGATAACCACGTTGGCCAAAAGAGATCCGAAAAATATTCCGGAACAGAGTCCAGACCCACAATCACAGTTATATTAAATCCCAGGCCTAACGCTGTTACTTTATTAGCAAGATAAACAAAAAAAATCAGAGGTAATTTCAATGGCCAAATCCACACGATAACTTAACATAAAATACTAACAAAACAATAGATTCCGAACACAATATCGGGACACACGGTATTCGAGATACAAAAAAATAAAAGCGGCACTGTAATCACAGGCCTCACGGAACTTCCAACAATCGAGACAAAAATCCTAATTCAATAGGCCTCGAAGCCTCATAACAACCTACTTAAACAATCGCAAAACGCTAGCGTGACGTTAGCGAGCGATAGTGAAACGATAACCTAACAATAGCGAAATTCTCAACAAAAACTCTTCATAAATAATGAATCGATACGGAACGATAACGAATTTCACATAATTAATTTTTAACAATTATTTCACACTTAATCCGGGCCTGTACAGAAATTCCGGAGCCTGAAAAGAAAATACATAGCATACGAGAGACATAAACACTTTAAAATCGCGAGACCGGCGACGTGGAATTCAAACTTAATTCATAATAAGATTCAAAATATTCCATAAAATTCCCAATGTAGTGCAAGAAATCCTACAGGAATACAATCGACGCAACATTAATCATTTTAATTCTGACGTAAATATCTAAAATTTACCCAGTACTACTCAAAGTGGTCGACATTCAGAAATGTAAAATGTTCATAAAATATTAGATTTGATCCTTTAATATTTTCGGGATATATTGTAGTACCATATCTATCCCACCGGGATAAACACTTGATACAATTCTGGGATACTTTATGCGTCGTCATTTATGATAGCGAATATTAAAAATTTCGGAATAATTGCACAATCTTCAAAATTTCTGGAATAAATTAAATTATTCCCGTATTCCAGAATCAACACAACCACACGGAAATCCAAAAGCAGCAACTTATAATCCCTACTAGGAGAAGCGCTTGGCGCCTTTATGGTTAATGTTTGCACGGTAAACTAACTAAAACGAATAACAATAATCCAACAATGGAAATACGGAAAATAAATCAATTTTCGGGAATTAGGAAAACTAGGAAGGTCGAACAATACAGGAATCGAAAGAGGAAACAACGCAGAATCCAAACTCCAAACCAAAAACAATATAGCTCCAAAACGAAACGCACAAATCCAACTCCAAAATCCCAAAATAAAAAGTCTTTTATTCGCCAGCATAATCTGTAACGTTTTTTACTCTTGTTTGAATTCTATTTTTAACGTTAGTTTTTTTTTTTTATTAAAGACAGATTCGATTTAATTATTTAATATGTTTATTTAAAATTATATTTGATCATATACATACTATATATTAATGTACTGTTTAATTAAAGCGTACCAGAAGTCGGTTTTAAATTTTTAAATATTACTTAATTATTCACTTTTTATTTTATAAATATTAGATCAAAAAAGTATTAATATTTCTAATATTTTTAAGTGCCTTTTAAGTCAGCAGTTTATACTATATAAAATGAGAGATGAATCAATAATATTTAAACACGAAAAAAGACAATTTTAATGTCTTGACCTTAAGCAAGGTCGCAATCACAATCTGTTAGATAAATGATTGCACATTGCATAATTTCTTACATTTTATGAATAAAATTTAAAAAAAAAATACAAAACTGATTTTATTTCAACATATTGTCAAAATGAATATTTTGACAATATGTTGCAATCAATCATTTTAATTTTATTGTTTAACAGCACGATCTGTATGCCACGATCGCCAGACCTCGTCTGTCGTTCTTTTGCGAGTCATAACATCGCCGAAGTCATACCATATCTGACGAAATCAAAACGACAAGTACGTACGTTCGCTCACCTCTGTCAACCGACGACCGTAGCCTTATCTCACTCATCAGCATCCATCCTACATGGTGTCTCGCGCTCTCTCCGACACATCGAGTGTCTTTTTTTTGAATATTTATTAATTTCATTTATTCAAATAATATTTTCTACTAGCGGTACCCGCGTATAATATGGTACTTTTTACGTGAATAAAATTTTCAAATATTTTTTTTTTAAATAATGCCGCTATTTACTGGATGTGCCAGAGGGCTAATTGCCCCCCTACCTACGACTAAAATTAGCCCCCTATAATATAAATATATAAATATATAAATATATAAATATATATATATATACATACATATATATATATAAACATTTTTAAAAATGGTGCCAAAGTGTTCAGGAGGCTATGAAACGTCGAGAAATTTTGGTCCGACCCCTAGGTCCCACCATCCGACCGACGCCAATAGTGTATGTGCCATATGGCAAATACACTAAAAAGCATTTATTTGTAGTTTTAATATTATTACAAATTTATACTCTTTGAACAGACTAAAATAATTATTTTCCGCATTTTTGGAGCAGTAGTAGTTGCTTTTATGTAGCGAGAAAAAAAAATCAAGAATACAAGTCATTCCGAACTATACTAAGAATTGTAAGGAGTAAAATCCAATTAACGTTATTTATTGATAGCAGGATAAAGTCCTTTAATGCGATAATGGTTCTACTTATCAGTAAATTACTACCCCTCTCTCCTTCCTCCTTAAAAATATACGTCTCGCTCGGTAACCCGTCTCGACACTTAACAATACCACGTCACGTGACAAAAGTTTCCGAATGTTATTGCTTGATGAGGTCACGAGACACATTATCCATGGACTTGGGAAAATAAAGGTATAAATTTTAAAGAGAAACAAACGATACTATTACTAAATAAATGTTTTTTTTTACATCTTAGAATCATGGTTATTTTTAAGCTACCTCAAAAAAAGGAAGGTTCTGTGTTTCCCTAACATGTTTGTATGTGCGCGCGATTTTTATGATTTTTTAAAAATATTTTTTTGCTCAGTTGAAAAGCGTTCCATGATGGCGCACAGAATGAAATCGGAATGTTGGCAGATGTCAACTTTATACAAAACAGTGTTGCTAAGCAACAAACAACAAAATGGCGAGCGATTCAAAACCGGCGCGATTTTTTAGTCACCCTTTACAAATAAACAAAAAATAATGGCAGGTCTGAAATAACGGGTTCTTTACTTTCAAATAATTTATTTTAATGCACGTTTTTATAAAACCTAAGTATACATAATTTCGTCAAAAAAACAAATAAATAAAACATAATTATTTTCATGACGTAGTAACTATCTTTAGGAACTACCCAACTAATTTGAAAAAATTTTTCACTGTTCAAAAGAAAAACCTGTTATAAATTCTATAGAATTATCGCTAGGCATTTGGTAGAACCATGATTGAATAAAAATTAATAAACAAACACTTGAAAAATTCTAGACATTTATTCATCTCAACGTTCGTTTCGGGTTCCTAACCCATCATCAGGAGTTTACAAAACTCCTGATGATGGGTTAGGAACCCGAAACGATCATTGAGATGAATAAATGTGTAGAATTTTTCAAGTGCTTGTTTATTAATTTTATGAAAAACCTGTTATTACAAAAAATAGCAGTTTTGGCAATCACGTATACAAAATGTTCCAGTGGTACACTAAACTGCTTCAATAAAATTGACGTTTTACCTTTTGAAGCGGGCTCAAGAAAACTAACATGGTATTTATAGACATAAAAACAAATTTATTTGTGTCGCTTGGTGGATATGAATACGATAATAAAAACAGAAAGGACTGATCCTTTATCTGACGAAAGAAAGAAAAAAAATATCAATAAAGTTCAAGTTATTCTAATAATGACTGGGCATAAAATAGTTTCCGTAATAAAATGTATCTTGTAATGTCGTCGTTTGGAAAAAACCTACGAAGTGTTTGCAAACGAAAATAAGAAAAAAATTCGAAAAACTTTAAAATCTCATCTAGTATTTGTATTTATAAGACGGAGAACTGACGATGTTTTTTCTCAAATGTATACAAAGCAAAATAATATTGTGTGTGTGTGTGTTTTAAAGACCACCAACAGCTAAGGATATTTGGGTCTAGCACCAATTCATATTTTCAATTCATAATTTTTTTTTTTTAATAATAAATTGAAAATCCAATTGACACTTTTACCAGCTCTCGGGCTAGAACCCGGGAACTGGGGACTTGTAATAGAGAACAAAATAATATTAAAAATACCTCTATACGTGTTCCCCGTTTGAGAATCTGTAAGTCTGACAGCCTTTCTCCCTTATCAAGTAGATATTCGACAAATTTTTCATGTAATAATGTAACACTATTTTTTAATTAAACAAGCCGTGAGGTGGGTCGTTTATTAGGACTAAAGTGCGACCCTTGAGGTCCACACGACGAACTTCCCAGTTTGATAAATATTTAATAATAATAATTAAATTAGATATTACACAGAAAAGTAATCATTTTAATCATTAAAACATCAATAATTAAAAAAAAAAAAAAAAAAAAAAAACGGCTGAACCGATTTTTATAAAATTTATGTCGGATCAAAATGACGTTAACACGCCTCGATTGACACCCTTACGAAGTCGATATAATTTTTTATTCGCGAGATATTGTGTAAAATCTACTTTTTTGGAGGTTATTTGGTTAAGAAAAAAGAACGGCTGAACCGATTTTAAAAAAATTCCTTTCAGATCATATTTACGTTAATACGCGTCGATTGGCACCCCAACGTAGTCGATATCATTTTTCGTTCTCGAGATTTCGTCTTAGAAAGAAATGGACACATACGTACGTACGTACGTACGTACGTACGTACGTACGTACGTACACACACACACACACACACACACACACACAGACATCTTTCTAAAAGTAGTGTAAAAATAGTGTAGTGACCTTGAAACATTAAAATTTTTTTTCCTTTTTGATTTCGATTTTCGGACCCATTACAATAACTTCCAGTGGGAAGTTAATAATCGATAAAATACCGTTCATTTTCAATTAATATTTATTTTTTCCACTACGTCAAATTTTTTTAAATTATTTATTGTAGATTATAGACGCGTCGACAACTTAGGTCATTAGCGTATTTTAATTACATCACAGAAGCCAAGTCGCATATTATTTTTTTTTCGCTTCCAAATAAAAAAAAAATTACATCACATCAAATAACTTAAAACTAAATGACATCACAAAACATTCATGAGTGGAGGTGGGATTCGAACCCACGGCAGTGTGATCCAAAGGCCTGCTACGCTAACCGTTACACCACACTGTCCTCTACGTCAAAAGAAAGCGGTAACAAAATAATGAAATTTTAACACAAATATCTTCTCCGTCATTTTTATTGAATGGTTCTCGTAAAAATTTTAAGACACCTCTTTTTGCAGTTAAAGAGGACAGATCGCCCATGATACCAAGTCATTCTCTGGAATATCTAACATATCATAATATATAACCACCAAGTCTTAACTTTATAACTCACTGATTTATTTAATAGACAAATTTTGCACAAATAGATCCCTATATTATTAAACGAGCAAATCTTGTATATATGTACCTATGTACCTATATAAATATTTTCTCGAAAACGGCTCTAACGATTTTGATCAAATTTACCGAAAAGGGGTTTCGGGGGGCAAAAAATCGATCTAACTAGGTCTCATCCGTGGAAAAATTCGTTTTCCTATCGATTTTATCATTTTAAAAAACAGTTTTTTGACGATATAAAACAGTGTCGTATGGTGAGTAGGCTTTGAAAAAAACAAACTACTTTCATTATTTATGTCAAAATACTCTGACAGTCAATCTTTAATTTATTTAAATAATCTGTGAATTATTTAGAATAATAAAAAAATAAGAACAATAAAAATTAAATATAATTATGTAAGTAGTTTTAACTAATACCTATTTAGTTATATTGAACTCATCCGAGCAAAGCTCGGTCACCCAGATATTTTATTTAAATAAATATATTTGGCGTCAAAAATATAGATAAATTAATTTAAGTTACTCAATTCCTAATCAATGCTACATCGCCGCTCGGGGTTCACCTGTTGGCGATCACGTCAACTAAAAATATGTATTTAAAAATTGACTTGAAGCTTTACACTATTTTGATAAAATTAGAAAAAAAACTTAACGGTTCATATTTTGAAAAGCTGAAAAACATTTTTAAATTTTTGAAAACACTACGCACGGCTTTATCTTTAGCCTTTCTTTTCAGTTTTATTGAAAAATCTTTTATGTCTTTTTTATAGTAACAATTCAAAATTCTGTATTTTTGAAACCTTGATGTCCCAACATTTTTGACGTTATAAGTTATAATTATGGAACAGTTACAAATCTTATCTCTCTGAAAATTATTTTTCGCAGGCAGAATATAAGAACAAAACGCTATTTTACACAAACATATATGTATATAAACTTAGTATCATATAAGGAACCGGATGTATTTTTTACGATTGCGTCAGTTTGTACTTAGGTAAACTCACTTCCCACTTCCGTTTGAGCTCCCAGTCTCCCCTTCATCATTTGTAACACAGATCTATTAATCTACGTACAGATCCAACACTGAAAATTATTCACCAATTATTTTCCACATCCTATTGGCTGGGTGCGCGACGAAAACGACATCTGACGACGGCTCTAAATCATGTGCTATATCCGTTGAATGAATGACAAATTTTTATGAATTAAAAAATTAAAAATTTCTGATCGCTAAAAACATATAAGTGCAACACCGCATCCTGAAAGGGGCTAATAAATATGTTATATGATGTACCTACGTAACTAAAAAAAGGAAGTATAAAAAATTTTAATGAATATAGTTTTATTAATGTGTTATATATCTATTTCCACTGTCCACTAGATGGCAGTGGGAACTTAATATGAAACATAATGTAATAACGTAATGCCGTCAGATTCGATGTTGTAAATTATTGTTCTTAGTTTTTAGTTATTTTCTTAATAAATATTTTATAGATCAAATCATTAAATGTGTTTAATAGATGTGGTATTGCACTTATATTTTTAGTGATCAGAAATTTTTAATACCAATTTTTAAACTTTAATAGCTGCTTATATGTCACACCATTCGCGAGGCGGGTTTTATACAACTAGGCCGCCTAAGACCGATTGTATCGTTGCTATAAATAGAGTATCAAAATGGAACATTTATATTAAATACTAGCGGCCCCGTCCGGCTTCGCTCGGGTGCTAAGAAAGCCCGGGTGCAATACACTACTCATTCGCTTCGCTCGTTCGCTTGAATATTATAAATACACTACTCACTCGCTTCGCTCGTTCGCTTGAGTATTATAATTACGTTACTCACTCGCTTCGCTCGTTCGCTTGAATATTATAAATACACTACTCACTCACTTCACTCGTTCGCTTGAATATTATAAATACACTACTCACTCACTTCGCTCGTTCGCTTGAATATTATAATTATATTACTCACTCGCTTCGCTCGTTCGCTTGAATATTATAATTACGAACAAATTTGATTACCATAAAAAAAGTTATAGTGACTCAACCTTAAAAGATAGACATATGCTGTCGCGGACTTTTTTTTAGAACTTTTAAAGGGGAACAATTCCGTCATACATGATTTTTGCGTAACTTTAACCGTTTACGCAGTGGAAGCTCTCAAAAGAAATAATTTTTCCCGTTTTTGCAACATTTTTCATGGATGCTCCGCTCCTATTAGTCGTAGCGTGATATTATATAGCCTATAGCCTTCCTCAATAAATGGGCTATCTAACAAAAAAAAATTTTTCAAATCGGACTGGTAGTTCCTGAGATTAGTGCGTTCAACAAAAC
Source organism: Mongoloraphidia duomilia (assembly GCA_039654895.1). Lineage (NCBI taxonomy): Eukaryota > Metazoa > Arthropoda > Insecta > Raphidioptera > Raphidiidae > Mongoloraphidia > Mongoloraphidia duomilia. The sequence continues at coordinate 5,391,447 of CM077526.1, read as the reverse complement.
AAACAAACAAACAAACAGACAAACAGACAAACTCTTCAGCTTTATAATATTAGTATAGATATGTGCTGTAGAGTAAGCCATGATATTCGGGGCATGTGACATCAGTCGCTTGAAAGGAAAAATAAAGGCGTGGTCTATTTAACCAACTTCAAAAATGTATACAGAAGCCGTTTTAAGTGCTAAACAAAAAATCCAACGGAATTATTTTAGTTAGACGGGGCTCTTTCTAATGACTATAAAAAAATGACGTTTACAGGCTCATTGTATTTATTGGAACAAAATCAGGGTAGCTTTGCTCGAATAAAACCTGTTGTAAAGTCGAAGTTGCCTAGGTTGTCAAATACGCATTTAGGAAATAAAATGTCAGTGAAAATGTGACACACGAGCAGGGCCGTAGCTAGAGCTGAATTCAAGATAGGGCACTGAAAGTTTAAAGTAGGGCTGAAGCAAAAGACTACAATTTTTTAATTGGATTGCCCACCTCATCTGGTGATATCAAATTACAAAAGCAAGAAAACGGTAAATGACAATTTATTCAAAAAAAAAAAAAAATACAGAACTTGCCATGTTATCAAATTTCCGAAGAACTTCATTTAGTCCAACGAATTTAATCTTGTTTTTCCAAATGCCAGATAGATCAAGTCTGTCATTCTGTCGTGACAGTCTTTGCGGCTTGTTTATAATTTCTTAAAGTAGGGCACTGGATGTTTTAGGTAGGGCATTGCCCCTTAATGCCCCCTCTAGCTACGGCCCTGCACACGAGCTGTAAAAATATCATTCTTTATCAAATGCACGTCTCGCAGCGGCGAACTGCGACAAAATGACTTGTCGAAAACTGATTCCGGAATGTTGCATATAGAATGTGCAGGCTGTAGCGCTCCGTGTACGAGTCGCGTGCACGGAATACTGTACGATCCGGAAGTAGAGCTTTGAAATACGCCGTTTGCGTTTGTCACTTGTCATCGCGCATAATATAAAAACAAATGAATAGAACAGGGATGACTACATACTCGCATTTCGGCTCGCGCCCCGCCCGTCAAGCGACTCTTTTCGAATTGCAAAATTTAATAAATAATTTTAAAAAAATTGAAAATAATGATGTCATAAACAATTAACATATTTTGCAGTAAACAATTTAAAAAAACAACCGAATAATATTCATATTTTGGATGTTTTAATTACTATTAAAACATCCAAAATATGCCATATTATTCGGTGGTTTTTTTAAATTGTTTGTTACATTTTGCTGTTATGATTGTCGAGAACTACTGAACGGATTTGAATGCGGTTTTCGATAGCTTATTTCTTGAGGAAGATTTAAGTTTATACTAGCTGTCCGCTCCGGCTTCGCCTGGATACAGATCAGATTGATTCCAAGGTGGACTGAAATCAAGTTTATGTCAAAAGCTGAGTGAAACATAATGTTATAAGTAGGTACCCAATACTAAGTTGCGATCAGTTAATTATGAATTTAAGCGAACGAGCAAAGCGAGTGCACTCGGGCGAAGCCGGACGGGTTATAAAAGAAGAAGCGTTGTCAGCGTTTTCTCTCCAACAGCCCCGTTGGGCGCTGACAGTATTCTCTACCGGAAATTACCCCCTGCACTCGACACTATCTCAAATCCTTTCTCCTCGGTTAAAAACGGTTGCAGCTCTCCCGATGCTATTTTTAAAGCTAAAATTGAAGGACACACTACATATTCCACAGGCGAATTTTTTGAAAAAAAGTTTTGTAGGTATAAGTGTGAAAGATTACGTAATTTTGAAGATTATGTAATTTTGAAAGAGTTGAAAATTTTTCCCGAAAAATGTTTTTTGATTTCTTGCCTGTAGGATCTGTAGTGTAATACTTGGTCCCTCATTTGACATTTACCTGAACCCTTTACCTTAATAAATTATAATTTAAAAAAACTAAAAAACACGCTTTAATGAACTAAAAAGTAAAAAATAATTAATTTTATTGTAAAAAAGCGTGGGGTGGTATGAAAATATGATACAAAGCCCCCCACGATTTTTTACAATAAAATTAATTATTTTTTACTTTTTAGTTCATTAAAGCGTGTTTTTTAGTTTTTTAAATTATAATTTATTTTTGCTTTTTAGTCCTGGAGATCCTGGTCAGGATAATGGGACAAACTTATGGAATTATTGTATTGTAATCGGTGATCCTTGGTAAGTGTGCAAAGTTTCAGTTCAATCTGAAATTTTTTGCTTTTTTTCAGTCCTGGAGATCCTGGTCAGGATAATGGGACAAACTTATGGAATTATTGTATTGTCATCGGTCCTTGATAAGTGTGCAAAGTTTCAGTTCAATCTGAAGTTTTTTGCTTTTTTTTAGTCCTGGAGATCCTGGTCAGGATAATGGGACAAACTTATTGAATTATTATATTGTCGTCGGTCCTTGATAAGTGTGCAAAGCTTAAACTAAATCTGACCGTTCAAAGTTGGTCAAAATCAAGTTCAAAGAAGTCGGTTACAAACTGACAAACAAGCAAGCAAACATACAGGTGAAACTAATATAAGCGTGTTAAAAAATAGCATCAGGAGAGCTGTAACCGTTCATAATCGAGGGGAAAGATTTGAGATGAAGAGTGCAAGGGGTAACTTCCGGTAGAGAATACTCTTAACGAAGTCTACTGCACATTGTTGATTTAACGTCAAGTACGACCTTATATCTAGTATTTACTAAACAAAGCTTAGATCAATGTTCTTGTTTATGTCCCTACAGTGGACGCATAACAAGCAAGAATGTTCGCTCGTCCTTTTCGAGAGTATATTCAATCTTGCAAATGGCATCGAATGGCCAATTGCTGCGTCTATCGAGCTCCCTTTTGTATTGAACGTTAGTGATGGGCGAGTACGAGATATTTTTACAATCGAAACAATTATATTCGTTCATAATAACAATCGAGTCCACAATCGACGTTTGATTTTACAATTGAAATGTTCGATTGTTCAAGTCGATTATTTGCCACATATGTTATAGCAATAGCAGCGAATGAGAATACAATATAATCGCGAGTCAAGGTTATATGCTAGTTGTCTGACGTTCATGCGACTCGTTGATTGTTCAGTTTATACTGTTCAGGGTTCCCTTTTGTATTGAACGATAGTGATGGGCGATACGAGTAATTTTTACAATCGAAACAACTGTAATCGTTCATAATAACAATCGAGTCCACAATCGACTCGAAGTTTGATTTTACAATTGAAATGTTCGATTGCTCAAGTCGATTATTTGCCACATAGGTTATAACAGTAGCAGCGAATGAGAATACATATAATTGCGATTCAAGGTTATATGCTAGTCGACTGACGTTCACGTGACTCATTGATTGTTCACTGTTCAGTCGGTACTCACTGCTCTGTGATCTCTTCACTATTGAATTCGTATTATACGATTACTGCACAATCGACCATCGACTCGACCACAGTTGATGACTGATGAACGATTGTATATTATGTGGCTCTCGACAGTGTACGATTCAGAGCTATGCGACTAGGTCTCGGTGAATTATGCAACAACAACAATCGAGTCCAAGTGACAACCATCGAGAGTCATCGAGAAGTTTGAACAATCGAGACAATCGACTAAAACATCTCGTATCGCGCATCACTATTGAACGTACGACGGCGGTTAAAACACTTGCATTGGACCTACAGTCAGTAGTCCAAGAGGTCGTGGTAAAAAATTGTAACAATTTTGTCAACGCTAATATTTTGAGAGTAGCTAGTATTTAGGGACTTAATAAATAAACTACAGTCAGCGGTCGGGACGCTTTAAAAGATGTAAAAAAAGTGTTTTGTCAAAATTGAAATTTGGCACAGGGTTAGTTTAGTGAATATAGTTTATGAATAAAAAAAGAGTTAGACCTAATTTTGATAGAACCGACTAAAGGTACGTGCAGTACGCAGCTGGGATTCTAGATGGTAGCATGTATGGTAGATGGTAGCTTAAGCGCTTATAGGTTTGCACAACAAAGCTTTGATACAAGCTTAAATCGCGTTTGAAATGTCAGATAGCGAAGACGAATATTTGTGTTCTTCTGCTACAAAGTGGTATATTTTAAATACAAATTTGGGTAGGAGCTATCATGTCCACCCTATTGATAGAAAACGATCTAAACATGGCGAATTTCATCATTTATACCAAGCATTAAAATTTTACCCAAACCAGTTTTTTGAATATTTACATATGGAACCTAACACTTTTAATTACGTCTTAGAAAAAACTCAAAACAAATTAAATAAAAACTGGCAAAATTTCACTTATAAAACTAGTCACATCCATTCCGAAACTTTTAACGGCCATTTGACAGTTGTCACACGTTGATTGTAGTAGTCAGCGCGCTGAAAGAATGGTGAGATACATTCTTGTATCTAGCAGCTCTTGTAACAGCTCTTGTACCTGCTACACTCACTGCTTCGTTGTGTACGCTCGCATATATAACAATGCATTAATTTAAGCAAGCCCTGCTATGATCTACGCTACCATCTAGAATCCCAGCTCCATACTGCACGTACCTTTAGTTAGTGCCCTGACTGCTAACTAGTATACTTATTTACACCCTAAATACTAGTTAATCTCAAAATATTAGCCTTTACACAATTCTTACAATATTTGGTCACGACCTCTTGGACTATAACACTACATTCAATGTCACAAGTACAGCCGTCGAATGAATAAGTCAAGGAGTAAAATATGCATATATTACTCCGTTGATTCGGTTTCAATTCAAGCACTAAAGTAATGTGTTAATTGCTTGCTATAATATTAACATGTTTGTCTGATTAAATTGTGTAAATTAGAAAACCACACATTATTAAGGGCTACAGGGCCATTTTCTGGTAGCTTAGATACCTACCGAATCTTCGGTGCGGTAAACGCTTTATAATATAAATTCTATAGAATTATCGCTAGGCACTTGGTAGAACATGATTGAATAAAAATTAATAAACAAACACTTGAAAAATTCTACACATTTATTTATCTCAACGATCGTTTCGGGTTCCTAACCCATCATCAGGAGTTTACATTAAAACTAAAACAGTTTTAATGTGAACTCCTGATGATGTGTTAGGAACCCGAAACGATCGTTTAAATAAATAAATGTGTAGAATTTTTCAAGTGTTTGTTTATTAAGCTTTATAATATTATAATAACTTTTTTTAATTTAATATGTTTTCTCACTTTTTCATACAATATTTTAGCACTCCGATTAGCAATTTTAAAAGTATTATTAAATTATTATAAAACAAACTTTTCAACACCGAAGCATATTAAAAACGAAGGGAATATTTTACAAATTGTCAGTCTAACTGGCAAAACGCCCAACTCATTTTATTAAAAATTACACGTAGGTACAATAAAAATATTCAGTTTTAAAAACAATCATAAATCGAATTTACCGCCTGTTTGTGCAAATTTTGAAAATAAAAAACACCTACTTAAAATTGCGCCTATTTAAATTTAAAAAAAAACACTGTTAATTGTTAATTCATTGCAGTGAAAAATAGACTTCGGGTTAACCAACCTCCAAAGCGCCTACTAAATGAGTATTGCAAAAAACATTTTTTTAATTCTTTCTTTAAAACGGCAGTTACGAAAATAAAAATAAAAATAGGAAGAAATCCTTTCCAAAAGTTTTTTAAAAAACTTTTGGAAAGGATTTCTTCTTATTTTTATTTTTATCTTGATTATTCCAAATTTATGTGCGTAATCGAATAGTTATACAATGGCAGTTACGAAGTTTATGTAATAAGCTAATAATTTATACCGTGCGAGTTTTTTCAAAACGTACATAGGCTGTTTCACAATTTGAAATCATGATATAGATATTGTTAGAAACTATGGAAACGAAAGTTTTTATTTACAATTTATTATTATTGAGTTGTGATAATAAATTTTATAAGTTCAGAGATTCATTTAATATTTTTTCTATAAAAAAGAAAAGATTCTTATGTACAATTTGTATTCTGGGGTAAATAGTTGTCGGCAAGTCTCTGCGTTATTTAGTGTGCAGTTTTCAGGCAGATCAGATAGATACCAACAATGTCTATACCACGATTTTAAATTGTGAAACAGTCTATGTACGCTTTGAAAAAACTCGCACGGTATACTTACAGTGCATTTCACTTCAGACCGCAACAAAGGCGAGATAATTGTTAACCTGGTAGTTATGGAAATTATTAACGCATTAGAGAAAATCGTTTCACTAAAAATGCAATGTCCACTGAACAAAAACATGCATCACTATCAATATTTTTATTTAAAAAAATGAATTAAGTACAGCATTTTTTGTTTTTGTTCAGTGGATGTTTAATTTTAACTGAAACGTTTTTGTCTAATGCATGAATGTTTTCCATAGCTACCAAGTAAATAAAACTCGTCTATGTTTGCGGCTTAGGTAAAATTCACTGTACTATAATAGTACAGTAAATAGATACACAAAAATCGCGTTTACTAAAAAAAAATACTTAATGGCTGAAATTTTGAGGAGGTGTTCGGGGGCATGTCCTGAGTCTAAAACCGAGTTTTCGTATTCGAGGGGGTGGGGGAAGTTACATCCCCCGGTCAATATAGGGGTAAGTTTGTTTTAATTTTTTATCTTCGTTGGTGTTGCCCGTACAGTCAAGTCCAAGAGATCAAACTTGTAGGAAATGAAATTATCTATCCAATGATAATAAAATCAAGGTCATAGATCGATCAGGTCAATCACAATGGCCGGTAAAAGATCAAAAGTGAGGGGTAGTTTTATTTATTAATGTTCACAAAATTAGAATGAAAACTTCAGATAAGGCTTGTAATCTAATAGTTTCTATAAAATTCGATCAATTTTCTGACATTTCAAAATAAAACCTAGTTTAATATTATTATTTGAGATATTAGGATGTCCAAAATTTATACAATAACAGTGTTCTTGATAAATTGGAATAGAAAAATAAGTTTTATTTTGAAATGTCAGAAAATTGATCGACTTTTATAGAAAGAATTAGATTACAAGCCTTATCTGAAGTTTTTATTCTAATTTTGTGAACATTAATAAATAAAACTACCCCTCACTTTTGACCTTTTACCGGCCATTGTGATTGACCTGATCGACCTAAGACCTTGATTTTATTATCATTGGATAGATAATTTCATTTCCTACAAGATTGATCTCTTGGACTTGACTGTACGGGCAATAGCAACGAAGATAAAAAATTAAAACAAACTTGCCCCTATATTGACCGGGGGATGTAACTTCCCCCACCTCCTCGAATACGAAAACTTGGTTTTAGACTCAGGACATGCCCCCGAACATTCCCTCAAAATTTCAGCCATTAAGTATTTTTTTTTAGTAAAATATACCGTTTTACTGTAGGTACTATAATTAATTTTCGCTGAATGTACTACACACTCACCAAACAGAAAGGAGAGAATATATTTTTTAAATTAGATTCTCACACAGAAAGCGAGGAAAAAGGACAGGTGTATGTGGGGGAAAAGGGACAGGAAGTGTCAATCGTGGGTCAAACCCATACACAACAACGTCAGTACCAGGGGTGAGGTGGGGTGAAAGAAGGGAAGACTGCTGTGTAAACGACTCTATAAAATTGATATCGCTACTGAAAGTTATTTTTATAGGGGATGTGCTGGCAGGTATGTATCCTATATACCGTCTTTACATACATTAGAAATCAGTGCTTCTCAAAAAGGGCAACGCATATCATAAAAAAGAGGCTTGGTGTGTGGGTAAAACCACACTTCTAACTTCCCATTGGATGCCTTTAGTTTTTTTCTCTATTTTTTACGTCCATCACATATGCTAATATAATATAGTATTGGGTAATAAGGATCAGTTAAATGTATAAATTTTTTTTTATTTGCCAATGTTTCGTTACAAAATTGCAACTTCCTCAGGACCCTGAGAAAGTTGCAATTTACATTTAAATGGTCCTTATTACCCAATACTATATAATTTTAGTTTTTTTATAAAAAAAAATTTGCAAATTTAATCTGGTCTTCAGGTTTCATGTGTTGACAGAAATTGGTCCGCAGTCGATATCATTATTTGTTCTCGAGATATGTGAGCCGAAAAAAAGTTCACCAACGAACTTACGTACACACACACAGAGATAGAGAGTGAGAGCGAGAGGAAAGAGCAACGTAGCCAAACGATTCATATTGAATTCTATGGAAGCTAACTCACGTAGCGACGGTTTGGCAACGTCGCTAGTCTGGAAGCGTAACCACTACCAATACCCCGCTATGTCGAGTTTGGCGACCCTGGCGCGCTGGCAACGTTGCCAATAAATATATAGACGTGTAGACCGCGCCTCACTCACTCAGACGCCAGTCGCCCGCTCGGCATTCATTTTGCCTACATTATTTTTTTTTGACAGTGGATTTATTTAATTCCCGGTGAGATACGTCTTGCGAATGAACTGACGCACTGGCATCTGTGTTGGCTACTCTATCTGGCGACCTTCGGTTGCCAGAGGCAGTCATGGTTACGTTGCCTGGCAACGTTGCCGTGGAATCCCGGTGAGGTACGGCTTTCAAGTTTGTAAGCCACTGATTGAGAGACCATCTATTCATCTTTACCTTTAGCTTACACAAAACTTACATACATGCTGATTTTAAAAGTAAACAAAGGAATATTGATGCTTTACTTGAGCTGTTTTACGATAGAAAAACTATCTATATTTAACACATCTGATTTATAAATTGTATCAAATAATTATCAGGCCCGATATAGAAAAAATAAAAAAAAAGTCAAGAGGTGTTATGGGACACCCGACAGAAGCTATGCTTTTTACGCATTGTATATAAAACAGAATTTATCAAAACTTTAGAATAGAATAGAATACTTTATTAGCTAAAAACCACAATGTGGATAACTTCGTCATAATTACATAGTAAAATACAGCATTTAGCTTATCTTGACATCTGCAGTCAAAAAAACCTCAACAGAGTAAAAGGCCTCATTTGTAAGACATTTCTTTGTCACGCTTTTGAATTTTTTTGTATTTAGGTTGCGAACCGACGCGTCGACAATTTAGGTCATTAGCGTCTTGATTACTCACTTAAAACTAAATGACATCACAAAACATCCATGAGCGGAGGCGGGATTCAAACCCACGACAGTCTGATTCAGAGGCCGTGACGCAAACCACTGGACCACACTGTCCTCTAACATGCTTTTCTTAAGATATGGTTTTTCTGGCGAGCTTATGGGACGGAAAAAAAAATAAGAATGGAACATCCGGTATATTTTAGTGCCTCATGCTTAAACCCAAGCTCCTGCATATTCTCCTCCTTTTTTTTAAATTTCATATCCTAACATTTTATACGAAGTGATATTGAACAGACGAAGTAGATGATGTAGTTCTCATAGATTCACCGGTATGGTGATTTTAATGCCACGAGAAAGGACGATCACGGGTGCTAAAACATAAAACGAACGATGTTATATACGCATCTCTGTCTAATTCAGTGTTTTCGCATACACAAGAGAAAAGGACAGACTCTATATATACGTATATAAATATCTAACTGAGGTCTAGAATTATAAGATTAATATCCGATTGCACAAAAATACTACTTGCGAGAGTTCTACAGAGTTTTACGAATTCTTAACTGTACGCAGGTCTGGCCTTAGCGAGTCTGGCCCCGAGCAATATTTTTTAGCCGCCGCCCGCCCCAGCCTGGCATCCTGGGCAGCTACTCAGCCTCCCCCCCAAAACCGGTACTGCTGACTGTACGTATGTCTTGAAAAGTAATTTGATATCGGATTACTAAAAAAATACTACTTGCAAGGTGAAGACCACATATTTACCAAATTTCACGTTTCACGCATTGAGTAGTTCATAAATAGTGCGTCAGTTATTGATTGTGCTCTATTTCAATCTATCTATCTCTATTTTGGGTAAGTTCGGTTTTGCACTCAGATCGAGCCGAGCGCTCTAATGCGTTTGAATTTACATTATTTTATATGCTTTGATTAGTTTGAAAGGTCTCTATCTTGCGCAAAACTGAATTTATCCCATGACGTTTTTACGTTCCATCGCCTTACTACAGAGGCGTAGCTAGGATTTGATTTTTAGGGGCGGGGCAGTTTTGCTTTAGGGGGCAAACGCAAGGAAATTCAATAAAAAGGACTTATTAAAAATGTTTTTATTTTTAAACGTTCAGAATTACCTTATTTTTTCGTTTGACTACATGAGCGAGGGGGACAGTGCCCCACCGTGGTTACGCCCTTGACTCACTATAGAAGTTTCACTTCAAAAATAATTGAAACAGTTGACGGATGATGTTTCATGAATCTCTTAAATTACATAAATATATCACGCAGAGAAAATAATTCCCAATGTGCAATTTTATTACCGTGCTGACACGTAGAGTTATGCTATGTCTTAGTCTCTAAAATACTTCTTCGAATTCAACTAGGTGATAGCACAGGAACTAGGCAGTGATTTATAGAAAATAGATTTTCTTTTGTCAAATAAATTTTCCAGTATGCATTGAACATTTCTTAGACCGTGCTAACACACTAAATATTTTAATGTATGACGTGAAACACAATACATCTTTGTAAGCTTTCTTGTGTACTACCTTTTCTCTCCGTTGAACCGTTCTTATTTTTCGCAGCTCTGCAAAGATTTTAAATTGAATTGTACACGATTTTTTACCTTTTCAAAACTAGATTAATATTATATTTATTTGACAATTATATAAAAACTACGCCTATTTTAAAAATAATAACATCTTGAGATCGGCGGCAATTTAATGTAAATCGGTTAAAAAGTAGACATTAATTAAAATGGCACTTTTTACCCAACTTCATATTTTATTAAATTGACATCGACCTCAAAATTTTATTATTTTTTTTATTAGTTCAAGGTTCAAATTTTAATATGTTGTTACGGCGACTGTTTTAAGTATGTATTTCAATTTGCAGAACAAAATGCCGGTTTTAACCCCCTCTCTTAGGGGGAAACTTGCTCGCCTAGGTGTTTATATCGTTCTGCAAGGGGGTTAATACCGACATTTTGTTCTGCAAATTGAAATATATGCTTAAAACAGTCGCCGTAACAACATATTAAAATTTGAACCTTGAACTAATAATATAAATTTCGTCGGGTACATGACACGTTTAGAGTAATCTGCCACTTCTTTAATATTGACCAAGCGATCTGCAAATTTTATAATGGCATTATTGGGTCACCGACAAGCTATACAAACAATTTCAGCCTTGAAGCAATAATAATTGTGACCATTTTTTTTTGTTGCATGTTGGGGGCGGTTTGCATCCCTCCCATACCGCTATCTAGCAAAATCCCTTACTCAGGGCACTTTAATATGCCTCCCTCAACATCTTCACAAAAATAAGGCCTTGAATAAATAACACCAAAAATTTGTCACTAGACCTCGGTCTATAGGTATGTGTCGTCTGATATCATTATGTTTGCGGTAAGGAATCCAATTACATAATTATATCGATTATTAATAATTTTCATAGAAATTTTTATACGTATAGGTAATACCTACCTACTTTAATAAATAAAAAAAAGTATTTATGGCTGCTTGAAAGATTTGTAAAATTTTAATTTAATGTATTTATTATAAAAGAACATCACCCTCTTATCAACGCAAGATATTGAAGAGATATTCAAAATAAAAATTGTGAAAAGAAAAAAAAATTATTCGGTAAACATTTACAATAAATACACGAAATGATTTTTTGACGATACGTTTTTAGAAATGAAATATGATTTCAATGAATGGGGATTATTTCTGAAACGGAAAAAAGAGAAAAATTTCGTCGTCAAGTTGACAAGAGCACGAGTAGACTCAGAAAGCCGATTATCGAGAAGACAACCAGATGTTTTCTGACCGGTTGAACGATATTGCCTTCTTCGTCTTATTCTTTCAGGCTGCGTGTTTCTTTTTTACAAGCTTTTATTTAACTTGCAATGTATGTTTTTGTGTGTTTGTTTAGGTCAAAACTTACAAGTTAATTTTGAACGATTTCCACGTATTCGATCGATTAGAAATTTTGTACACATATGTATTCCCGATCACAATACATGAATAAATCATTTTTAGAAATAAATTCAACCCCTAAGGGGTTCAAACGGGGATGTAGGTTTTTTTTTACTAAATCAACGCCCAGGCGAAATCGCTGAAGCTAGAAAATTGAAATCTGGGCAGTTGGTTCCTTTTCTGACGTAAGCATCTACTAAGAAAGGATTTTTCGAAATTCAACCCCTACGGGTGTTTAAAGGGGGGCTAAATTTTGAAAGACTAAAATGAACAAAATAAATATTAGTAAAAAAAACATTTTAGAGACCTCAAGGGCCGCATTTGTGGAGCCCTTATACACGACCCGCCTGACGCCCCACGCCTTGTTTTGTTAAGGTTGATTTATATTATCCGGTCAGACACGGCGCGGGAGCGTAGCGTTTCCGGAAAGACAAACATTTTTACATGCATTTCAAATACGAATATTTATACTTAGCGAATCCCGTCCGTTCAGACACGCATCAATACTTGTATTTGAAATGTATGTTTTTTTTTTATACGTTATTGCTCACAAATTGTTTATTTATTTAAAAATGTTTGTCTTGCCGGAAACGCTACGTTCCCGTGCCGTGTCTGACCGCATAATATAAATCGAGCTTTATCAGTGATCGGGGACTCGAACCAGAAACCAAGCATAGGTGTTAAATATCAACTGTCTGTGTGAAATGTTTCGAAAGACAGTCCGAGCACCTTAACTACAATTTGTCCATTTCGTCTCGAGAAAAAGATTCGTTTAAATCTTAGAGGACATGAACATGCGTTTAAGTGCACATATCTGTTAGGACGACTGCCTACAGGGCTTCGTCGGACTCTCAGATGACGAAAGTATCATTTATACGGCAGAATTATGACTCAGGTCTAATCTCAAACTTCACTGACTGTGTATTTGAAATATTTCAACTTGAACCAGAGGCGTCAAGTTTTCTTTTTAACGGCAATATAAATAGCTTACAGCATTCTTTTTCCAGGCAGCCAAACCACCACCCAGAGCTATAGAAGACAGATACTTGAAAAAGAAACTATTCAACCGATCAACGCCGGCCCGAGCAAACTTGGCGCCCTAGGCGAAAGATTTTGATAGCGCCCCTTTAAATCAAAATTTTCGCAACAAAATAAAATAAAGCGTCGCGTCACATATTACACCATAACTCATAAGGGATGCTTGCTTTACACATATTCGGTCCGGCACAGGTCGGCCATGATTCGGCGTGTATACACATATTTGGGTGGGCTTGTTTTTGTCGCATCGCATTTGACTCGCCGCAACCGTGGGCTTGCCGCCCCTTAAATTTGAGCGCCCTAGGCCGTCGCCTTATTCGTCTATATGGACGGGTCGGCCCTGCAACCGATTTAAATAAAAATTGTATGTGACAATTCCATAAACATTCTAAATAGTGTTGCCGTCTAGACAATACTTTCAAAGTCTTGTCTTCACTTAAGTCTTGTCTTGAAATATCAAAACTTCACTAAGTCTAAGTCTAGATTAACAAACTCTTGTCTTGTCTAATATCAAGACTCTAGATTATTTTCAAGAGTCTAGATTAACCGAGTGGTTTACTTTACTTACTACTACTTAGTTTATCTAGACTCTTGAAAATTTTCTAGAGTTTTGGCAAGAGTTTTGATCTAGATAAAGCTAGTCTTATCTTGTCTTGAAAATTTCTAGACAAGACTTTTGCAAGTCTTGAAAATCTAGACAAGACAACACAAGAGTCTAGAAAGTCTAGATCTAAACGGCAACACAAATTCTGAACCCAACGGGGTCGAAATTAATCAAATCGGTCAAGCTTTCGAGAAGCTTATGGCTGAACAAACATACAAAATAATAATTAAAAAATGGGTATGTCTGACTCGCGGGTACAGACAGATGACGTGAATACCATTAAACACAAATAATTGTATTCGTTGTCACACAAAATGTATCGGAAAGAAATACACTTTTATTTATCTTATAAAATCAAATGTTCGTAAAATATAAGTAATAAATATAATAATTTATTGTAATTTAATTTTAATTTTCGGAAAAATTGTATTTAACCGTTTAAAGAATTTTTCAGGACGCCAATGAGTTCTTTTCGATATTTATACAAATTCTGAGCGCATTTTATATTTATTTATTGAGCTTATTAGGAAAGAATAAAGTCAATAAGCTAAAAAAGATTACCTAACTTTAAAAGTAATTGGTGGAAATTACTTGAGTTGAGGATTTAAAATTGAATGAAAGAGCCCAAAGGCCTTTTTACACGCAAAATTGGTAGAAATATACAAAGTATAAGTCAGTTTATGTTTCTGGTTTCCTAACGAGTGAAAAATATGTTAAGAGTATTATCTATCGGAAGTAATCCTCCCCGACCGCTCTCGCGGCGCTAATTTTAAATCTAAAGAACTCGGGTAAATGCCAAATGAAGCACCGAGAATCGCACTACAGATCATACAAGCGACGACCAATCACAACTCAATAAACAATGGATCACGCACATATTTCAATCTATCTCGAAAATTCAGGAAAGTTCAGAATATTTATAATATGTAATTAGTTGTCATGTCCATCGTAACTATATATAAGAGATTAATGGGAACTTGGACCGTGGGTTGATTGAAACTCAGTTAAAGTTTTAATTCGCAACGTTTCGTCTATATTTTAGACTTCTTCAGGCTCTGTGGTTATTATTCACAGAGCCTGAAGAAGTCTAAAATATAGACGAAACGTTGCGAATTAAAACTTTAACTGAGTTTCAATCAACCCACGGTCCAAGTTCCCATTAATCTCTTATATATTTATAATATGTTTTTTTAAAATTTTGTTGGAAAGCAGCCAATTATATAATTTATTCCAAACATATCGGAAAAAATCATTTTACCAACCATAGTCACAGTCAGGATTCTAACCTGAACCTTTCCACTTTCGCGGCGGAATGAGCTTACAATTACTCAACCGTGACATGATTACTAAAATTGGTAAAACGATTTTTTCCGATATGTTTGGAATCAATTATATAATTGGCTGCTTTCCAACAAAATTTTCAATTGCAATTCAGCCGTATAAAAAAAATCTATTAATTTATATTTTTTTAAGTTCTATTATCTCTTTTTGTATATAAACACTAGTTTCTCTTAGGAAATTGAAAAAAGCGGATACTTTACAAGAAAGCTGCAAGGACTCTCGAAGCTTTGCAGGAAGAAATAAGACGATCATAAGAGATTATAGCCAAGGAGGATAGATTGACTTAAAGGAGGAGGTACATAGGTATATACTGCGTTTTGATGAAACAATAACTATTACACTTCTTCGATAAAAAAAAACTGTCTTTCTTCGAGTTCTTTCTAATTTGAACACTAAGTCACAAAGTGCTTATTTTTGAAATGAACTTTATCTTCAAGTACATATTTCGAGTATTTCGAGTGTTAAATAAACGTTTACAGTAGTTTAAATTAAAAATATATAGAAAACTACCGTTAATTATTACAAACTATTTATTATATTTATTGTAGATTATAGACGCGTCGACATCTAAGGTCATTAGCGTCTTTCAACTACACTAAATACCAACCAACTTAAAACTAAATAACATCACAAAACATCCATGAGCGCAGGTGGGATTCGAACCCACGGCAGTCCAGTTTAGAGGTTGCGGCGCCAAGCATGCTAACCACTAGGCTATACTGCCCTCTATTACAAACTATTAATTGGTTAATAATTTGCTGTAGTAAGACCTATTTTTTATTTATATTTTTAATTGAAATAAAATATTTTTTTTGCCATACCCACTAAAAATAGTTGCTTTACATGCATGTCTGTATACATCTAAAGTGACTTTTGACATCAGGCCGGTGTGCGGGAACTTATCTTTCCCACACTAGTGTGGGAAACCAAACCTTTTCCATAGTGAGTTATTTGGTATATGATAAAATCAATCGATTTAAAACCCCTTATATCCACACCATATTATTCACATAACAATTAGAGGTGAAAATAATAAATATCTCAGACAGCTAGGCTGCCTTGATTTTTGAGCTATATCTAAGAAAAAATCAAATGACCACTGTCGGGACTTGAACCCGAAACCCCCAGTTTCCGGCTAGGTGAGTTACCGATTTCTCCACCGTGCCCCGAGAGTGGAAACCGATCTCTTCTTATATATAGCAATTTCACGTTGAAAACACACTACATGCGAGAGTCGACTATTTAAATAAACTGCAAAGCATAGTACAGCTATTAAACAGTCGAATCATTATACATGCGAGAGTTAACATTTTATAAGTTTTATCAACTTAATAGAGAGTTATGTTTATAAGTCCTGATTCGTTCGCCATTATCTACTGAAATACTGAAAATTATGTAAAAAGCAGCTTTTTTATTTCTATAGTGGATATGACAAAAAATACCACATATACGTATCTCGTGTGTAATGATATTATCATGACTCGTGTTACTGTTAAAACTCGCTATGGCTCGTTTTAACATAATGTCACTTACTTGTTAGGAATATACCTCATTACGCCACTAGATGTAAGTACAATCTACTAATTTAATAATAATTCGTAGTAAGACATGTTCTTTATATTTTCTATAGTGTAAAACCTATCATGACATTATTTTCAATTGAAATAATATATTATTTTTAAAATTGAATCGACTTCAAAAAATAAGTCAGAATGTCTCTAAAAAGGCAAAAATAATTTTTTCTATTTGAAGTAATCCCACCATAGACCTACACTGTAAGAAATGAGAAGACCGATTACATAGATTATCGATGGTCCATTTGTAGCCAGCGATTAATCTGGTAATAGGCACACAAAGAGACAATGGCGTCGCAAACAGGTATCGCCACATCGCGTAGATTCCATAAAAACACATTGCGCATGCGTGGTTACTAATTTTACATTAATTTGTTTTGTATTCATCCATTTTATATATGTAACTATACATTTTATTTTGTAATTTTTACACACTTTATTGGAATATTACACAAATTATGTAATTTTTATTTACTTGTAAAAATCACAAATTTGTTTAATTTCACAGTAAAAGTCCAAGTTTTTATGAAGTTTTATGTGTAAAAATAAATAATAATGTAAAATCACTTAGAAAATCGAGCGAATTCTATTATCTTAACTTTCAAAATATTTTTACATCCATTTTTTACAGTGTATATATTTAGTTATTTTTATCGACAATTTCTGTTAAAACGATTTTAGAACCATAAAATTAACTATAGTTAAATAAAATCAAACTGCATATAAAACCGAGCCGCACATAAAAACAAAACGGTGACATAATTAGATAAAAAAAATATACGTCTCAAGTCTTGACATTTTCCAGGTATATTTTTATTGGCTTAATTAATAATAAAGATTTCTTCACAAAGAAAATGAAAAAAAAGACCGGTATAGACCACATTTATGAGTGTCGGTAAGAAGAAGGAGGTAATTTAGTGACGTCATTATCCTGGTGAGAAAGTAATGTTCGGGCAGCTAATATAACGTGACCGAGTGAGACGGAAAATAGACAAGGACAGTACAGGACGCGTTTTGATTTAGAGGCAACACGGTGTAACGCCGGTGGTAATAAATGAAATGGCTCGCATGGGAGTGTGTCAAGCTGGCTCGTGAATTGAAGAGAGGACGACCGGTCCGTTGAAACGTTCGTACCGTGTCGTAGGACCAAACATAGCTGGACAACCTACACTGTGTCCTGTTTAACTTCAATGCGAACTCCGCTATACTGTTGTACCGGAATTTAAGGAGTGAGTCATGCACTTATAAAGACACATGTATGCATGGGACGCGTATACGCGCGCCTTGCTTTACATGTGTGGCGACAGCGCTGTACAAGAAACAGTTAATCACCGCTTCAGCAATTAACAAGGCCACTTGGCAAGGTGCAAACGACAACCACTATATGCATATATAACTGAAATATGACACTTTCCACGTGTCCGGTGGCGACAGCGCTGTACAGGAAACAGTTAATCGCCGCTACAGCAATTAACAAGGCCACTTGGCAAGGTGCAAACGACAACCACTATGCATATAACTGAAATATGACACTTTCCATGCGTTCGGTGGCAGCAGTGCTGTACAAGAAACAGTTAATCGCCGCTACATCAATTAACAAGGCCACTTGGCAAGGTGCAAACGACAACCACTATATGCATATATAACTGAAATATGACACTTTCCACGTGTCCGGTGGCGACAGCGCTGTACAGGAAACAGTTAATCGCCGCTACAGCAATTAACAAGGCCACTTGGCAAGGTGCAAACGACAACCACTATATGCATATATAACTGAAATATGACACTTTCCACGTGTCCGGTGGCGACAGCGCTGTACAGGAAACAGTTAATCGCCGCTACAGCAATTAACAAGGCCACTTGGCAAGGTGCAAACGACAACCACTATGCATATAACTGAAATATGACACTTTCCATGCGTTCGGTGGCAGCAGTGCTGTACAAGAAACAGTTAATCGCCGCTACATCAATTAACAAGGCCACTTGGCAAGGTGCAAACGACAACCACTATATGCATATATAACTGAAATATGACACTTTCCACGTGTCCGGTGGCGACAGCGCTGTACAGGAAACAGTTAATCGCCGCTACAGCAATTAACAAGGCCACTTGGCAAGGTGCAAACGACAACCACTATATGCATATATAACTGAAATATGACACTTTCCACGTGTCCGGTGGCGACAGCGCTGTACAGGAAACAGTTAATCGCCGCTACAGCAATTAACAAGGCCACTTGGCAAGGTGCAAACGACAACCACTATGCATATAACTGAAATATGACACTTTCCATGCGTTCGGTGGCAGCAGTGCTGTACAAGAAACAGTTAATCGCCGCTACAGCAATTAACAAGGTCACTTGACAAGGTGCAAACGACAACCACTATGCATATAACTGAAATATGACACTTTCCATGCGTTCGGTGGCAGCAGTGCTGTACAAGAAACAGTTAATCGCCGCTACAGCAATTAACAAGGTCACTTGACAAGGTGCAAACGACAACCACTATGCATATAACTGAAATATGACACTTTCCATGCGTTCGGTGGCAGCAGTGCTGTACAAGAAACAGTTAATCGCCGCTACATCAATTAACAAGGCCACTTGGCAAGGTGCAAACGACAACCACTATATGCATATATAACTGAAATATGACACTTTCCACGTGTCCGGTGGCGACAGCGCTGTACAGGAAACAGTTAATCGCCGCTACAGCAATTAACAAGGCCACTTGGCAAGGTGCAAACGACAACCACTATGCATATAACTGAAATATGACACTTTCCATGCGTTCGGTGGCAGCAGTGCTGTACAAGAAACAGTTAATCGCCGCTACAGCAATTAACAAGGTCACTTGACAAGGTGCAAACGACAACCACTATGCATATAACTGAAATATGACACTTTCCATGCGTTCGGTGGCAGCAGTGCTGTACAAGAAACAGTTAATCGCCGCTACAGCAATTAACAAGGTCACTTGACAAGGTGCAAACGACAACCACTATGCATATAACTGAAATATGACACTTTCCATGCGTTCGGTGGCAGCAGTGCTGTACAAGAAACAGTTAATCGCCGCTACAGCAATTAACAAGGTCACTTGACAAGGTGCAAACGACAACCACTATGCATATAACTGAAATATGACACTTTCCATGCGTTCGGTGGCAGCAGTGCTGTACAAGAAACAGTTAATCGCCGCTACAGCAATTAACAAGGTCACTTGACAAGGTGCAAACGACAACCACTATGCATATAACTGAAATATGACACTTTCCATGCGTTCGGTGGCAGCAGTGCTGTACAAGAAACAGTTAATCGCCGCTACTTCAATTAACAAGGCCACTTGGCAAGGTGCAAACGACAACCACTATGCATATAACTGAAATATGACACTTTCCATGCGTTCGGTGGCAGCAGTGCTGTACAAGAAACAGTTAATCGCCGCTACATCAATTAACAAGGCCACTTGGCAAGGTGCAAACGACAACCACTATATGCATATATAACTGAAATGTGGCACATTCCACGTGTCCGGTGGCGGCAGCGCTGTACAGGAAACAGTTAATCGCCGCTACTTCAATTAACAAGGTCACTTGACAAGGTGCAAACGACAACCACTATGCATATAACTGAAATATGACACTTTCCATGCGTTCGGTGGCAGCAGTGCTGTACAAGAAACAGTTAATCGCCGCTACTTCAATTAACAAGGCCACTTGGCAAGGTGCAAACGACAACCACTATGCATATAACTGAAATATGACACTTTCCATGCGTTCGGTGGCAGCAGTGCTGTACAAGAAACAGTTAATCGCCGCTACATCAATTAACAAGGCCACTTGGCAAGGTGCAAACAACAACCACTATGCATGTAACTGAAATATGACACTTTCCACGTGTCCGGTGGCGGCAGCGCTGTACAAGAAACAGTTAATCGCCGCTACAGCAATTAACAAGGTCACTTGGCTAGGTGCAAACGACAACCACTATATGCATATATAACTGAAATATGACACTTTCCACGTGTCCGGTGGCGGCAGCGCTGTACAGGAAACAGTTAATCGCCGCTACTTCAATTAACAAGGCCACTTGGCAAGGTGCAAACGACAACCACTATGCATATAACTGAAATATGACACTTTCCATGCGTTCGGTGGCAGCAGTGCTGTACAAGAAACAGTTAATCGCCGCTACATCAATTAACAAGGCCACTTGGCAAGGTGCAAACGACAACCACTATGCATGTAACTGAAATATGACACTTTCCACGTGTCCGGTGGCGGCAGCGCTGTACAAGAAACAGTTAATCGCCGCTACAGCAATTAACAAGGTCACTTGGCTAGGTGCAAACGACAACCACTATGCATATAACTGAAATATGACACTTTCCATGCGTTCGGTGGCAGCAGTGCTGTACAAGAAACAGTTAATCGCCGCTACATCAATTAACAAGGCCACTTGGCAAGGTGCAAACGACAACCACTATGCATGTAACTGAAATATGACACTTTCCACGTGTCCGGTGGCGGCAGCGCTGTACAAGAAACAGTTAATCGCCGCTACAGCAATTAACAAGGTCACTTGGCTAGGTGCAAACGACAACCACTATATGCATATATAACTGAAATATGACACTTTCCACGTGTCCGGTGGCGGCAGCGCTGTACAAGAAACAGTTAATCGCCGCTACAGCAATTAACAAGGCCACTTGACAAAATGTAAACGACAACCACTATGCATATAACTGAAATATGACACTTTCCATGCGTTCGGTGGGGCAGCGCTGTACAAGAAACATTTTCGCCGCTACAGCAATTAACAAGGCCACTTGGCAAGGTGCAAACGACAACCACTATGCATATAAACCTTGTAAGTTACAGCTGAGGTGATCAGATTGTTTCCTGTATACAGTGTTGTCGCCACACATGCATACAAACTGTGCCTATAAGTGCATGAGTCACTCCTTAAATTTTGGTATAATAATATAGGTGCCAGGAATTGCGTTATTTACTATAGGTAATATTAAAAACAGATTATAAAAATAATTTAAAAAAAGGATTGAGTGACGCAGTGATCATCCTAGCCAGTAGCCATATACAAAAAAATGTATTTCAAAAATTTACAGGCCGTGGGTTGAGCTCACATCATAAAATGGAAAAGAACGTTCTTTAGGAAACTCAAAAAGTTTTATCAAAATCGGTGCATCTGTTAGTATATATGAAGTATAGTACCTATTCATACTGTCAAAGGTAACCTTCGAGATATTGTTTTGCTGTAATCATTTGTGGACATGCAACCTAAGTATTCACTTGGCGCATGCATAGAACATTCTCGTAGGTTCACTGCGACATTTTATGACTAGGTCAGAACACTTCATGTATACGTAATAACGTATGAGCCACATAGCCAGGCTCGGCTTTCGTTTTTTTACCGCCCCAAGTAAACAATAATTTTAAATAGCTATAATATGACAGACTGGTTGTTAACTTGATGTAAATTGATATTCAAAAAACACTGTTTTTTAATGATTTACACTTATGTATATACTTTATTTTTTGACATTAATTGTTTCGTCAACACAGTGACTTCTAAAACAGAATCTTAAACTTAAAACTTAAAAAAGTTTAAGATTCTAATTTCTGAAGAAGTCTCTGAGTTGACGAAACAATTGTCAAAAAAAATACATAATATAAAAAAATCACTCGAACTACTGAACCGATTTAAGTAAAATTTATATGGTGCCACCCCGCAGGTATGCCCTATTAAATAAAAGAATAATCATCAAAATCCGTTCAGCTATTCCTGAGTAATCGGTGTACATACATACAAAAAATACGCATCAAATTGAGAAACTCCTCCTTTTTTTGAAGTCGGTTAAAAATAAAGTATAAGTGTAAAGCTTTAAAAAACAGTGTTTTTTTATTTTTTAATAAAATGTATAATAATTTTACACTCTAGAAAGTTATTTTTCACCAATATATTGTTTCATAATTGCTTCTAAAATTATTAAATTAAAGAAACTTGAAAAACCTTAAGTTCAGTTGATTCGTGTTAATTTATTAATTAGTCAAAAGTAGAAATCGCTCGTTTGAAAAAAAAATATTTCAAACCGCCCAAAATTAAGATGGGTACACACGCTCTGCCCCTAACGCCCACTTGTGTAAATTTAACAATAGAGAGTTGCAAAACCAGCATTTAGCAAGATAGGTAACTATACTGGATTAAGGTACGTGCAGTACGCAGCTGGGATTCTAGATGGTAGCATGTATGGTAGATGGTGGCTGAAATTATAAGCGCTTATATGTTTGCACAACGAAGCTTTGATACATTGATACAAGCTTAAGCCGCGTTTGAAATGTCAGATAGCGAAGACGAATATTTCTGTTCTTCTGATACAAAGTGGTATATTTTAAATACAATTTTGAGTAGGAGCTATCATGTCCACCCTATTAATAGAAAACGATCTAAACACGGCGAATTTCATCATTTATACCAAGAATTAAAATTTTACCCAAACCGGTTTTTTGAATATTTACGTATGGAACCTAACACTTTTAAATACGTCTTAGAAAAAACTCAAAACAAATTAAATAAAAACTGACAAAATTTCACTTATTAAACTAGTCACATCCATTGCGAAACTTGTAACGGCCATTTGACAGTTGTCACACCTTGATTGTAGTAGTCAGCGCGCTGAAAGAATGGTGAGATACATTCTTGAATCTACCAGCTCTTGTAACAGCGCTTATACCTGCTACACTCACTGATTCGTTGTGCACGCTCGCATATATAACAATGCATTAATTTAAGCAAGCTCTGCTATGATCTATGCTACCATCTAGATTCCCAGCTGCGTATTGCACGTACCTTTAGAAATGAAACCCCAATACTTTAACTATGCTGCAAAGTTGGAATTTCGCAGATTGGAGTAGATTCTAGAAATATTCTAATTTTATTGAGTTTATTTATTTCGCTTTGTTCAGAGCCGGCCCCGATCACGTCTACATGTATCCAAAATACAAGATGTTTTGTGTAAAATCGCCCGAAATGCATTTTAGTATTTCAACTCCCAGTATGTAGTATAGGACATCCTTTACATATGCAAATTATAGTTGCACGGATTTTTTTTAGAAACAAAAAAAAAATACAGAACAAAAACATAAAGACAAATGAAGATAAACATTAGCGCATCAACTAAAAGTTATGTTGATAATAACAGAATATGTAAAATTACTTACCAAATCGATGCTCGGCAAATTTGTCACAACCTGGAAATAGAAAAGACAAAATTAATTTTGTTTAAAAAAATAAAATTTAAAATATCTGCTTAATTTTTACTGTAATAAAGTTACAAAATTAACAAGAAATTAATTGCCTTTTTTCTGACATTTAAATCGATGTAAATCACACAAAAGATAAAAAATTACTCGGTGAAGTACAAGAATCTAAATTACTCTAAAGCTTTCATTTATTTTATTTATTGTAAATTATAGACGCGTTGACAACTTAGGCCATTAGCGTCTTGATTATATTAAATAACAATAAATTAACTTAAAACTAAATGACATCACAATGACAAAACATCCATGAGCGGAGGCGGAATTAGAACCCAGCGACAGTCTGATTTAGAGGCCGCGATGCTAACCACTGGACCACACTATCCTCTCTAAAGCTTTCATTTATAATAAAATAATGTTACGGATCACCCTATATATGAACGACAGGCAACAGTTCTGAGAAACGGGGGTCTGCTTACCGAACAACTCGTACCTTCACAAAAGTTCTATAGAGAATACGAGCACACACGGGGCTTAGGCAGCGCAGGTATATAACCAGCGAGTGTGTCGTGTTGAAGGAATCAGTGAATGGTGAGTCGTGCAACCAACCGGATCAGTGATATAAATATTAGTCAATCAACGGTCGAATCAGTCAGTACAGTGATATAAATAGTGGAGTGGATATAAATAAATAGTACTGAAGTAACTGAGTAAATGACCGACATAAATAAACATTAGAAATAAATCTGATATAAATACAGTGATATAAATAATTACAAATAAATAATCCTTGATATAAATACAGTGATACAAATAATTACAAATAAATAATCCTTGTATATATAGTTATTTGTTAAGTATGTTATTTAAGTGACTCGTTTAGTTCAATAATTACTGTTTAAGTTTTTTTTTATTGTTAAAATTGACTTTTCGTTGTTGCATTTATTGTTATTGTATTTTTAATTATTGTAAATAAATATTTATTCCGCCAACTCAGAAAACAGTTTTGTAACAATAATATGGAAAGAACTTAACATACCTATGACAGTAATTTGCAGAATAGTAAAGTGTCCAGCGATGCCTGTAAACGAGAGGTGAAAACGCGCACTACTTTCAAAATCTAGTTTTAAACTCCATCCCATCTTTGATATGATTTATTAATTCAAATTATTTGTATTTAAATCGCGCACAACTGTTATGAAAAATGTTTTATTTCGGTAATTTCTACAATCCTTTTAAAAATACCTGCGAGATGCGACGAATGAATGAATTGTAGATTATAGACGCTCGACAACAGAGATGCGACGATATCGACACTACCGCACTTAACAAGAAACGCGAGAGCCTGCACCGGAGCACTGCGACTCAATACGTGATACGATTGGTCATCGTTCAATTTGCAAACTTAATTTTTTTTAAGCAAAAACAAACATTTGTATAGCGAGGATTTGCCGTTAATTATATTGTTGAGATAAGAAACTGTACTGCAAATTGAATCGATTTCTGTCCTCTGTGACAGAAAAATACAAAGCGAATAGAAAATCACCACAGAATTAATTGTTAATTGTGTTTTAAAGACCACCAACAGCTAAGGTTATTTGGGCCTAGCACCAATTCATATTTTCAATTCATTATTTTTTTTTAATAATAAATTGAAAATCCAATTGACACTTTTACCAGCTCTCGGGAAATGGGGAGTTGTAATAGAGGAACCATAACAACGCCATGTAAACAACAGCATTGCTACACGCTCGGCTATTCTCAAGCCCAAATCACCACAGAAAAAAATAGCGAAGCGGAATACTATATTTCCCGGGACGAAAAATGGACGCGTCGTTTATTAATAAGGACAGACAATAAATTGGTATTTTTCTTCATGTCTCAATACTTTGGTACACCTCCGTGGTTCAACCGACGCCTACGCCTAAAACACAAAAAAAACGTTATAATTAATACACTAAAATAAACAATACTACCTACATAAGATAATAATTTGATTGTCTTAATTGGAAATCGAATCCACTATTTAAAAATCTTTTTATAGTTTGGTCCGCATTGTTAATTTTGACATTTCAAGTGGGTGCTGAACACTCAAAATAATAGCTGAACTTGAAACAAATTAATTCGACAAATAATTAGGTAATTAATAGTTGCATTTGGGACATTTTCGTTTCAAGTGACACGTTTAAAATTAAATTTATTTGTAGTTTTTCATGATTAACAAATAAATTACTTAATTATGTAATTATATTAATTATTAATAATTGTAAAATAATAGATCCATTGAAATAACTACCTAAATATAACACTTCAGAAACATCGAATGATTTTATTGATGCACTTAAAACGTTTTCAATAATAATGAATTTAATAAAATAAAATGCAAAACAATAACACTGTATGTATTGAAACGTGGTTCCCACAAGCACTAACATTTTAAAACAACGTGTAGTATACAGTACTGTAGTATACCTACGGCTTACGCAATGCTTCTAGACAACAATATTAGACTGTGAATGAAACGCCTATCAAACTGTATTGAAGGTCAATGCTTTAAAATATATTTCGTACAAAAACTATTTGATAATCTTACGATGAATACTACACACAAAATACCAATTACGTAATGACTAATAAAATATACTTTACGGTGTTCAAATGCAGCCAACAAGGACAAAAAATTATACACAACAAAATGAAAAAGATACGTTCATTAGTTGTATTCTCCCGACCTTATTTTTGAAATTAGAAGGTCCGTTTTGATTTTAAATTAAAGATAAAGAATCATGGATGCCATTCTATGCGCACTACTGATATTGAAAAGCTTTTTCAATAGAGTTAATGTAAAACCATCTAATATTAAGAATGTCTCTGTAGGCAAAGGATCAAATAAATAATTGCAATAGGTACCAAAGTTTTTTAAAATTGCATATCTGTGTTTACGTTTCGGTGCTCTTAATTACACCATCTTCAGAGCATCAATGCTGTCGGAAAATCAGTATTTTTAATCGACTTCAAAAAAAGGAGGTGGTTCTCAATTCGGTTGTATTTTTTTTTATGTTTGTTACCTCAGAACTCCGTCATTTATAAACCGATTTGGAAAATTTTTTTTTTATTTGAAAGGATATACTTTCAGATTGGTCCCACAGAAATTTTATCAAAAACGGTTTAGTAGTTCGGCTGATTTTAATAAAAGTTAGTAACGGCGTGTGATTCCTTAAGGTAAATGTCACTTTTTGACACATCAGGCAGCGTAAGAAAGTCGGTTTAATAAAAGTGAGTAACGGCGTGTGATTCCTATAAGGTAAATGTCACTTTTTGACACTAAAAAGTAAAAAATAAAAAACTTTTTAACAAAAAAAAAACCTTCAAAAAGCCACTAAAAAGAGGAAAATAATGAAATTTTGAGGTCTGCGCCAATTTAATAAAATATGAAGTTGTTTAAAAAGAAGATATTAATCACTATACTATACTTTTTAATCGAATTCATATTTTATTAAATTGGCGCAGACCTCAAAATGTCATTATTTTCCTCTTTTTAGTGGCTTTTTGAAGGAGTTTATATTAGAAATCGTGTCCATCGTGATTATAATAAAATTAAGCAAAATCGCAGGATAGTGGACAAAATAATAATCATAAATATTGTTATTTTTATGATTGTACTTGAAAAAGTCTAAATCTATAGACGAAACGTCGTACATTTAATTTAATAAATCAAATTATTTTGTCCACTATCCTGCGATTTTGCTTAATTTTTTTGAAGGAGGTTTTTTTTTGTTAGAAAGTTTTGTACACTATTAAATAATGAAACATCATAAATTTTGTGTGATTTTATTAGGGAAAAATTTGTGAAAAAGTCACTAGATAAAATATTAAATTGACCCTCTTTCTAAAGAACGATTGAACAGTGTACAAAATACTGATTTTCCGACAGCATTGTTGCTCTGAAGATGATGTAAAGAGCACCGAATCGTAAGCACAGATATGCAATTTAAAAAAACTTTAGTATTGCAATTTATTTGATCCTTTGGCCACAGAGACATCTTCTCCTAATTTCAATCATTATCTACGGAATACCGTATCTCTATGTTATAGAGTTTTTTAACATTAAGAATGTCGTGTGGTCCATTAGTTGGTTCTTTTTAAATTTTTTTTTTTTTGCCAATGTAATCTTATTATCAAAACAAATAAAACATGTAAATAATTATTATTCTTTCGGTGGGCTATAGCAAAATTGCTGAAACCCCAACAAATATTGTACATAGCAGCTGTATATATTACTATTGTAAATAAAGACTTCTATTCTTCTATTCTTCTAGCTGTCGTGCGGTCCAACTACAATTTTTTTATAATTTGGCCTGTACCGCCCCAAGAGGGAACAAGTCATTTCAGTTCGACGCAAACAAAATTTTGTTTTAACATTGGAAATGTTTATGTTCGTATATGGGGGCAGAGTTACGAGTTTTCGTTCAAGGCCAAAAGACAACGGTGTCGCGATCAAGTGAGGAGCAATCATGCAAAATTGAACAAGTGCAATTTTTTCGAAATGTGTTTTATATCTTGTCTAGTTAATTGAGAAGTATTTGCGACGAAGACAACGGTGTCGCGATCAAGTGAGGAGCAATCATGCAAAATTGAACAAGTGCAATTTTTTCGAAATGTGTTTTATATCATGTCTAGTTAATTGAGAGGTATTTGCGACGATCTGCGGTGTTATTTTTGAGCAAATGTTAATAAATACTGTAGAAAAATCCATTTAAAAGTTAAGTAATCAAGCAAAAGTGAACGCGTATATAACAGAAGAATAATAGGGTTATTCCTGACAAAACTAAACAGTGCATTGATAAATATTGTGTGAATAATAAACAGTTAATTATGTTTCATATATGCTGTTATCATTTCCAATGTCCTCGATGGTTGCAAGGATTGCGAAATCTGTGAATTTTTTTAAATAAATACACGTTCGACATTTTTTTCGGAAAAACTATCCGAACGGGTGCGCGGTGAGAGGATGGGATTTTCGAGATATTCTAACTATTTAGAATGAGCGAAACACTGGTATTTTAAACATCACTCGGGCGAATCCGGGTAACACTTGCTAGTAAACAATAATAGCAATACGAGTAGTGTAGACTAACAAGTATAACTACGAAAAAAACAAAAAAAGCAATAACTTCCTAACGAAATTTGAGATGAGCGACTTTTTGTAACTGACGTAAAAATGAGAAAGAGAAGAAAAAAAATAAAATTACCACTTCAATTTGGTAAATGCAAGTAGGTTAAGATTATTAAAGTACGTTTCTCTAGTGTAGAGGAAAAGGGAAGTAAAGAAGTAAATTCAATTCGTCAAGAGTAGGGTAAAGTAACACTGCATTGCAATTATTATATCATCTAGTTTCTACAACTGACAAATTACCCATTTATATCCAAAATTATTATTTTATATTCATTAATTTGTTAATTAAATCAATTAATTTTTTTTAACTTCCTATTGGATCCGAAAATCGAAATCAAAATGCATAACAAATTTTGATGTTTCAAGGTCACTACACTATTTTTACACTATTTTTAGAAAATCGAAATCAAAATGTATAACAAATTTTTATGTTTCAAGGTCACTACACTATTTTTACACTATTTTTAGAAAGATGTCTGTGTGTGTGTACGTATGTACGTACGTACAGACGTATGTGTCCATTTCTTTCTAAGATGAAATCTCGAGAATGAAAAATGATATCGACTACGTTAGGGTGCCAATCGACGCGTATTAACGTAAATATGATCTGAAAGAAATTTTTTCAAAATCGGTTCAACCGTTCTTTTTCTTAACCAAATAGACTCCAAAAAAGTAGATTTTACACAATATCTCGCGAATAAAAAATTATATCGACTTCGTAAGGGTGTCAATCGAGGCGTGTTAACGTCATTTTGATCCGACATACATTTTATAAAAATCGGTTCAGCCCTTTTTTTTTGTTTTTTTTTTAATTATTGTTAAAAATAAATAATAATTATGTTTTAATGATTAAAATGATTACTTTTCTGTGTAATATCTAATTTAATTATTATTATTAAATATTTATCAAACTGGGAAGTTCGTCGTGTGGACCTCAAGGGTCGCACTTTAGTCCTAATAAACGACGCACCTCATGGCTTGTTTTCTATGTTATTTTGCCTTACGTATGACACTTGAGAAAATCAGTCGCTGCCTCTAAGATTATATATCATATTTGGAAGACAACACGCAAACTTGGATACGGAAGGGTTAAAATTGTTTCTGCGACTGACAGTATAGAAAGCATGTATCATCAGCAAAAGTTGAAGATCTTTCTTTGTGCAGATTTCTCCCTAGAGCACTTTTTAAAAAGCTCTTAACCCCTTTACTTTCAACTGGCATTGGGTTAAGTGAAAAAAAAACTCGTTACCATCTTACATGAAAATATAAATACAACGAACTCAAAAATAAATGTTCCTCTCCTTAAAAAAAGTTAAAAATAAGAAATACTGTTTTATCAATAACTCTAGCTTTTACCTGTAACTTCACAAGCGTGATTAATTTTTTCTTCTCTGGAAAATTTTAAGGAAGTGATTAAAATATATAGCTAGTTCTGGTGTTCGGATTATCCGTTTAAACACGGCGCGTGGTTTGTAATGACTCGTGGCTCGGCTTGGTGTGACTCGTGGTTGTAGATGGCGCGTGGAGGTAGGATATATTTATGATATTGTAACAAAACTGTTTTCTACGTGGGCGGAATAAATTATTTATTTACAATAATTAAAAATATAACAACAATTCAATAATAATCAAAGCAACAATTATATGTCAATTCTAACAGTCAACGCAATAGTAATTCTAAAACAAAGTGAAACACTTCAATAACACTGAACGATAACTATTTATATACTGTATTTATGTTTGCAAGGAACGGTTTGCATCTCTCCCATACTGCTATCTAGCAAAATCTCTTACTCAGGGCATATGCCTCCCTCAACATCTTCACAAAAATAAGGCCTTGAATAAATAATTTTTTTGTTTGTTTTTGTTTAATTGCGTCCTGTTAGTGATCAGTCTATCCAGACTATAAACTAATAATATGATGGACTAGTGGCAAGAGTGAGATGTCACCCAATGGCGGCACTCAAACACTTCACTTTAAACTATGTCTGCTAAGTCGAGCACATGGTGTCTTTTCAGCCTGGATATTGTTGTGCTATTGTCTAGTATGAATAAATAATATCAAAAAATTGTCAATAGCTCTCGGTCTATAAGCAGTGCACTCTGCAACGAAAGTGTTAAAACTAAACCAGTTTGTTTCATGTGACTTTATTTCCTCCTTCTTTATGGGTATATTTCAGAGTTAGTGTTGAGGCTGAATGTTCTTAAAGTATATTTTTTTCTTGGCGAAGATTCATAGCAACCTACTTTTTATAATTTTCAGCACATAAAATTTTTAGCTTTGCGACAATCCTTTATAGTACTGTACTGCTTTTTAAGTGGCATTATTTTACATGTCTAATGAAAAACATAACTGAAAAAATGCAAAATAAACAGTACAGGACCTGACTTCGCAAAAAAAACACATTTTAGAAATATGTTTCTTGGATTATGTATTATGCTTTGACATTTGACGTCGAGCGTCTATAATCCATTGAGGTTACCCCACATTTCTGAATGAAAAGTATAATAACAACTACCTATAAAGTTTTGTGTTGGGGATTTCCCCTGAAGTCATTTGGTGAATGAAAAAAATTACTAATACAACCCATGGGCCGCGGCCCACTTTGGGCCACGGGCAGCGTGGCATTGGGCCGTGGACGCTCGTCGAGAGTCTAAGGTAAGATAATTAGATAAATATTATTGGAGCTTTAGGGACGGAGATATGGGAACAATCGAGTGTGTGTTTATAGTTTTTTTGCCATACCTACTACAAAATAGCTACTTTCGATGTATGTATAGCGGCTATTAATGACCCATTTAACAGGCAAATATGCGGAAAATAGTTTACTTTCTGCACTAGCGCAGAAAATAACGGTTGCAAGGGCAACTTCTGTTAATTCGCTCTATACGCCTGCGTACGCTTGAGTGCGCCTGTCATTACTTACTTGCACGAACTTCGCGGCACACTAGAAGAAAAGATGGCGACGCAAATGAACTGTCAGAATTTTTTTAAAAAGACGTAAAAAGTAGGTATTTTGTAGTGGGTATGGCAAAAAATACCATATATGTCTCATACGTAATGGTATTACGGCTCGTGTGACTGTAAAAACTCGCTATCGTTCGTTTTTACATACTGTCATCACTCACCGTAATATGCCCCATTCCGTATCTAGACATACAATCTACTATTACTTGTATATTTAGTTAGTGGGCCTCAAATTTTTTTTACAAAATTAGTAGTCCGCACAACAAAAAAGGTTGGGAGCCGCTGGCTTAGTGTAACGATTAGAGTGTACTGTCGTGGGTTCGAATCCTACCTTCGCTCATGGATGTTTTGTGATAGATTGCGCTTCAACAAATCGTTCAAAGTTTCCCAGATTTTAGAGTTTTGTTCAAATTGAAGTATATTTTCGTTTTGCATAATAAAAAAGAATTCAAGGTTCGAATCCTACCTTCGCTCATGGATGTTTTGTGATAGATTGCGCGTCAACAAATCGTTCAATGTTTCCCAGATTTTAGAGTTTTGTTCAAATTGAAGTATATATTTTCATTTTGCATAATAAAAAAGAATTCAAGGTTCGAATCCTACCTTCGCTCATGAATGTTTTGTGATAGATTGCGCTTCAACAAATCGTTCAATGTTTCCCAGATTTTAGAGTTTTGTCCAAATTGAAGTATATTTTCGTTTTGCATAATAAAAAAGAATTCATGCAAGTTCACTTTTATCGATTACCTTGATTCGTTTTCAAATTAACGCCTTTAAAATATTTAACAATAGTAATTTTATTTCACCCGCCTTTTGACAACACATGCGAGAAAAAATTAAATAGGTCTGTTTGAAAACAATTTCAAATTACAGAAACATTTCTGCTTTACAGAATGATATCAGTCCACGTTTAGAGAACAAAGCTTTCAATATCCGTGCAGTTATCCGCATCGATAAATAAAACACAAATAACTCGATTCACTATGCAGATATAGGCTATGTAGAATTTGTTTCACCTGATCCAGTGTTACTGTGTTGAGGTCGCGTTCAGAAAAGATCAAAGTGTTCTTGACAACACATTAGATAATTACTATACGGGATTAGGGCTTCCAATATCGGATCATCCTCAATATAGACCGAGAACTAGTGATAATTTTTTGGTGTTATTTACTCAAGGCCTTATTTTTGTGAATATGTTGAGGGAGGCATATTAAAGTGCCCTAAGTAAGGGATTTTGCTAGATAGCGGTATGGGAGGGATGCAGACCGCCCCCCACATGTAACAAAAAAAATGGTCACAATTATTATTGATTCAAGGCTGAAATTGTTTGTATAGCTTGTCGGTGACCCCAATAATGCCATTATAATATTTGCAGATCGATTGGTCAGTATTAAAGTGGTGACAGATCACCCTAAACGTGGCATGTACCCGACGAAATTTATATTATTAGTTTAAGGTTCAAATTTTAATATATTGTTACGGCGACTGTTTTAAGCATATATTTCAATTTGCAGAATAAAATGTCGGTATTAAACCCCTTGCAGAACGATATAAACACCTAGGTGAGCAAGTTTCCCTCTAATTTTGTTCTGTAAATTGGTCAAACTATATGTTTTATGGACTATCAAACTCACGATTAATATTTGGGCGAATTAAAGTAGAGGATGAAGTCCAGGTCCTTCCTAGAAAATAGTCCTAGCTAGTAGTTGCGCAAATATTAATAAGTAGTTTGTATTTTTAGGTTGGGACACCACTGCACTGGTCAAAAGTTTTGTCTGTCAGTAATGTTTTGTTTCCATTAACAGTAAACATGTTATGCGTTGCAAGACTTTATAAACTTTATAACTAGTCCATCAGGAAGTTTATTATTTAAGTGGTGCCTCACAATAACTAATTTTAGTGACTATAATTGGATGTCACGAGCTATTTAGTTGAATCATTCAATTAATTCTATAGTTAATTGAGTCTATATAATTTTTGATTGAAAGCCTATTAGGCGCTGATGACCTCAGCTGTTGAGCAATCTAATCTCGAAAGCCTATTAGAAACTCCACTGATTCGAACAGAGTCTTTGTACTTCAAAAGAGAGCCGTTAGGGCTATGGCTAGAGTCTCAGCTAAAGAGCATTGTAAACCAATTTTATTAATTACAAAATACTAACTCTGCCATCATTGTTTATTTTTCACGCATTATTGTATGTCAAACAGAATATGATGAACTCTAGCTCTAAGTCAGTTCAGGATCTTGTGAGAAGACGGTTGACTGAGGCTGGTCTTTATAAAGTGGAAGATTTTTCTTTTATGTAATGTCTTAAACTTGTTATTATTTGACGATGTTATGCCACGTAGCTGTGGTGCTCAACAAATAAATATCTATCTATCTATCAATAGTTTTAGGAAGGGGAAATAAACCTTCAAGTTTTCATATTTATAAGGGTTTTGTATCGAAACTCGAAAGGATCCAAACGGAACTCTATTGTTGTGTCAACCATGTCTGTCCGTCTATAAAAAACTTCTAGCTTGTAAGCGGAATAAGATGAAAAGTTGAAATTTTGACAGATTATTCAATATGTATTGCTTTGACCCAAAATTGAAAATCGTTTTTAAAATATTGTGAATTTTATTCTAATCTGGTTTCATACATGTTCCAAGGGGTAACATAAAAACATTTTTTCTATCTAGGAATGTAGGGTATCATTGTTAAGATAAGATAAGATATAACTTTATTTGCATGGCCAAAAATTGGATACAAAAGGTCAATAAAACAAACAGTACCTACAAAGTAAAAATATCAATATAAAAAAAATTCACATCATAATAATGTATCCAGACTATAAGGTATATAAATTTATATCCAGCAAATATTTTTAAGGCCTTCTTAAAATCATTAAAATTAGTGCCGCTGACATGTCTAGACACTTTGTTAAAAATGTTTAATCCACTATACATGGGGCATCGTTCGTAGAACGTGGACCTGTGCTTGATGTTGTAACTATTTTGCCTTATATCATAATGTGACAGCTTATTGGTTTTAAAATACCCTTGATCATACATGTAAGTTAATAGTGTATAAACATATATTCCCCACATTGTCAGAATGTTGTAATCTTTAAAGTAAGTTTTACAGGACATTGGCTGTTTTATATTAAATTACTTAACAAAAGTCATAAATGATATGAGTAATTTGAGTCCTATATAAGTCACTAGAGAAAATGTAAATCAAATGCACCAGAAACTTGAGTAATTCCCAGTGGCTCATTTATAAAGCATCAATTACCCGAGGAAATGAACAGTAAATAATATCACAATATCAATGATAAAGAGACTGGCCAGCGCTAGCTCTATAGAAAGAGAAGTGGGTAAAACCAAAGGCAGACATCAGCTTGCAAAGCAAAAGCAGAGTCAGTAGTTTGCAGTACAGCACAATACCAACATTCAGGACCATATTACCCTGTAAGTCTTTAGTCACAAGGCTAAAGATGTTATGTCACTTCTGCGATAAATACATCATAATAGCAAGATAGAGATATTAAATCATCTACGAGAAGCGCGTGTAAGTCTGTAGCTTCAACGATTTGGCCTAGGCGTTGAATATCCAGAAAACCCTACACCCCCGTTTGAACCCCTTAGGGATTGAATTTAATTCTAAAAACAATTTATTCATGTATTGTCATCGGGAACACATATGTGTATAAATTTTCAAATCGATTAGATAAGTGGAAGTCGTTCAAAATTGACTTGCAAGATTTGATCCACACATACTAACAACCTAACACAGCAAGTTAAATAAAAATTTGTAAAAATATAATTACAATTATTATTTTATTTCCATGTGTTGAGTCGCATCCATGTTGATTTAATATTAATAATAATAAATTCTCAGGAACTTAAATAAAAATATGTTGATGCTAAATTTTCAAAATTTGCAACGTTTCGTTGGTTTATTTTCCAACTTCTTCAGGCAATATTTGAGGTTAGCATCCTCGTTGAAATATTTTGGTTCATACTACTACCAAGTCTTTAAAAATAATATAAGACCAGATAAATTATTACATGCAAACGTTGCAAATTTTGAAAATTTAGCATCAACATATTTTTATCCAAGTTCCCGAGAATTTATTATTATTAATATTATTTTATTTATTATATTTTACAAATATTTGATTTTATAAGATAAATAAAATTGGATGTATTTCTTTCTATGACAACGACTACAATTATTTGTCATCTGTCTGTGTCCGCGATACAGACATCCCAATTTTTTACCATTTTGGTACAGATCCCTAAAAATTATTACCAATTCGACGTAAGCGATGCTACCTTGTGACCGCTGATTCACAGGCATGTGTATACCTTCTCTGCATACGTACATACATACAGACAGACAGACTACTACATCAAATAAGCACAATCAGTCTTTGTCTAACAGTGTATGTAGAACGTGAATTATATTAAGCAGTACTATTAATCATTTGAAGCGCTACGGTTTGCACATTCAAGCTCTATCTCTTTCTACCTTTATGCTATATATGTGCAATATGTAGAGATGTACATATAGTATATATATAGTGCAAGTATGCAAATGGAGGAAAGGTGACTAAATCTGTGCAGAAGTTGCTTGAAACGTAACACAATTAGATCGAATGTGCTGTTGGTATGTTTGGAATGCTAATGACATTATTGTGGTTAAATTTGGAAATCGTACGTGAAGATGGCGGCGAATGTAACAGATTAAGAGCGAGCGATGCACCGTAGAGTAGGTATATCGAAATATATATATACTCGTATATATAGATATAGTTGGAGTACGAAGTGGCATCCGCCTATGTTAAAAATGCGGTTGAAATGGCATCCATATATATACACGAAGTAACAGCTAGATAAGAAAACAAACGACACAATCTGCATTATGCAGGGACCCTGTAGGTGGGTGGTTTGTGCAGTGCTAATGAAGACGGGCACTGCCAAACTTGACCGTTAGGGGCGCCAGCTATATAACCACCTCGGTCTGTGGACAGTTCATATTACAGTAGTGTGTTTATTTAAAATAAATTTTGATGTGCTGTGTTTACCAATGTTACTTTGTATTTCCAAAGGATTCGGAACTGAAAAGAAGTTGTTGCATGCTAAGTATCAGAAGGAAAAAAACTTGATTTTTGCGCGTTTTTTTATGAAAATCAATGATTACTTAGGTGCTTATATACCTGCTGCAATCTATATTACGTTTCTCATGTGTCCATCTTCACTGTAGTGATTTATAATTATTATTTCGATGTTGAGCGATTGACTTGGGCGACCATGATGCACATGATATTGGGTTATATTACGTAGAACGGCTGAGTCAATTTGCCATTATTAACTTCCTATTGGAAGTTATTGTAATGGGTCCGAAAATCGAAATCAAAAAGGAAAAAAAATTTTTATGTTTCAAGGTCACTACACTATTTTTACACTACTTTTAGAAAGATGTCTGTGTGTGTGTATGTGTGTGTGTGTGTGTGTACGTACGTATGTATGTGTCCATTTCTTTCTAAGACGAAATCTCGAGAATGAAAAATGATATCGACTACGTTAGGGTGCCAATCGACGCGTATTAACGTAAATATGATCTGAAAGAAATTTTTTCAAAATCGGTTCAGCCGTTCTTTTTTCTTAACCAAATAACCTCCAAAAAAGTAGATTTTACACAATATCTCGCGAATAAAAAATTATATTGACTTCGTAAGGGTGTCAATCGAAGCGTATTAACGTCATTTTGATCCGACATAAATCTTATAAAAATCGGTTCAGCCGTTTTTTTTTTTTTTTTTTAATTATTGTTAAAAATAAATAATAATTATGTTTTAATGATTAAAATGATTACTTTTCTGTGTAATATCTAATTTAATTATTATTATTAAATATTTATCAAACTGGGAAGTTCGTCGTGTGGACCTCAAGGGTCGCACTTTAGTCCTAACAAACGACCCACCTCACGGCTTGCTTGTTGCCTTGTGAAATTGAAGGAGCTATGATGACACGTCATTTTCCAACAAGCGAGCTTAGCCTACTCGATTTATCCCCACCGGACCCAGCAGATTTTATAGAACCCTTAAAGCTTGCCGGTAATTTAAAATATGCCCCAAAAATGGATACTTAGAGCAACTACTTCGAATATTTCATTTTTTTTGCCATGCTAGATCGATTCAAAAGTGTACATTTTAAGTTAAAAATGTAAGTTCATTGTCCATGAAAACGAAGCCCCAGACAAAAGGTAATTAAAACTGGCCGATCGCTTCTATTGGACGTGACGTGACGACGCTCGACATGGATAACCGAACGGAAAAAAAACGAAGATAATAAAGTTTCACTTTAATTAAGGAAGTATTTCGACGATAGCAGAAGGTTAGAGTGAGTTAGACAACTGTCTCCTACGTTACTCTATACGTCCAGGCGTGCGATGTAGGTGTGTATACGCCTTTAAAAGTGGTTAGTGGTAACTTCAGTCTACTGAATGAGGCTAACCAAAGAGATAAATGTAAACGCAATAGGCTTCCTTGGCGCTGCCGAACATTTGGCTTGCAAGTCTCTATATTATATAGGGCTGCAATCACAATAATCGCATATCTATACACATAATAAAAACATATAGACGTTTTTTTTGTCTGTTTATCTGTCTGTGTGTGCACGCTAAACTCCGCAATGGATGAACCAATTTGGATGTGGTTTTCAGAATCACGGCAGGCAAGGGTAACGCTGGGTATAACTAATACACATAAAATAATTTGTCTTTAATTTAATTTATTGTAGATTATAGACGCGTCGACAACTCAGGTCATTAGCGTCTTCAACACAACAAATAATCCATTTGTGTATTATTGTGTGTTTTAAAGACCACCAACAGCTAAGGTTATTTGGGCCTAGCACCAATTCATATTTTCAAATCATTATTTTTTTTTAATAATAAATTGAAAATCCAATTGACACTTTTACCAGCTCTCGGGCTAGAACCCGGGAACTGGGGACTTGTAATAGAGGAACCATAGCAACGCCATGTAAACAACCGCAATGCTACACACTCGGCTATTCTCAAGCCCTCATTTGTGTATTAGAATCCGCCAGCCGGCATATACAAACCGACTGGTACGAGCTCGGGTTCCTGGGAGCGTTAATTCTCACAAAACATTGGAATGTAAAATACATTCCAACTACATTTCAACCTTGGAATGTAAACTATATTCCAATGTTTCCCCTGAGGGAAAAATCATTTGTCACGGTTGTTTTTACAAATAAGTTTGAATTTACAACCGACGTAATAAATAAACGGATTATAGGATTATTAGATGTAAGCTTTAATATTCAATTTGAAACTGCAATTTTAGTTATATTACGTAGTTTTCAGTGCAACGTAATAATATAATGCAGTGGTTTATTTAGTTTAACAGTGTCTTATTATTTTTTTCAAAAAAATAGAATATGTATACAGGGAATTTATTTTATTGCGAAACATACCACATTATATTATAATAACACAGTTACCTATATTCATGATAGTCGAAGTTCTGATCATACAAAAGCCTACTGAATAACGCTATTAACATTTTAAGCTCGATTTATATTATCCGGTCAGGCACGGCACGGGAACGTAGCGTTTGCAGCAAGACAAACATTTTTACATGCATTTCAAATACAAGTATTGCTACGTGTCTAAACAGACGGGATCCGCTTAGTATAAATATTCGTATTTGAAATGCATGTAAAAATGTTTGTTTTGTCGGAAACGTTACGTTCCCGCACCGTATCTGACCGGATAATATAAATCGACCTTTATGTAGTATAAGAGAAATACCCTATGACGTCACGTTACAATGCAATATAAGACAAATTTATTTATTTTGCCTGCCACCGTCGGGACTCAAACCCGAAACTTTTAGATTCGCAGTCAGCACGAATCTGGAAATTTCGGGTATTGAGGGATTTAATTTATCTTGCTACTAGTGCCACGTCCCGGCTACGCCCGGGTGGTATGAAATTATGATTAAGCGTACGAAAACAGTTTTTTTTTTGACAAAACACCGTCATAGTGCAGCCATTTTGTACAAAATATTTACGAATTATATACACAAACCTTCTTCGTTTATCGCTCTTTCTATATTAGTGAAAACCGTTTCAAAATCCGTTGCGTGGTTTAGAAGAAATAAGCAGAGAAACAGACAGAGGCAGACAGCGACTGTGTTTTATACTATTTAGCAATTATATTATCATCGTCTGCCTTGCAATTTTTTTGCATACCTGGAAGACCTCTCTCCAATTGAAAAAATGTTCAATATGAGGTTTGCCAGGTATGCAAAAAAATTTGCATGGCAGACGATGATAATTGTAAATAATTGACATATTTCTCTATAACCTGTATAAATCTCATCAAGTAGTATTCGAGATACACCGTACAAGTTTTTATGAAAAAACACCGATTTATACTGGCTACAAATTATTTAATAGATTGCCAAAAGAAATTCATCAGGAGAACCGCTATAGTCAGATGCGTATGAAATTAAAAAAATTTTTAATAAACCTAAGTCCATACAATATTAATGAATTACTTTAAACTTTTTATATATATATTTTTTTTATATATAAAAAATTAACCACACCTGAAGATGGCAACTCGTTGCTGAAACGCGTCGTGTTAACAACACATGAAGTCACAAGACGGACACCAAAAATGCAAGGTATTTCTAATACTTCTTATTACTTCTCACTTCTACTATGGTAGGGAAGTAATGGATTTAGTCCGAATGAAATATTTCGAGATTTTAACAGATTTTCACGTTTTGAGACCCTAGCAACCGTTTAAGATCATTTTCTGACTGATGTCTGTATGTGTGTGTGTGTATATGTGTGTGTGTATATGTGTGTGTGTGTATATGTGTGTGTGTGTATATGTGGTCAATTTTTCGCCTTCGATATCTTAAAAAACGGAACAACATACGGCCATGCCGATTGTTCTATTGTGTTTATCAGCCTTTAACTTAGATCTGATTAGATTTTGAGTCAAATCGGATCCTGAGATATTAAAAAAAACGTTCTCAATGTCACGTATTAACATAGGTAAAAAAAAAATATAAATGAATTCTAGATGTTATAATATGAAAAAAATGTAAATATTTTTTTTCTCTAAAATGTATAGTTTTCGAGAAAAAAAATATTTTAGTAAAAAAAATAAAAATTGTACGTAAATCAAGGTAACCATGATTTTTGCTATATTAAGCTCATCAGTAGATCACTAAACAAAAAATTCGACTGATGATCAATCCTATACTTCCCACCTAGTAAATATTTTCAAAAAATAAACACTCTTTTTTTTTATTCTTTGACTAGGCCCAAATAACTAGGCCAAATAAATAGCTGTTGGTGGTCTTTAAAACACAATTTAATTTTTATTCTTTGAAAAAAGCATGACCCTCTTTTTTGTTTGGTGATCTATACTGATGGCTAGCTAAATGTAGCAAAAATCATGGTTACCTTGATTTACGTACAATTTTCTTTTTTTAGTAAAATATTTTTTTTCTCGAAAACTATACATTTTAGAGAAAAAAAATATTTACATTTATTTCATATTATAACATCTAGAATTCGTTTATATTTTTTTTTACCTATGTTAATACGTGACATTGAGAACGTTTTTTTTGAATATCTCAGGATCCACTGAACCGATTTGACTCAAAATCTAATCAGATCTCAGTTTAAAGGCTGATAAACACAATAGAACAATCGGCATGCCCGTATGTTGTTCCGTTCTTAAGATATCGAAGGCGAAAAATTGACCACATACACACACACACATACAGACATCAATCAGAAAATGATCTTAAACGATTGCTAGGGTCTCAAAACGTGAAGATCTGTTAAAATCTTGAAATATTTTTTTCGGACTAAATCCATTACTTCCCTACCATAGTAGAGGTGGGAAGTAAAAAGAGGGCCACGCTTTTTTTCAAAGAATAAAAAAAGAGTGTTTATTTTTTGCAAATATTTACTAGGTGGGAAGTATAGGACTGATCATCAGTCGTATTTTTATTCCTATAGTGACTTGGAGACCTAACACTCTAAAAATGTATCATTCCAAAATGAGGTTAGTTTGCAGGACTATAGCAAATCCATGGTCCTATTATATGCTTGATAATTTATGGTGTTGCTGTTAAAAGACAGCCACTGTGATGCAAAGAATTATAACAACAGTTTTGTCATGTACAATATAAAATGCTATCATT
Source organism: Mongoloraphidia duomilia (assembly GCA_039654895.1). Lineage (NCBI taxonomy): Eukaryota > Metazoa > Arthropoda > Insecta > Raphidioptera > Raphidiidae > Mongoloraphidia > Mongoloraphidia duomilia. Next base: position 5,349,187 of record CM077526.1, on the reverse strand, counting down.
TTATATTTTGTATAAACCTACAAAACGTTTGAACGCACCGATTATTCAAATCACGTTGATGTCTCGTAACGTACTTTTTTGTCATACTCACTATAAAATAGCTGCTTTATACATGCATCTACGTAAGTGACCTTTGACAGGTCGGTATACGGGAACGTATCTGTCCCACACTAGTGTGGGAAAACAAACAATTTCCATAATTATTTATGTTTTATTCGCCCTGATCCGCCCGCTATTACTTATAACTGACAGCTACTTTCGGTCTACTATAGAAGAGAAGTTGGCGACACAAAACGAACAGTCAAAATTTTTTGAAAATACTGAAAATGAAGTGGAAAGTAGCTGTTTTATATTGGGTATGGCAAAAAATACCATTTATAATATTGTTACGGATCACTCTGTATATAAACGACAGGCAAGAGTTCTGAGAAACGGGGTCCGCTTACTGTAACAACTGGTACCTGCACGAAAGTTCTAGAGAAAGCGAGAACACACTAGGCTTATGCCACGCAGCCTATATAAACAGCCAGTGCGAGTGTGGGAAGAAATCAGTCAACGATGAGTCACGCTTTCAAGTCTACGGTGGAGCAGTAATATAAATGGTGCCGTGATATAAATAACCAAATTGATAAAATTAATACTAATGTAGTGGTAATAATTACGAATTATTGTATATAGTTGTTTTGTTTTGCTTTGTAATTACTGTTTAGTTATTGTTTACTTGTGTTGATTGTTACAATTGACTTTTCGTTGTTGCGTTCATTATTATTGTGTTTTTAATTATTGTAAATAAATATTTATTCCGCCAACTCAGAAAACAATTTTGTAACAATATCTAGTGCTTAATGATATTATGACTCGTAAGACTGTTAACATACTGTCACTACTCGTCACCACTCGTCACTAACATACCTCATTTCATCACTAGATATACAATCTACTATTACAGGGAGGCACAGCTGAGGATTCAATATTTGGAGGCCTTTAAACGAAATATTATTTTGGGACACATTTCTGAAAATTTTAAATAATGTTTATATTTTAAAATAATATTAATTTACCTTTGTGTCTCATTAGTTTTTTTTGTATTCGAAGAGGACAGCTTGGTGTATTGGTTAGCGTGCTGGCCTTTGGAACAAATTGTCGTTGGTTCGAATCTCACCTCCGCTCATGGATGTTTTGTCATGTCGTTTAATTTTATTTGATGTAATTAGACGCTAATGACCTTAGTTGCCGGGCGTCTATAATCTACAATAAAGAAAAAAAAATCAACAAATCGTTCAGTGTTTCTCAGATTTTAGTTTTGTTGAAATTGACGTCTATTTTCTTGTGCATAATAAAAAAAACTCGGGTCGCAGTGCCAAACCCTGCCGACAATATAGTGTATTTGCTAATACAGGCATTGTGGCATTATTATGTAAACTTAAGTTTGTTTTTAGACAAAATAAAAAATTTAACCCCTTAATACATCCCTTAAAATAATTAAATTTTTCTAAATTTCAATATTAGACATGGATTTTATCAGTACACCCAATTAAATACACCCTTCCATAAGTAAATCCGTATCAACAAACTAGTGTTTTCATAAAATTTGAAAGTTCGGTCCTGTCGGGCCGATTTTATTAAAATTTTAGCGGCACATTTTAATCTTTACTAAAGAGTTACATTTCAATTTTGAAACGATTCTGACAAATTTTTCGGTATTTTTGGGCCCAAAAACTTTTTGGAACCCCTAAATACAACCCTGAAAATGGTCCGATCGGGCCCATTTTAAATAGGCTTCTTGCGGTAATGGGTTCCAATGTGTGTACCAAATTTCGTTTCAATCGATTAAGTCTGTGGAGAGTTATCGTGTACACACATATATATATAAATATATATATATATAAATATATACATACATATATATAAAAACATTTTTAAAAATGGTGCCAAAGTGTTCAGGAGGCTATGAAACGTCGAGAAATTTTGGTCCGACCCCTAGGTCCCGCCATCCGACCGACGCCAATGGTGTATGTGCCATATTATGGCAAATACACTAAAAATCGCGCAAGTATCTACCATTTCCGTAGAAGAATTTCATAACTTTTAAGAAGAATAGGTATATTTATTAGATTCGGCCATTAGGTAGTACTTGATGTAAATTAAATAAAACATAACGTTTTATTAATTTGTTTACACGACAAAACTTTATTTATAAGAATTTTTTCACACAACACAATGGCTTTCGTCAGACTGACTGAAACAATTGTTACTGGATATTTTTCTAAATCGAACAGTAGGTACAGTATTATATAGGTGTACATGTAAAGTTGCAAGAGTGAAATGTATTTTTTTTTCATTTTCAGGAAAAACTCGCTTGAAAAGCGATTTGTTGTTTTGTGTATGAACACGCATTCGATCGGCGTATGTCCTGTTTTTCCCAGTTAATTAATGTTAAACATTTTAAATTAAATAAAACATAACGTTTTATTAATTTATTTACACGCCAAAACTTTATTTATAAGAATTTTTTCACACAACAACATGGCTTCGTCAGACTGTCTGAAACAATCGTTTCCGGATATTTTTCTAAAGCGAACAGTAGGTACAGTATTATATATGTGTACATGTAAAGTTGCAAGAGTGAAATGTATTTTTTTTTTCATTTTCAGGAAAAACTCGCTTGAAAAGCGATTTGTTGTTTTGTGTATGAACACGCATTCGATCGGCGTATGTCCTGTTTTTCCCAGTTAATTAATGATAAACATTTTAAATTAAATAAAACATAATGTTTTAATAATGTATTTACACGCCAAAACTTTATTTATAAGAATTTTTTCACACAACAAAATGGTTTCGTCAGACTGTCTGAAACAATTGTTACCGGATATTTTTCTAAATCGAACAGTAGGTACAGTATTATATATGTGTACATGTAAAGTTGCAAGAGTGAAATGTATTTTTTTTTTCATTTTCAGGAAAAACTCGCTTGAAAAGCGATTTGTTGTTTTGTGTATGAACACGCATTCGATCGACGTATGTCCTGTTTTTCCCAGTTAATTAATGATAAACATTTTAAATTAAATAAAACATAATGTTTTAATAATGTATTTACACGACAAAACTTTATTTATAAGAATTTTTTCACACAACACAATGGCTTCGTCATACTGTCTGAAACATAATATTGTTACTGGCTATTTTTCTAAATCGAACAGTACTACAGTATAGGTGTACATGTAAAGTTGCAAGAGTGAAATGTATTTTTTTTTCATTTTCAGGAAAAACTCGCATTAAAAGCGACATGTTGTTTTGTGTATGAACACGCATTCGATTGGCGTATGTCCTGTTTTTCTCAGTTAATTAATGATAAACATTTTAAATTAAATAAAACATAACGTATTATTTTATTTACACGACAAAACTTTATTTATAAGAATTTTTTCGCACAACACAATGACTTCGTCAGACTGTCTGAAACAATTGTTACTGCATGGCTATTTTTCTAAATCGAACAGTACTACACTATAGGTGTACATGTAAAGTTGCAAGAGTGAAATGTATTTTTTTTTCATTTTCAGGAAAAACTCGCATGAAAAGCGACATGTTGTTTTGTGTATGAACACGTATTCGATCGGCGTATGTCCTGTTTTTCCCAGTTTTTCCTTTCAGTGTGGAATAATAAATTATCCCGGCTATACACACAGAGAGATCTGTTTTTATTGTGAATAAACTCCAAACGAATCACTCCCGACATTTTATGTGTTTTTAAAGTCATATCTATATACATATAATAAAATCGTAGACGCTTGTTTTGTGTGTGCGTTTGTGCACGCTAATCTCCGCAATGGCTGAACCAATTTGGATGTGGTTTTCAGTGATGTTTGAGATAAGCTTGGGATAACATTTAGTGTTTGTTTCATTTAAATCGGTTGACAAATAAAAGAGATATGTCAATTTTAAAATGTGACTGTTTTTTTGTGACACCGTTTTAAGCCCGACTTCGCTTCGCCACGGGTGATCGCTATAAATCATGAATTCATAGCACCCGGGCGAAGCCGGACGGGTATAATTTTAATGATTGCGACTTTTCTCGTTAGATTTATCAAAAACTTTTTCACTCATAAAATTAAATTAGACTTTTTTTAAACCTTAACCCATAGCTTCAGGGATTAACCCATGTGCCAGCATCTTATTCCCTAAATTACAAAATCATAAAATACTGGGACACAATGATGGATGGATTAATAGGACCTGAATGAGGGACAAGGAGATTCTTAAATGCAGGATCAACACAAACACGAAACTCCGTAAGGTTTTTAATTTTACAACCAAACCCAGGTTTCATTTTGAAAACTAGAGTATCAATTATTTTTCATTTCATTATTTAAAACAATTATAAACCAAAAATATAGTATCAGGCCTAGATATTTTATTTCGGATCATCAGCTACGAATCAAAAAAATTAAACTACCAAATAGATTTTTTTATATTTATTATTGTTTTTAAATATTTTCAAGCAATTTTTTCGAGTACTAAAGCCTTGGAAAAAAAGTTTAATTAATTTTTCTACCGTCCAACAAGTCAATTCAAAAATAATGCAAATTCCGAATGTATTTTGATTTAAAAAAAAATGTCGTAGACTTGACTCGAGAGAAACAAATGAACGAAAAACAAAACACAGGAAGCATAATATAAATAATACTACAGGTATTATGAGTGTGCACCGTAAAAGTTTTTTAAAAACTTTATGAAAAACTTTAATTACATTTGTATGTTAAATAATTAAATTTATAATTAAAATAAAACTATAGCAATACCGAGAGATAATTAAAGCTAAATATAAAACGTTCTTTTTATTTATTTTTTTGTTAATTTTTCAACTAATTGCGGCGGATACTATTTCAAAGCATTCGTATAATCAAGTAAGTAAACAACCATATCCAGTATCTACTAGTACAATATACAGGATGTTACAAAAAAAAAACTCGCGCACCGGGGGTCCATACCATCAACCATATTATTTGTTTGGAATTTCGAAAACTATGGCTGTTAGAAAAATCGTATTCCTGTAATGGATACTTATAGGTATAACTCTGACACCACTACATATTTTTTCGAAATTTTTGACTCTACTAATTTTGGAAATAGTGGCGGAAATCACTTTTAGACATGAGACTACGTAACATAAAATTCTGAAAAAAAAAGTTTTGAGATCCTTACGAAAAGTCATTTCAAATGATATCTCACATTACCTAATAAAAAGATTTTTTTGGGGTGTCAAAGCTTGGTTCTCCCAAATTTAAGGGAAAATATTTTAAGTTCTGGCTATTTATAAGTTATATATTATACTATGTCAAATGTCTGCAAGATACCTTTATTTAATCCAAAGAAATTTGATAATGACAGACATACGGCCGATGGACAGAAAAACGAGTGATGTCATTAGGGTTTCGTTTTTTTTTCTTTGAGGCATGGAACCCTAATACGGTACTGAATATAAACGATATCATATGATTCGGAATCTTGACAATGAACCTTAATTGGACGAGACGGTCTGTCGAAAATTAGCTTTCAAGTTCGAATTTCTCAGAAAGTGTTTGCTATTATTATAACCTCAGAACAGATAAATATGTATAGAAGGAGCATAATATCACACACTCACCACTTGGCATGGACAACAAAAATGGCGAGGCATTGAAAATATAACAAAATGTTTTTACTTACTGATAATAGACACATTTTGATTTTTCATAAGCGCTTTGGAACCTTGTAACATCCAAGCACACAAAATGACACCATTTTTTTTTAATAAAACACTTAGGTGCATAAAATAAGAGTAAATAACACTACCGAATACAATGACCCCAGGGATTAGGGGGCGTTAAGCAAGCAAAGGTAATCCCGGGCCCGGGCCCCTGAAGGGGGCCCGCCGGCCTGGGGCTTACCTATTATATGTGACTACCGTGTTTAAAAACTGCGAGCATTAAAACATTTTCCCAACAAAAAAGGCGTTATTTGATTTTTTACATTAAAATTTTCTATTTCCAAAAAAAACAAACAAATTTTGTAGAAAAAAGTTTTTGAGGACATATGGGGCCTGAGAACGCTTACCCGGGGCCTAAAAATCCTAGCGCCAGTCCCGAATGACCCTAAAGGTACGTGCAATACGCAGCTGGGATTCTAGATGGTAGCATGTATGGTAGATGGTGGCTGAAATTATAAGCGCTTATAGGTTTGCACAACGAAGCTTTGATACTAACAGTGATACAAGCTTAAATCGCGTTTGAAATGTCAGATAGCGAAGACGAATATTTGTGTTCTTCTGCTACAATGTGGTATATTTTAAATACAAATTTGGGTAGGAGCTATCATGTCCACCCTATTAATAGAAAACGATCTAAACATGGCGAATTTCATCATTTATACCAAGAATTAAAATTTTACCCAAACCGATTTTTTGAATATTTACGTATGGAACCAAACACTTTTAAATACGTCTTAGGAAAAACTAAAAACTAATTAAATAAAAACTAGCAAAATTTCACTTATTAAACTAGTCACATCCATTGCGAAACTTGTAACGGCCATTTGACAGTTGTCACACGTTGATTGTAGTAGTCAGCGCGCTAAAAGAATGGTGAGATACATTCTTGAATCTACCAGCTCTTGTAACAGTGCTTATACCTGCTGCACTCACTGCTTCGTTGTGTATGCTCGCATTATATAACAATGCATTAATTTAAACAAGCCCTGCTATGATCTACGCTACCATCTAGAATCTCAGCTCCATACTGCAAGTACCTTAATGTAGCTGACCTGTTGTACTTTAGTGTAATTGTAGCTTCACAAAAGACGTAATATGCTCCTTCTATAACTATTATCTGTTCTGAGAATATAACAGACTTCTTTCAATGGACGAACTATACTTCGATCATAAAATGCAATATGTAAGAAGCTGTTCAGGCGTTACGGATTGGTGGAAAGTCTGCATTTAAATTACGAATGTAGCCGAATATGTAAGACAAAAGTGTATAGTATTTTATTCAAGCCACGTCCGAAGTCATTGAAATACCTGCATCATTTTAAACCTACATAAAAATAAAAGAACGCTTTATTTTCCACTGGTTTGTTTCCAAGTTGTATTCACCCACACTTTAATACATAATATTATTGAACATTTTTCGTTGGAAAGCAGCCAATTATATAATTGATTCGAAACATATTGGAAAAAATCATTTTACCAACCATAGTCACAGTCAGGATTCTAACCTGAACCTTTCCACTTTCGCGGCGGAATGAGCTTACATTTACTCAACCGTGACAACATTCTCCTTATATGCTTAATGATGAGCTCTCGCTAGAACGAAGATTCACACCTACTACCAGCTATAATAAATTAATGCTCGCATGGAGTGAAAATCAATTGATTTCGAAGCATATAAGGGGAATGTTAGATTAGTTATCTTGTCGCGGTTGAGTAATTGTAAGCTCATTCCGCCGCGAAAGTGGAAAGGTTCAGGTTAGAATCCTGACTGTGACTATGGTTGGTAAAATGATTTTTTCGAATATGTTTGGAATCAATTATATAATTGGCTGCTTTCCAACGAAAATTTCCAATCGGTATTTTGATTTTTAAAAAAATATTATGTATATTTTAATGGTATATGTACTAACTTAAAATACTCTTCATGGTTTCCGGGCTTGTAGGCCGTGGTCCAGTGGTATTTCTACCTGACACACTGACCTGTGAGCCGCCAAGGAGGACACTTCGACCGCTGCCACATCGCCTTTGAGAATGTCTACCGCAGTTGTAGACGAAACGTCAGATAGAAATACCACCGGACCACGGCCTACAAGCCCGGAAACCATGAAGACTTGGAACAATGCCGGCCGTGAAAGCTTGCACACTTGGATAACTTAAAATATTTATGAACATACGGTAGATACTCAGACAATACAATCCGATGATACATTAATATATATATATTTTTTAGATTGATGAGTGACAAAAAAATAAAAATAAAACGTTGAAATGACAAAAATAAACAGAACAATAATAATTCTTTATGACCTTATGTGACAGTGACGGCGCCATAATTCAAACGTCACAACAGATCGAGGACACTTTATTAAAAAAAAAATGATAAACGACTTTATAAAACTGAAAAAAGACAGACAGAAAATAACATCTCGGACACACAAAAAAAGGTGAAGCGAAAATAGACAAATGCATTCATTGCAATAAGTGAGGTTTAGTCCCTTGTCCCTTAAAATGTCGACTTGCAATACTCCAGAAGTTCTCAACTTGTTGTGTCCCAATAGGGCGTTTTCATATGATCGGAAATTATCACAAAATGGATGTGAAAACGAGATAGAATTAAAATTATGTAGAGAATATTGTTTAGAGAACTAGAAGACACCAGGGCTTGAGAATAGCCGAGAGTGTAGCAATGCTGTTGTTTACATGGCGTTGCTATGGTTCCTCTATTACAAGTCCCCAGTTCCCGGGTTCTAGCCCGAGAGCTGGTAAAAGTGTCAATTGGATTTTCAATTTATTATTAAAAAAATAATGAATTGGTGCTAGGCCCAAATAACCTTAGCTGTTGGTGGTCTTTAAAACACAATTTTTTTAGAAGACACCAACAAGATGGCGCGGTAGAAGTAGTGGGGATAATAAATTAACAAAATACTAAATATACGTGAGCGGAGCCACGGGTATCCGCTAGTACTTAATAAAGTTGATAATTCATTCTTCATTGCGTGGTAGTATATTAAAATGTTCACGCTAACTATATATGATAAATGAAGAATTTTGAAAAGTTTTTTTTTGATAAAAAAAATTCTTCAGAGAGAAAGTTAAAAGTGACTTTTGAACTTTTATTATAGAATTCTAAAAAACAATTAAATTAGCATGCTTCTGCTTATAAACAACTGAAAGCTTACAAAAACAGTTGAAAGTAGAAGTACGGATTAAAAAAGTTCATTTTTAAAATTAAATAAAAGTTATTTATAAACGAAAAAGTTTTCAAAACAGTGTAAATAGTAAGTATATTAATTATCTGGGCTTTTTCATAAAATATAACATTTAAAAATACTAATATGATATTTTTTTAGTTATTTAATAACTCGTACTATTATGTTTGTGGCGAAAGTGCAATATCGCTTATGTCGATTTTTGATGTGAAACATCTTATGTCGGGCTAAGAACAGCCGCGTGAGGGGAAATATGCAACGAAATTTATGATCCGCTCCTTCGCTGCTGTTCTCCCCACCACTGCGGCACTCTCTCTCTCTCGGCTTCCGCGCACTCGGGTACGGGAAGAAAGAGAGAGAGTATACATACGAACGTACTATAAAGCAAAAGTATATGTATACACGTTTAGGTATGTAATATAGATACTTCGCTGTGTATTTAGTTGCGTTTCTGGCTCAGGCGTGCTCAAAAGCCGCAACCGCGTGTGTTACAGTGCAGTATATAGGATTACGTCAGCATAACAGTTAGCTGCTGCTTTTGAAAAAATATATACTACTATACATAGAGAATACCACCGAGTTCAATAACGTTTTCTTTGATGTTTCACATCTGTCGGGGGTCCCGAGACCCACGCCCTTTTTATATAAAGGAGTATGTATGTTCAGGATTTACTTGAAATCACTCGACCGATTTCTATTTGATTTTCGCGGTTTTCCTGGGCGTGTAAAGATGGCGTTGTTTTGTGACTCGGTGAAATGTCATACGAAACTGTGTTGAGGCAAGCACCAAAGCTATATTTCACCCTCCTTGCAGTCAAAATTTTTTTGAGATAATAATATGTATTCGAAGTTGCTATATTTAAATAGAGCAATTTGATCCCTGAAAACAGTTTTATTGATCCTTTGTGCCACGGAAGTGCCCATTTCCAACAATTCTTAAAATAATAATTTGTACTTGTCACTATATAAGAATCGGAATGTTTGTAGGGAAATTTACTATTTTTTTCATTGTGGCAAAAAATACAAATATACTAGAACGATTTTAAATCCATTTAGAAGTGCAATCAATTGCACTTCTCGACAGACGCAAAATAAATACCACAATTTTAATTTTAGTATTTATTATAGACATGAAATATTGCTTGAGAATAGCCGAGCGTGTAGCAATGCTGTTGTTTACATAGCGTCGCTATGGTTCCTCTATTACAAGTCCCCAGTTCCCGGGTTCTAGCCCGAGAGCTGGTAAAAGTGTCAATTGGATTTTCAATTTATTATTAAAAAAAAATAATGAATTGAAAATATGAATTGGTGCTAGGCCCAAACAACCTTAGCTGTTGGTGGTCTTTAAAACACAATTTAACAATTTGACATGAAATATTAATGCAGAAATTTAAAAAAAATCTATCTGAAGACTAAAGCTTAATGAAAAATTCTATAAATAAGCACTTTTGCCTTTTGGACCCATGTCTGTTTTATAAAAATATTTTCGCGTTTAAAATATAATTTTCAATTTTCATGTAGACAAGATTCTATGAAAAACAAGACAGAAATTCAATTACGAGATTTAATAGGTATTTCAAAATTGATAAACAAGTAAATAAAACTAAACTGTTTTGAAAATCATTATTTTCGACGAAGAGAATAGACGAGAGATGTAACAAAAATCCAAATAAAAAACTTTTATTCAATACATTTTATAATATTATTTCTCTCTTAGCAAGACAAAAGTGTAAAAAATAAATGAGATACTTTGTCGTTTTGGAGTCGAAAATTTATTATCATTAGAGTAGAAGTGTTTAAAAATTAATTAAAATTATGCCGCAACCAAAGACGTAGAACTACTTCATATATAGTTAGTGTATTTGCCATATGGCACATACACTATTGGCGTCGGTCGGATGGCGGGACCTAGGGGTCGGACCAAAATTTCTCGACGTTTCATAGCCTCCTGAACACTTTGGCACCATTTTTAGAAATGTTTATATATATATATGTATATATATATTTATTTATATATATATATATATATATATATATGTGTTCGCGGCATAACTCTCGAAAGACTTAATTGATTTGAACGAAATTTGGTAGACACGTTGGAATCCATCACCGCACGGAACCTATTTAAAATGGGCCCAATCGGACCATTTTAAGGGTAGTTTTTAGGGGTTGAAAAAAGTTTTTGGGCCCAAAAATACCGAAAAAAATCTCAGAATTGTTTCAAAATTGGAATTTAACCCTTTAGTAGAGATTAAAATGCGTTGCTAAAATTTTAACAAAATCGGCACGACAGGACCGGACTTACAAATTTTATGAAAACACCAGTTTACGGATAGTGATTTATTTGCTGACGGGTGTATTTAATTTGGTACAGAGGTTGCATTGATAATAATATTGAAATTAGGAAAAAAAATATTATTTTAAGAGATGTATTAAGGGGATGAATTTTTCATTTTGTCCAAAAACAAACTTAAGTTAACATAATAAAGTCACAAGGCGTGTATTAGCAAATACACTATATTGTCGGCAGGGTTTTGGCACTGCGACCCGAGTTTTTTTATCTTGCAGTTAATAATAATTTTTAATATTAGGTATGTAAGCAAAGTATTCAGATAATTTGAAATTGAAAATATTAATATGTCGTACATGATACAAAACACAAACAAACCATAGCGTAACTATGGCGGTTCGCGTCACACATTTTTTGTCAAACATTTTTTGTCTCGCATCGTTTTACCCTCTTATACATCGTCGGGAAAGACCTCTTTACATTATGCATTAAATGAATCAAAATTAGCTATTTTACGCTAAATCTAAATGATTTTTTTTAACTTTTAATCAAATAATTCTTGTTTTAATTTTAGACACAGATAATACTTTCGTAGATCAGGAAGAAGGGTATCTGTTATTTTTTAGCACATTTTAAAAAAATGGCCTATAGATAGACACCTACCTATTTAAAAAATTCGCGAAAAAATTAAAAACAATATATATTTTTTTAAGTATCCTCAGAGTGATTTCTTTCCATCGATATGCTTACTTGTAAAATACTTTTTTTTTTCCAAGTCTTCATGGTTTCCGGGCTTGTAGGCCGTGGTCCGGTAGTATTTCTACCTGACGTTTCGTCTACAACTGCGGTAGACATTCTCAAAGGCGATGTGGCAGCAGTCGAAGTGTCCTCCTTGGCGGCTCACAGGTCAGTTGTAGACGAACAATACCGACCGTGAAAACTTGCACACCTGGATTTTTTTTTTTATTTTTTACTAACAAAAAAAATAAATATATTACCTACCTATAGATATAAAAAAAATGTACATTGATTTTACCTACACGGGTTCAACATTTTTCTGTCAAATTATGTCGATGTTTTTTAAAATTTCGTTACAAAATATAAGTTGGATGATGTGTATATCTTCCGATAAATTCTCAACTCGAAAGTTTCTGTCCAACTAGGTTCTACTGTAGATTGTATATTTGCGGATACAGTGGTAGGTATATAGTATATATTATTATATGCGGTATTATTATAATATTCTAAGTTAATCCTGGTAGCGACTATAACGATATAATAAAAGTAGTGACAATTCCCTTACACGACGTAATAATAACATCACCGACTTGTGTGCTTTTGTTCGGAGCTTTCTGCAGCCTACAGGCGTTTAAAAAGTCCATTTAAGGAATTATAAATAAAATTATTAGATTTTGTCCATGACTTAGTTGTCTGAATTAATTGTAAATTATAGACGCTCGACAACAGAGAACTTAGTTGTCATGAACGCTGATTTTACCCGCAGATTTCTCGCATTAATGTCGATTTTGACTTAACTCCGAGAGTATAGCCGAATAAACGACCTAAAATTGGTCAATATTGTCCTAGGATTACTTATAAAAAGAATAGAATAGAATATATTTATTGTCCAATATAGCAGTAAGGAGAACTCGTCGTACAAAAATATTTAATAATTATAACTAATTGAATAAAATTCATTAACTGAATACAAACATGATTTAATTAGAAGAGTCTTTAACTCTCTTTTAAATTTAGGGAAAGGAAGTGACTTCAGCTCAGCAGGAAGACTGTTGTAAAATTTTAAAGCTGAATATTCTGGGCTATTGCAAAAGAGACTTAAGTTCGGTTTAGGGAGTAAAACCAGGTTGTTATTACGTGTCTGATAGATATAGAAAATAGAAATACACTAGATTACTGGAAAGAAATAGAAAAATCTGTCGGATTACAACAGATGACGGACGGATTACCGACGCCAGAGAAAAATGCTGGATAAAGGTCCACACGCACTGAATTGACTCGGATCGGTCGACTCGGAACGGTACGAGCGACACGTTTTGGTATGCATGAAATTAAATTAATCCCCACGCACTGACTTCGGCAACGGCAAAGATTAATTGAAGGGGCAAAAATTGCCTAATGTTCCAACGGTTTAACGGCAAGTGAAATAAAAATAATTGAAACTAAAATAAAAACACTAAAATTACGATAGCGACCCATTTAAATACCAAAATACCTACATTATGAGTCATCGAACGCCCAGCTGTAAAGTTGAAAGTGGCAAATACTGAACAGAATGTCAATTTGTGTCTTAAAGACATACGACTTTGTAACCGACTTGTTTAAACTTCGCGAACAATTGCTACTTGGCGGCTTTGTGTTTGTTATTATTGTACAACTTTTTTCCGCGTTCTATTCTTTTTTCATCTCCAGTTTTTTAGCCGAACACAAAACACAGTTCACAAACTTTTTCTATTCTTAAAACCATTTATTATACACGGTACGAATGTATGACAATTCTGAATAATATCATTGTGTTATATTATTTTCGTATTTTTGTTATATTTTCTAAAGTATGACATACGGCGTACATTTATTTATTTTTTTTTTCAAAAATAACTTCTCGCGTTTTGTCAAGTTTTCTTACAAAACTTACTAAAAATGTTCTTTGTGTACAGAAGTAACAAAATCATTTAAAAATAAATTTTATACATAATATATAGGGTCTGATTCAGTTGGTGGAGCGTTCGACTGAAGATCTAAAGGTCCCGGGTTTCGGATCGCAATATTTTTTTTCATCAAATATACAGGGACATAAAGTAACAGTTGATTCCTTACAAAAAAATATTGCGATAGACCCCAACTTGTCTATTCCGAAAGTTGATATTAAAAGAGATACGCACTCGTACTATTTTTTTGAATTAAAAAATTGATTTTTCCGTCATTTTTACGTAAAAAAGATATACTTTGTAAAAGTGACTAGGAGTAACCTTTTTCAAGATATTTGCAATGTGGTTTTAAATGGCAAATTTTGAAAATGAACATAGGTGGCTTTGAAAACGCCGGCGCGGCGTTATCATGGTAATTTTGACAGTTTTATTTAAAAATTCAATGTTTCTTATTAAAATGCGGCGTCATAATGATAAAAATAAAAATTAAACTTTGACACCCTGTATCCCTTTTAATATCAACTTTCGGAATAGACATGTTGGGGTCTATCGCAATATTTTTTTGTAAGGAATCAGCTGTTACTTTATGTCCCATTCTTTTTGGGACACCCTATATTCTGTTAATATATTTTTTAACTTTAAAAATTAACTTAATTAAATTTGACACGGAAAAATGTTGGAACACTAAAAAGAACAGAATAAAAAAAACTTTTAAAAAACAAGCTTAAATAAAAAAATCAGTTAATTTTTTACCCCTACCTAACTCCCTATTTCTATTATCGTACGGAACCCTCGGCGTGCGAGTCTGACTCACACTTGACCAGTTTTTTTTTCGTTACGCTGTTGAACAAAATTACTCTTATCGCGGCTTAAGAAGTTTCACTTCACAAAACATTAATTTTTAAATGAGATAAATCAGTCCTTACTTTCAACAAAGTATTTATACGACGGTTAATAATAAATCGGTGGCATCGAAATAGGATTCCCGGCGGCGTATTGGCATTGTTTACTATAGTGCAGCACACACACAGACGGCGTTGGAACGCAGTAAAGAATGACTAAAAACTTCGCGCGTGTATATCCAGACAAAGCTTATTACGGTTCAGTAATGGCGCGTGTTTAGCCGTAGTAAGTATTGTCTTGTGGAACGCGGCGTATCCTCAAGACATTATTTACTGCGTTGCAACTTTTTTGCAACGCCACGAGACACGAACGCACGTCAATTTCCATCTGTCTGGATATAAGCGTGTTCAGTCATTCTTTACTGCGTTCCAACGCCGTGCGTGCTGCACTATAGTAAAAAATTCGACTGATGACCAGTCCTATACTTCCCACTTAGTAAATATTTGCAAAAACTAAAAACACTCTTTTTTTTTAATTCTTTGACTAGGCTCAAATAACCTTAGCTGTTGGTGGTCTTTAAAACACAATTTAATGTTTATTCTTTGAAAAAAGCATGGCCCTCTTTTTTGTTTGGTGATCTACTGATGGCTAGCTTAATATAGCAAAAATCATGGTTACCTTGATTTACGTACAATTTTTATTTTTTTTAGTAAAATATTTTTTTTCTCGAAAACTATACATTTTAGAGAAAAAAAATATTTACATTTTTTTCATATTATAACATCTAGAATTGATTTATATTTTTTTTTATCTATGTTAATACTAACATTGAGAACGTTTTTTTGAATATCTCAGGATCCACTGAACCGATTTGACTCAAAATCTAATCACATCTAAGTTAAAGGCTGATAAACACAATAGAACAATCGGCATGCCCGTATGTTGTACCGTTCTTAAGATATCGAAGGCGAAAAATTGACCACATACACACATACACACACACACACATACACACACACATACTACAGACATCAGTCAGAAAATGATCTTAAACGATTGCTAGGGTCTCAAAACGTGAAGATCTGTTAAAATCTCGAAATATTTTTTTCGGACTAAATCCATTACTTCCCTACCATAGTAGAGGTGGGAAGTAACAATGCCAATACGCTTTCAGGCGTCTGTTGAAATATTCAAGTAGCGAAAGGAACAAACTTTAATCCGAGACGTGATACGGTAATTCTAACCGAGGGACATAAATATTGTTTAGTTGCGCGAAAGGATCATACATAATATGTACATACGTAATGTGAGAAGAAAGAAAGAATGAATGATGAATACATCAGGCCATAACAGGATGTTAATTCCGGCATATGGCGATCTTTCTTGTACGAACTTATACGAAGATATACCGGTTGTCTGATCTTCTTAATCTTTATTCTTTAGGTCGGTCTCTCATTCAGTTTTATTTATTGTAATACATTTTTAGAGTGTTAGGTCTCCAAGTCACTATATAAATATTATGAAGTATTAGAAATACCTTGTATTTTGGTGTCCGTCTTGAATGAATTGTGTATTATAAACGCTCGACAACAGAGGTCATTAGCGTCGGTGTCCATCTTGTGACTCAATGTGTGATATATAAATTTAACCACACCTGAAGATAGCAACTCGTTGCTGAAACGCGTCGTGTTAACAACACAAGAAGTCACAAGACGGACACCAAAATACAAGGTATTTCTAATACTTCATAATATTTATTTATTGTAGATTATAGACGCGTCGACAACTCAGGTCATTAGCGTCTTGAACACAACAAATAACATATTTGTGTATTAAAATTCGCCAGCCGGCATATACACAAACCGACTGGTACTAGCTCGGGTCCCTGGGAGCGCCAATTCCCAAAGAACATTGGAATGCAATTTGCGATAGCAACTACATCCCAATGTCCCCCCCTGGGGGGACGTTTCTCATTCAGGTTTGACGATAGAAATTTTATGACAAAAACATAAATATTACTTTTTGCCATACTCACTATAATATAGTTACTTTACATGAGTGTACGTATGCATGGAATGGATCAGTTAACAGGAAAGTGTGTTGAAACTGTTTTCTAAACACACTAGTGTGGAAAATAAACAGTTTACATAGTGATTTATGTTTATTCGCTCCGATTCGCCTGCTTTAACCTATTGTCAAAATTTTTGAAAACACTGAAAATTAAGTGAAAAGTAGCTATTTTATAGTGGGTATAGCAAAAATACCATATAATATATCTCGTACGTAATGATATATGTCTCGTGTGACTATTAAAACTCGCTGGCGCTCGTTTTAACATAGTACTACTGTCACAACTCGTCAGTATTATACCTCAATACGCATCTAGACATACAATCTACTATTTTGATGTGTTACTAGGGTATAAAGTTGACGTTTGCGACGTGATGTGAAGGTCAACTAAGGTCATCAGCTGACTTAAACTGTTGTATCAGCTTTATAGCAAAATTAGGATTAGCACAAGCTTAACATAGCTGTTTCCGGACTTGTAGGCCGTGGTCCGGTGGTATTTCTACCTGACGTTTCGTCTACAACTGCGGTAGATATTCTTAAAGGCGATGTGGCAGCGATCGAAGGTAGAAATACCACCGGACCACGGCCTACAAACCCGGAAACCATGAAGACTTGGAACAATGCCGGCCGTGAAAGCTTGCACACCTGGATTAACATAGCTGTGTTCAAGGTCTTGGAAATTGGCTAACAACCATCAAAGTGTCGATATTCGAGTAAATCTGCTGACGTTTTTATAAGCTGTGGTTGTACTGACAATTTCACCAATGAAATTCCGACTTTAAACTGCAACAAAACGCTTCATTATACAATGCGGTGTAAGTACCGGGTTCCATATGGTAGACGCGAAGGGTCAGACATTATGAAAGCAGAAAATATAAAGTAAATAATACTTTTTTGGGTTCCGTAGCCAAATGGCAAAAACGAAACCATTATAATTTCGTCCTGTCCATCTGTCTGTCCGTAGGTCATAGCCATTTTACTCGGAGACTATTGGCACTGTATAGAAATTTGGAAGGAAGGTGTCTTCTATGAACCGCTTAACAATGGTGTAGTGAAATTACGGAAAAAAAATTAGGGGTAGCACTAACTGATAGATTATCATAAATCTAGGGTACTTCTAATCGAACTAGAGGTTTGAAATTTGGGACATAGTGTTTAAGGTGATAATTTCGAGAAAAATCAAAAATTAATGAAAATTCAACATGGCGAACTAAAAATCCAACATGGCAGATTCTGACACGAAATAAAACCTAGTGTACTTCCAATCGAGCTAGAGCATTGCAATTTTGAACATAGATAGTGTTTAAGGTGATAATTACGAAAAAAATCAAAAATCAATGAAAATTCAACATGGTGGACCAAAAATTCAACATGGCAAATTCTGACACGAAATAAAACCTAGTGTACTAATCGAGCTAGAGCATTGCAATTTGCAACATAGATAATGTCTAAGGTTATAATTACGATAAAAATCAAAAATCAATGAAAATTCAACATGGCGTATTAAAAATCCAACATGGCAGATTCTGACACGAAATAAAACCTAGTGTACTTCCAATCGAGCTAGAGCATTGCAATTTGGAACTTAGATAGTGTTTAAGGTGATAATAACGAAAAAAATCAATGAAAATTCAACATGGCGGACCAAAAATTCAACATGGTGGATTCTGACACGAAATAAAACCTAGAGTACTTCCAATCGAGCTAGAGCATTGCAATTTGGAACATAGATAGTGTTTAAGGTGATAATTACGAAACAAATCAAAAAACAATGAAAATTCAACATGGCGGACCAAAAATCCAACATGGTGGATTCTGAGACGAAATAAAACCTAGAGTACTTCCAATCGAGCTAGAGCATTGCAATTTGCAACATAGATAGTATTTAAGGTTATAATTACGAAAAAAATCAGAAATCAATGAAAATTCAACATGGCGGACCAAAAATTTAACATAGTGGATTCTGACACAAAATAAAACCTAGAGTACTTCCAATCGTGCTAAAGCATTGAAATTGGAACATAGATAGTCTTTAAAGTGATAATTACGAAAAAAATCAAAAATCAATGAAAATTTAACATGGCGGACCAATAATTCAACATGGTGGATTCTGACACGAAATAAAACCTAGAATACTTCCAATCGAGCTAGAGCATTGCAATTTGGAACAAAGATAGTGTTTAAGGTGATAATTACGAAAAAAATCAAAAATCAATGAAAATTCAACATGGCGGACCAATAATTCAACATGGTGGATTCTGACACGAAATAAAACTTCCAATCGAACTAGAGCATTGAAATTTGGAACATAGGTAGTGTTTAAGGTGATAATTACGAGAAAAATCAAAAATCGTTAAAAATCTAACATGGCGGATACGTTCTTTCCGACTACGGAACCCTTCACTGTACGTGATCCGACACGCACTTGGCCGTTTTTTTTAACTGCTCTTGAATTTCGTCGGAACAAAATGCTAATTGTGACGGTGTAAACACAGCCCACAGTGACGACCTGTCAACACCCAGTATATAAGTATTTAAAGCTTGAATAATGGCCTCTGATTTACATGAACGAGGTCGGAATAGTCGTCGGTCGTCCGTTATTCCACAGCCAATGTTGGCAACCCTTCAGCACAGTATAACATAGGTTAAGTGACCCGACCTGCAAAACATTTCAACTTACTACTGTATACTAAATGTCTGAGGTGTTTGCTTGCACCCGGCAAGCGAAACATCAAATGCGTTGTGTATCCCTAAGGCTGAGGCTACATTGGCGCCGTTTCAGACCAGATCAGATCAGACCAGATCAGATCCGTATTGTCGGATGTGAATAAACACCAGTAACCTTATGAAGTGGCTACAGTGTTCACTCCAGACCGCGCCAGAATATGTCAGATTACAACAGACACGTTCCGACCGTCGGATGATATCAAACGTGTTTGAAATTTTCGTCAGACTACGGCCGTACATTTGACAGTTTTCAACAAACAGTGTTGTGTATGATAGCTATTATTACCAGATTGTCTTATTGTATTGTATTATTTTTTAAAAACGTGTTTGAATATCAATTGTGAGTATGGATAAATCACTTTTAATTGATCTTGTACGTGAAAAGCCTCCTATTTGGGACCAAAGAGACAAAAGATACCACAACAGAGACGTGAAAGGTCTTTTGTGGAGAGATATTGGCGAAAAAATGAATCTTTCAGGTATGATTTGAAAATATAATTTATTTATTAATTAATCTATAAAATGAAAAAATGAAAGTAAATTAACTCTGATCGGTTTCAACGCATTGTTGAAGTTTGTTTGTTTTGTTTGTTGTTTATAATAGGGCTCGGTATTTTTCAAATTAAAGTATTCGAATATTCATTTAAACTTCTATTCGAATAGTTAAAATTAATTAAAATTTAGCTGTTTTTTGGATTTTTGACAAAGATCCTGAAGTCTGTCAAGTCACGGCCCTCACAAGTTTCCCAACAATAAAATTTAAATCTAACAATACTGGGCAGTCATAACAGATAGCATAACTGTTAAATGATTAAAAAAATTACATTATATTTCTGAAAAAAATGTTATCTCTATCGCTAATCTAAATCATAAATCGCATATTGAAATCAAAACGTAAACACAGCAATGAGTAATAATTGGCGACAGCCGATACTCATGACAGGGGTCAGGACTCAGGGACGCCAAAAACAAAGAACAGTTGTATAAATGTATAATAAATGTTATTGTTGAACAACGATAAAAAATAATAAAAACAGTGCATTTTGATTTTCATTTGAATCCGGAAAGAAGCTAACTACAGTCTATGACAAATATTTAAATATCCAAATATTCAAAATTTGCACATCAAAAATTATTATTGTTCAACAAAGAAAAACTGTCCGTCGGATATTATCCACTCCCTATGTAGCCACTTCGTCTGAAGTGTCTGATTTGGTCTGGTCTGGTCTGGTCTGATCTGATCGGATCTGGTCTGACACGGATCTAGTGTAGCCTCAGGCTAAAGTGACCATCCGTCCCGATTTAGGCGGGACAGTCCCGATTTTGAACCACGAGTCCCGATTCAACAAGCGTCCCGCTTTTGTCCCGTTTTCATTAAATCACGTGCATTAAGAATGTTTATTTTTTGTCATTAGATATTTTTACCCACTCAAAGTATTTTATTTATCAATAATTATATAATTGATACCTAACTTAAAAAATAAATAATATTTAAAATAAAAATATTAGCGAGTTTTTGGGGGTTTCTATAGTGAGTTTTTGGAGGTTTTTAGCCGCGAGTTTTTGGGAGTTTCAAGCGAGTTTTTGGGGGTTTCTAGCGAGTTTTTAAGGGTTTTTAAAGAGTTCTTGGGGGTTTCTAGCGATTTTTTGGGGGTTTTTAGCGAGTTTTTGGGGATTTCTAGCGAGTTTTTGGAGATTTCTAGCAAGTTTTTGGGGGTTTTTAGCGAGTATTTGGGGATTTCTAGCGAGTTTTTGGGGGTTTCTAGCGAGGTTTAGGGGGTTTCTAGCGAGTTTTAGGGGGTTTCTAGCGAGTTTTAGGGGGTTTCTAGCGAGTTTTTGGGGGTTTCTAGCGAGTTTTTGGGGATTTCTAGCGAGTTTTTGGGGGTTTATAGTGAGTTTTTGGGGTTTTTTAGCGAGTTTTTGGGGGTTTCTAGCGCGTTTAAGGCTTTTTTGGGCGTGGAACCCAACGGTTGCTTGCGTCGGGTTTTTATAGACCTTGTCCCGCTTTTTGATATTCAGGATTTGGTCACTTTATGTATCCCATCAAGTCAAGTCAAGTGTAGGGAGAGTTTCTCGCGGGAGGAAGGGATGATGTGATGGAGTTTGTAGCGGGGAGAAAAGAGAGGGTTCTCTAAAAACGCACGCGCGGATACCTAGTTCTAACCCGCAGTTTTGGATTCGTACGTTCTATGGCTTTAAAAAAAAATCGCAAAAATAAAAACTTCCATATATTTTTGAAATTAAGAATGTTTATACCTACAACAAATTACGCTGATTCTTATGAGCACAAACAAACGTCTATATCTCGTTTAGTTTAGAAGATACGACGGTTTTTTGTGATTTTTTGAAAATTTTAAACGCATACAACTTCTAAACCAAAAATGATACAGATGTGTGCTTGTCATTTTGTATAAGCATGGTAAGTTTGAAAAAAAGGTTTGAGAGATTTAGATTTTCGTCAAAAAATCGCGTTGTTTTAAAGCGTATGACTTAAAAATCGCAAAAACAGAAATCTTTCATATAAATAAGATGTTATAACTAAATACAGGGGTGGAAACCAGAGAGACAAAAATAAAACCCTACAGTTACACGAAAACAAAGCAACTAGTGTAGGTAGCTATATTATTATAAATAAAATATACCTACCTAACATATAATAATATACAAATAATAAAATACAATTTTTTAAATAATTGTTTTGTAACCGTCTTAAAATCCAGGTGTACAAGCTTTCACGGCCGGCATTGTTCCAAGTCTTCACGATTTTCGGGCTTGTAGGCCGTGGTCCTGTGAGCCGCCAAGGAGGACACTTCGACCGCTGCCACATCACCTTTGAGAATATCTACCGCAGTTGTAGACGAAACGTCAGGTAGAAATGCCACCGGACCACGGCCTACAAGCCCGGAAACCATGAAGACGTCTTAAAATCGTTCATTTTTTCTATGTATTGAATAAAATATGTCATATAATAAATGAAAATATATAAAATATATAATAATAATAAATATTTACATTTAAGAAAATTATGTATAATTAAATGCTCGCAAAAATTTAAAATATACTACGTTCTATGTAGGCAAAACAAACGATAAAAACGTGGCAAAAATACTAAATAAAATTATTATTCAAATATTCTTAATTTAAAGCAAGCGTGGATTGAAACAGTGTTTATAATTAACCCATTACTAACCGCTCTTTCGTTTACAATTACCTAAAGAATAAAAATTCAAAGAAGAATGTTTATTAAAATATCTGTTCCGATAATATTTATAATTGTCCCATTACTGACCACGTTTCTTAGTTACTATTGTTAGAATAAGATAACACTAATTAATATTCAAGAAAAATTATTTAACCTATTATTGACTGTTATAATATCATCAAATCAAATAGAAATTGCATTTTCGAAATCGTTATGCTTCAAAAAATGTCTAGTTACTTATTACTAAAAAAATAAATAAAAACATCATAAGAACTTGCTTTATTAAAAGCTTAGGTAAAATAATTTTTACCTTAATATTAGTAGAAATATTTTTTCTTTTATTTGCAGGAAAATGAGGCGTTTTTATTGATGTATTAAAACGTTTATATTTAATGTCGACGTTTCGATGATTTTATCATCTTAATCATGACCTATGGGAACAAATATAATAAAACATAGCGATAATTAATTACAAATAAATTTTGAAAAAATTCTTTGAAAAAAGTTTTATGTTTTTATGTTTTATTATAAGTATTTGTTCCCATAGGTCATGATTAAGATGATAAAATTATCGAAACGTCGACATTAAATAAAAACGTTTTAATACATCAATAAAAACGCCTCATTTTCCTGCAAATAAATGTTTCTACAACATCTAAAGAGGTGCCTTTCAACATATCTTAATATTAGTAGAAACTCGATACTTTAAATATTTATTTTAAAAAATCTTTAAAAAAAATTTCTAACAGTGCAGTGTTTAAAATACCTTTATAAATTGTATCAATAATTTAAATTAAAAAAACATAATTAATAATTAATAAATTAAGTACATTTTTACACAGTCACATGTAGCGTTCTGATTACCAACTACAGTAGACTTTCATCGCAATTGCCGGGGAAAAAATCGGTAACTTAGCAGAACCCCCTTCTTTATTTCTTCTTAGTTAAACGAAAAATACTGTGAAATCTAATTTACCAGTCTTACCACAGCGTGCAGGAGTGAGGACTCGTAACGATTGAAAACAGCAAGGCGCAGAATGGGAAGGGGCTAGAAACCTTGACCTAATAAGCAACGACTTCAGAGCGACTACTGTGCTTCACTAAACGGAGTGTATTTATATTTAAATCGTGTTATTAACTGAGAAAATAAAAAAAAATAATCTATAAAAAAAACTAATATGTTGTAATGAAAATAATAAATAATAATGAATAATATGTTGTAGTTTAAGAAATAAAATAAACGGCGTGAATAGGTTTAAAGTAGATCAAACTGGCTAGGCTAACACGTTTCGTTTTTTGTTTTGTTTTAATTAAAAAATGAATAACGCGCTTCGCTGGTTGGTTAGTTGTTCATCACATTTGTTGCGTCACAATGTACAATATCAGCGCGAAACTCAAATTCCATTATAAATTCTACAAAACACAATTCCGCAGGTTTTTTTTATATTATATATAGTTGCTACGTTTACTTTAAATTGCTGCAAAAACATTCAATATAGCTGTATTTTAAGAGATAACAAAATTTTATTTTGTCTTCAAGGATGAATATTTATTTTCCATATTTACATGCATAATTTATTTGAATTCACGTTCGAATAATGAGTACTACAATTGCTTTCGAAGTGAAAAAAAACAGCATATTTTATTGTCTTCTAAAAATATTCAACACATGAAAAATAATATTTAAAAAAAATAGGTAACTAAAAAAACTTTTATGTTAAACAGTTTTATTTTAAATCATCAGCTGTACCAAAAACTAGAAATTAATTAGGACACAAACCAAGTAGCACTTTGTGTCGCTTCGTCGCCGGAATAAGTAATAAAAACGTGGGGCGCATTTGAAATATTTCTGTTGGTGGGCTTGGAAACACATTTTTCTAGACAAGCGGTTCTTATTTAATAATTATACAGTCGTTAAACAGATTTTTATGCGCCCCACGTTTTTGTTACTTATTCCGCTGACGTAGCGACACAAAGTGCCCTTGGTTTGTGCCCTAATTATTTTCTAGTTTTTGCTACAGCTGATGATTTAAAATAAAACCGTTTAACATAAAAGTTTTTTTACCTATTTTTATTTTCTAGTTTGATTTCTGACCCGTATCATTATGCAAACTCCTCATCCTTTCAACTGTCTACTTCCTGATTCCATCATCAGACCCTCGTTACCAAGTTGAAATTATCATAATATTGTATTGTCACGGTAACTCAATGTGTGTGCAAAATTTCATAAGAATCGGTTAAGTAGAAATAGTTGAAAAAGCTATCGCAAGATTTGAAACAAAGATAGTAACAAACAAATAAGTATACGGGGTCAAGCTAAATAAAACCGTTTAAAAATGGGTACAAACATGGATGACGTGTGGAATATTTATCTAACTGTCCACAGACCGAGGTGGTTACATAGCTGGCGCCCCTATAGCGATCAAGTTTGGAATTTGAAAATATTACCATCTATAAAATTGTTACAATTTTTAGTAACGAGCTCTTGGACTAATAATGACAGTGGCGATGCACCAGTTTCTGAGAAGAAGACACCGCAACAGCCGGCGACCGTTTTGCATATACAAACACATCGGCAATATATTTCATGTCGCAAGTTGAACCGAAGTTAAGCATAAACAGCCACAACAGGATCACACAGAATAAGTTTAGCTACTAATTCTGGCCGACAGCTAGCTAGGCTAAATGCCTGGTGTGCGAGAGCGAGCCTGTATATAAGATTGTCCTTAATACGGTATTAAGTGATAATATACGATGGATTTACACACACCTAGACATCCTATATAACGCCCGATGCTTTCAACAGGGATGTAGCCGGAGATGAACCGCGCACTCCGGATGGATTATAGCTAGGGGAGCTAGGAGATATAAAAACTAGGGGAGTGCGAAGATTTGAGAAATCGAGTCATAAAATTACTTGAGAAATCATTGAACATTAAAAATAGGTAGATGTGAAGCAATATAAGATTACTCGAGAAAACGAGTACCGGTTGAGCAATAAAAGTACTCGAGAAATCGATTACTGGTCGAGCAATAAAAGTACTCGAGAAATCGATTACTGGCCGATCAATAAAAGTGCTCGAGAAATCGAGTACCGGTTGAGCAATTATAGAGTACCTACCTGAGAAAACTAACAATGGAGAAATAAAAGTACTCGATAAGTCAATACCGCGGTCGCGCAATAAAAGTACTAGGGAAATCGATTTCCGGTTGACTTATTTTTTATAACGACATCACAAAACATCCATGAGCAAAGGTGGGATTCGAATCCACGACAGTTTGATTCAAAGGCCAATACGCTAACCGCTACACAAAGCTGTCCTCTTCGAAAGGCTAACATCCATACACTGGGTTAGAAGGTAATAGAGACACTGTACACAGGCCTAACAAACATGGCGGTCAAACAAGGGATCGATTAGGGAATACTATTCTTTTTTTCTTCTTACATATGAAATGAATGAGCTAACTAAATGGCCGAGCGTGTAGCAATGCTATTGGTTACACGGCGTTGCTATGGTTCCTCTATTACAAGTCTCCAGTTCCCGGGTTCTAGCCCGAGAGCTGGTAAAAGTGTCAATTGGATTTTCAATTTATTATAAAAAAAAAATAATGAATTGAAAATATGAATTGGTGCTAGGTCTAAATAACCTTAGCTGTTAGTGGTCTTTAAAACACAATTTAACAATTTAACTAAATATGGCGACAGGCTTCACTTTTAGCGTCTCTATAACCTCCTTGCTCATTGCATCGGTATATGTGCGGAATTGGAAATCGAACCCATGACAGTTTGATACACAAATCACCACGCTAACCATTACACCAAGCTGTCCTCTTCGAAAGGCAACCTTTATATATCGAAAGCAGTACAGTAGCGAGTCATGGTTAGTGATGTAAAAATACGGTATTAAACTTTTTGTGTATTAAATCCATGGTATAATACCGTATTTTTTCAGTATAAAACGGTTTTTTACGTTTTCACACTACGGTTACGGTGCATTATTCAGTATTGCCAACTGTATAATAGGAAAAGTTCCTGTTCTCATTTTGGTATGAAACCGTTTTAAACGGTGCTAAACGTTTTATACGTGCTGTATAAAATAGTAAAATGTGCAGTATTTATACCTAGTACAAAACTGGGGTATATTAGTTTTTTTACATACCGTATAATACCGTTTTATACAAACGCTTTATACCAGAGTACGCATTTACATCATTAGTCATGGTGTGTCGAAAACGCTCGACTACAACCATGGACAATGAAATATCTGTACTCTATACCGGTTTTAGTCTATGGCTAATGGCAAAGCCATCGGATTTTCTTCGGGCTAAGAGAAAAGTTAACTGCAGTCACAACACATAACGGTGCACGCAGTAAGTATTAACAGCTCCGCCCTTTTCTCTGCGTCTATCTAATCGGGTTTTCCCCGCGCCGCGGCTCGTGTGAATTATATTAAAATAATACCTTCTTATACGTGCAAACGCTCATTAGCTTAGTAATAGTTTCGAACAATATGAAAATACGAGCGTAAACTTCGTATACAGAGTTCTTTGTATGGCCTGACGGTGACGCAATTTTTGTTCAGTGGACCGATCGACGGTCAACGCTTTTTACCCGACTGCCGAAGGAGGATAATGTTTTTCAGGTGTATGTTTGTATCTATGTATATCTGTATTTTGGTCGACGCCCTCTGTAGCCTAAACGGCTTGACGGATTTTGAAAAATGAGGTGTCTATAGATTCGTCATAGTCTCACGAGTGTTACTGGGTATAAGACGTCACGAAAAATTCAATATGGCGGACGCTAGACGTCATTTTGTCGATACGCAAAAATTCGGTAAAACACTTTGTGTAGGGTATCAAATGAAAAAGCTTGATGAGTAGATTCAACTGAAAGGAAGAAAATAAAAATTAAATTATTTTAAAAAAATAAAAAACCCGACTACGTGAAAAGCTAACTTATAAAAGATGGAAACAAGATCAAATGATAATATGCAGTCGAAGGCATACATGTAGTAAAAAGTTGATCAGAAATATCTGATGTCTCCGACTGCATGTTATCATTTGACCTTGTTTCTATCTTTTAAGTTCGCTTTTTACGCAGTCGGTTTTTTTTTAAATAATTTATTTTTTTTATATTTTAAATTGTTATCCAATGTAGAGTGCCCGCGGTGAGAGATGAAGTCAGGCACGTCATCAATAATATGCTAGTGAACGCCTGCTTGCCCGCAGCCAGTGCCGTGTACCGAAAACTGCACATTGGGTTTTATGACGTTAGGCACAATTTTGGCAAACTGGTATTCATGACAATAAACAGCCAATAGCAGGCTAGAAGGCGGGCGCAATGCATTCACGTTACTATGACGCGGTGGCTTCATCTTTCGCCGCGCGAGGTCTACCTCTATATTTTCATTATAAAAAAAAAATAAAAAAAATATAAAGTCTTCGGGATTCGACTTTGGGCTTGGCTTACCTCAATATAGACCTTACCATGGGTATTATACAATATAGGTACAAGTTATATTTTGTTTCACATGACTACTTCTTTCTATTTTTTATTTATTGTAAATTATAGACGCGTCGACATCTCAAGTCATTAGCGTCTTTCAACTACACTAAATAACAACTCTCTTAAAACTAAATAACATCACAAAACATCCATGAGCGCAGGTGGGATTCGAACCCACGACAGTCTAGTCTAGAGGCTGCGGTACCAGATACGATATCCACTAGGCTACACTGCCCTCTACTTCCTTCTATTTGTGTAACATCTAATATTTCTCAAATGCCATCTCAGTATGAGACATTAGATATTATTCATGTCAAAAAAATGTTTGCCGCCACTTTAAGTCATGCGACCTGTACATTTACCTCTTTAAACAAGAACGATTTATATTAACAAAACACCCGGTTTTTCGTTGTATAATGGCAGTAATATGGTATCGATAAAATTATGTCCGCTACATTAAAACTAATTCAATGAGAAAATATTACAACTCCAGGCGATAAAAATCTTAAAAATAAACCAAAAAGGAAAAGAAGATTTCTGCACAGGCTGTTTGATACATCCAGAGAAACGAGTTGGCCGTGGAATGGGACGAAGGCAGGGATGTCCAGTTTCGAAAAATTGTTTTTGTACATGTATTTTTTTTATAATGAAAAAAAGGTTGTTAGCACCTAGACGATGACAAAGTTTGTTGTTTTTTTGAAATAAGAAAATAATGAATCAACTCCATTCAGAGTGTTGCAAAATAAGATAAATAAATAAATTCATAATATTTTTCATTCGTATTGTAGAAATCTTGGCTGGCGGGTAGTGTTTAGGTACGAATGTGTTGAGGCGGAAACTCGATCGACAGAGTTACCGCCTCAACGCATTCGTAGCTATACACTACCCGCCAGCCAATCGGTTACCTGATAGCAGCTCATTTCCCCCACTCCAGATGGGGTCGTTTTATTTATTATCAAGTAAACACTAAACAGAAAGGGGCGTGTCGATCGAGTTTCCGCCTCAACGCATTCGTACCTACACTAATTGCCAGCGGCTAAAGAAGTTTCTTTTAAAAAACGATAAAGAGTTTTTCGGTCCTAAATTTCACAAATGATATGTCTTCAAAATCGTTACTTTTGGAACAAAAATGAAAAGTGTCTAAACGAGCGTCTACGAAGACATTTATCAGCTATTTAACACATCCCTAAGATCTGACTACAGACAGGGGCGATAAAACACGCCCAGAAAACTGGTGGAGTGTACATAAGAAAGAGGAAAACGTCTCTTCAACTGCTTTATAATATTTATATTAAAATTTAAGCAAGTCAGATACGAATGGTGTACTTCTATCTACTTGTAGGCCGCTGCTCTTTCAGATCAAATATGAATATGGAATACAGAATGCCTCTCTCTCTCTCTCTCTCTCTCTTTGTTTCTAGATTTATTATGTCAGATAAAATACACTGAAAGCAGTGATATTCTATTTATTAGATACAAATCATCTATCTATACATAGGCGTTGCTATGGTTCCTCTATTATAAGTCCCCAGTTCCCGGGTTCTAGTCCGAGAGCTGGTAAAAGTGTCAATTGGATTTTCAATTTATTATTAAAAAAAAAATAATGAATTGAAAATATGAATTGGTGCTAGGCCCAAATAACCTTAGCTGTTGGTGGTCTTTAAAACACAATTTTAATTTTATATATACATACTTATAATAAAATGATAATTGGCGTACGTGTTGTTAGCGCATCACGCAAAAACAAAAATTGTTCGGCTTTACCTCGATTTATATTATCCGGTCAGACACGGCGCGGGAACGTAGCGTTTCCGGCAAGACAAACATTTTTACATGCATTTCAAGTACGAGTAATTGATATGTGTCTGAACGGACGGGAACCGCTAAGTATAAATATTCGTATTTGAAATGCATGTAAAAATGAATGTCTTGCCGGAAATGCTACGTTCCGCGCCGTGTCTGATCGGATAATATAACTTTTTTTTAAATTCTTCACAAAAATACTTTTTGAGTTTTATTTCAATTTATAGATGAACAAAGGAGCGTTAAAATCGTTGATTTCGTATTAGTTCAGACACTCGTCGCCCCAAATAAAATAGCGACTTGTCTGAAAGTAAGTATGCTACAAAATAATAATTTAATTTGTTGTGTTTAAACTTAGTATAAAGTTAAAAAAAGAATATTTTTGAGTTTTATTTCAGTTTGTCGATGAAATAAAGAAGCGTACAAAGCCAGTTGATTTACTATTAGTTTAAGCCACATTTTCCACACAAAATGGCGTCTTAATATGTAATTCAATGGACGTTGTTCATTCTGTAACGAAACAGAAATCAACAACAACCGAAGCAAACGTCATGTCTATATCGACAAGCCTGAAGCTATGTACGATTCCATGTGTTCTACATGTTTGAGTTGAAGTAGAAATATACAGTGTGATTATTAAATCTATAACCGAACATGACTAGGCGTTAACGAGCTTTTAATTAAGTGTGCAATTGTTTAATGCATGACTATACTTTAAATTTCGTTTTGGCGTAAAAAACGTCTAATGTCTCATACTGGGGTGGTATTTTAGAAATATTGGATGTAACGGAAATAGACGGAAGTGCTTGACATGTGAAACAAAACACAACATGTATATCTATGTTAAGGTCTCAAACACAGTAAGCCAGGTGGCCATGTGGAAAAGTACGTGTCTATCGATAGGTTCGAATCCCAAAAGCTTTCTATTGATTCAGTGTCAATTGTAAATAAAAAAAACACTTCCAAAGCTATTAAATTTGATTTTAAAAAAATGAGTGTGTGCTTATGACCACACGACAGAAGTGAAAACTTCTTATTTTTGGTGTCATCTATTATAGCGCATTTATGAACTAAAAATAATTTTTACTAAAATACTAAAATTGTATTTTTAATTAATTCCACCTTGGTTTAAAAAAAATATAATTATTGTTAAAGAAAGAATATTATAACAAAAATTAGGATTTAGAAAAAAAATTACGTCAAAAATTCTACGATGCCATTAGGTCCCTATGTATACAATGTAAAGAAGCTGCTAACTGAGCTATTGATACAACTGTGTAGCTTACCGTTTTTATGATATAAGTAACCGGATTCAGCGAATTCTTACCGTCGGGTTGCGAATTCTTACCGTCGGGATGCGAATTCTTACCGTCGGGATGCGAATTCTTACCGTCGGGTTGCGATCGCTTCACTTTATTTCAATACCCAGGCAAAGAGTGCCTAACGCGCCTAAGTAAGCTATCATTTCAAAAAAAAATATACTTACGCGTCGACTTGAGAACCTCCCTCCTTTTTTTGAAGTCGGTTAAAAATCAATGACCGCTTTCGACTTAATGTAGTCATCTTCAGAGCAGTGTTTACAAATTTTTAATCGTCATAATATTGTGTGTGAATAGCTTTATTCGATCACATCTTAAATTATATACTTAACTTTCAAATTATTAAAATAATTTAACCATTAAGCTTTGAAAACATTATTTGATTAGCTGAACAAATTAATTACCTACCTAAATTTAAATGTCTATTTATCTCTTTGCATAACGTATTATTTTTATTGTAATAATTATACATTTCAATTTAGGTATAATGTAGATGTCAGCACTTCAGACGTCTATGTGGGGTTTAATCGGTCGTTTCGCAAAGCATATGTAGATGTCAGCACTTTGGACGAAATTCTGGTTTGAATGGTTTTGCAAGTAAAGTAAATTTTTAAGTTAAAGAGGTTTGATTTTTAAGACCTATGTCAACAATATCAGAAAGATTTTTTATTGTAAATTATAGACGCGTCGACAACTTAGGTCATTAGCGTCTTGATTATACATTAAATAACAACACACTTAAAACTAAATGACATCACAAAACATCCATGAGCGGAGGCGGAATTCGAACCCACGACAGTCTGATCCAGAGGCCGCGACGCTAACCACTGGACCACGACTGTCCTCAGTATATCAGAACGAGTGTATATTTATAAATACGTTGGTTTGAGTCATTAGATGACGCTAATGACCTTTGTTGTCGAGCGTCTATAATCCACAATTCATTGATTCATTAGAGATTACAGCAGCAGGAATGACATAATGAAATTACGAAAGCTGCAATTGAGGACAGAGAGGTGTAACGGTTAGCGTAGCTTCCTTTGGATCACACTGTCGTGGGTTCGAATCCCGCCTCCGCTCATGGATGTTTTGTGATGTCATTTTAGTTTTAAGTGAGTTGTTATTTGATGTAAACAAGACGCTAATGACCTAAGTTGTCGACGCGTCTATAATTTACAATAAATAAAATAGAAAGCTGCAATTTTTTATTCTCGTAGAGCCCACGTACGACGACTTTAGATTCTAACACGTCAGCCATTTTCCTTTTAATTGCGAATCACCGATTGTCTGTCGTGTGCGGTAAGTCATATAGGCGGCAAAAAGGTAAATCAGGCCATGAGTTTTGGTAGACCGGAGTTTTAAGTACCACATTAAATGAACAATCCTGTATCGGCGTACGAAACATATAGGTGAGTGTACAAGGAGTAGCGGGACTTTGTAATATTGAAAGATCAAACTTCAAACGGGACTGAGCTCTCCTTGCCTTGGTATCAGAGCATTTGATCATTCGGCGGCGTCGACTGCCGAGACCGATTTAAGACTATACTCGCGTGTCGACATACACAAACACGATTGACATTTTGTCTCCTTTCTACAGTTCAAACGATACAACACTGCTCGGGACAAGACGTATATTTATGTGTTACAACACATCCAACTGTGGTAATTAAAAGCATCAACACACGTATAGCAGAGCACAAGAGAAGCTGTAAACTGGGACAAACAAAAAAATTTGCCATAGCCGAACACACTTTGACTCTGGACAATCATAAGATCCTTTTCGAAAAAACCCGAGCCATAGACAGAACGTTGAGTTATTACCCACGAATATACAGAGAAGCCATAGAAATACATAAACACACACAGAATTTCAACCGAAAAGATGAAGGCCTCAATCTCAGTAAAACCTGGACACCAGCACTCCGACATACAAAACCAATGACCAATCGTACAAGGACGGAATACGACTGAGTAGAGAACTCACCCCCACCACTACACACAGCGCAATTGACCAATTATAGAGAAACGGACTACGACCGAATAGAGAACACACGGGTACTAGGCATAAAAGAAGAGAGGAGACCAGTTATTGACACACTGACCTGTGAGCCGCCAAGGAGGACACTTCGAACGCTGCCACATTGCCTTTGAGAATGTCTACCGCAGTTGTAGACGAAACGTCAGGTAGAAATACCACCGGACCACGGCCTACAAGCAAGCCCGGAAACCATAAAGACTTGTGGTAATTATATTTCATTAAAATTCTAGAAATAGAAAACCAGATAAAAGTCCCTTTATCCAACAAACATTCATTCCAGAACTTGGATATGGTCTGCCATCTGTGAATCGGCATCCAAACGATGCGAATTTGTGTATCGAGAATCACGGTCTCCGTTTCGAACAAACTTTGCGCAGAAATGTACAATAACAGATCAGAAAACTGTTCTGTCAAATTTTTTTGAGGTTATACTGCTTTAGTGTGGGTACAGTGAATCGGAAAAACCAAACATAAAGCGACATATTATTAAGTCGACTCAAAAATTAATGAAAGGCTGAGAGGAATAAAACGACTCACGAAAAGGGGTTTTACTGAAAAAGGGTTTTGGGAGGCAATAAACCAATCTAACTACGTCACATCCCAGGAAAAATTTGTTTTCTTATAGATTTTATAATTTCCAAAATCAAATTTTTGACGCTTAAAAAGAGTGTAATATTGTAAGCAAGCTTTGGATACTTATGTTATGATATCCATGGATTTTATCAATAATAATTATTTTAAGAATTGTTGAAAATAAGCACTTCCGTGGCACAAAGGATCAATAAAAAGCAATACTGATTTTTTTAAATTTGCATTTTACTAACGTTTCGATATTCTTCAAACCATCTTCAGAGTCAAATGCTGTCATGGTATGAAGAATACCGAAACGTTAGTAAAATGCAAATTAAAAAATCAGTATTGCTTTTTATTGATCCTTTGTGCCACGGAAGTGCTGATTTCCAACAATTCTTAAAACTGTTTCAAGGATCAAATTGCTCTATTTAAATATAGCAACTTCGAATTCAATAATAATTATTTATTCATTTTAAAAATTCTGAAAGGGGAAAAGCAAAAATGTAACTTCGACCGTGCGCTTATATGTGGGTGAGACGCATATCCTTTTTTCAATATATTATATTTGCAAGTTATTAAGTGCACGTTTTTTGTTCATTTTATGGATACCTGTATTAACAAACAACCAGTTATTTTTAGCAGTTATTGATTATTTTATAGTTTTTATTTATTTATTGTAGATTATAGATGCGTCGACAACAATTAGGTCATTAGCGTCTTAATTACTTTAAGATTTAAGTGTTAGTGGCCCGAAGGAAGCCACCGCGACCTAAAAAGATCTTAATTACATTAAATAACAACATCTTTAAAACTAAATGACATCACAAAACATCCATGAGCGAAGGTGAGATTCGAATCCACGACAGTGTGATCCAAAGGTCGGCTACGCTAACCGTTACAACACACTGTCCTCTTTACAGTTATACGTCAGCTGTCATGAAGATTTTTATTTATTTATTGTAAATTATAGACGCGTCGACATCTAAGGTCATTAGCGTATTTTAGCTACACTAAATAACAACTAACTTAAAACTAAGTAACATCACAAAACATCCATGAGCGCAGGTGGGATTCGAACCCACAGCATGAGTCCAGTCTAGAGGTTGCGGCGCCAAGCATGCTAACCACTAGACTATACTGCCCCCACTGTCTGTCATGAAGAAATACCAGTTTCGTCCATCACTCTTTTATATTTATCACCGAATCACTTCTGAACAAGCACGTGTGTGAAGTGTTTCTGTGTTACTGGAACGAGTTCGGGGAAAGTACAGACTGTACAAGGCCAAGGAGTATGTCACATACAACACAAGTCTCTATCATATAGCGACTGTGTGAATCCCCTCGTGTCAAGCGTATAAGGAACACGAACCCAAAGAATGAAACATGCTACGTGACTCAAATGTCTTTACTGTCAGGACTACTGTGTTCTGTGTGTGTATGAAACCCTTCCTTCTCTCTCTTTCTCTCTCTTTGTAGAATATGCGACTGTCTTTGTCTTAGAGCCGTATTGTTCTTTTGATTTTTACTTATTTCGGTGAAACCGTATAAATGTCAACAAAAACTTGGACTGTACGAAAAAACCGCGAATACAAAATCGGCGGAATACCAACTCCGTATGTCTTTGCAGCTAGGGTTATGGATCTAACCGGTTAATTGACCAAGAAAATTATTATTTTATAATGAAAAAAGTTTATTTTTGTTTAATTATAGGTTATAATATAAACAAAAATAAAGAGAGTTACTTCTTACCACAACGGTTTTATTGACGGATGTACATTTCGAAAGCTATGCTTTCATCTTCAGCAAACACTATACATGTATAGTGTGAGTGGGTATCATAAAAAATATACCCCCACAAAAAACGAATTTACAGACATAAGTTCCGTTACAATTTCATACACGTGTGAAACTTATAAATATGACATAACTTTTGTGGAGGAATGTATGTTTAATACGGAAACATACGATTCTATATTGTATAAAGCTCTTTTACTTCTGGGGGATTTAAGGCATAAGCTACAATGCATACACAACTGTTGTTAAAGAATGTATATCTTTAAGAGACATTTTAGTTTAGCGTGAAACTTATACTACAGTCATCTCTCTCTAGGCAGCCACTCTTTAAGTGACCGTCGCATGCACATTGGTAAAACTTCTCCCCCGCCAAAAACCCATAAGGGAAATTAATCCGCGTCGTGATATGACATTCCGTATTGTAGTTGAATTTCAGTATCTCTGTTAGCCAGTAGAGATAAAAAGTTTATAGGTTCTTAAATTTTGAAATAAATAGCAGCATAAAGCAACAAAAAACTGTTTAAACACATTCTTATATATGAAATCTATGTAAACATTTCTCCTCTTTCGTTTAAGAAAATTGTTTTGCTTGTAGTTCGTTCCAGTCAGATTGGTTCGAAACATGTCTTAAACGAAAGAGGAGAAATTTTTACGTAGATTTTGGACATAAGAATATGTCAAATCCTTAGTTATATACGAAATCTATGTAAACATTTCTCCTCTTTCGTTTAAGAAAATTGTTTTGCTTGTAGTTCACTCAATTAAACTCAGATCGGTTCGAAACATGCCTTAAACGAAAGAGGAGAAATTTTTACATAGATTTCGGATAAGCAAAACGATTTTCATCACACATTTTTCGGTAAATTTTTTTCGTCACACACTACCTCCTATATACCGCCTGGAAAGAAGTAGTTCTACATCAAAAAGTTTCTTGTTGTTGATACGGGCCTTTATATTTGATATAATAGAGACTTAGAATAGTGAACTGATGAGAGATCGGCTTTACAGTTCCCTCTACAGAGGTACACACCAACACATCGAGCGCCTCCCCACCAATGTCGAGTACCCGAACACAGACTTCGAAAGGACGTAACGTCGAAATGGTATCGAAAGCGAGACTAGTGATTCGGAATGACCTCGACACAAAAAAACAAACATGACAGTACACAGCATGTATAAGTCTGTTAAGCGTTCATACAGAACGATCGAAATGCATTAGTTCAAATTCAAATTCAAAATTTATTTATTTCGTGCAACTCAAAGGAGTTATGAAACATGTCATAATAGAAATTAAAATACATGATAAAGTACAATTAACAGTTAACATTTACCGAGTATAAGAATGCAGGTTCGCGACGCGCTTGGAGTAATACGAAATATTAAATTTACTTTTTATTTTTTCTTTATTTATTATTACGAATAATAAATTGAAAACATGACAAATGTAGATATATTTATACTTGTATAATTGTTAATTATTATTTTATTTATTTACATTCGCGTAGTTTCACTTCAACTGTGCGTGAGGCGCATATTTATTTTTTTTTGTGAACACATCTTTAACACGGAAACATGTACGTATAAAACAATGGTATAAAGTCCTTTTATTCCAACGAGATCTAGATGACACTTGCCACATAGTTCACATTGCGACAATTTTTCTCTCACAGATCGAATACAGTGATTTCTTTACCGTGTCGTCCTTTGCTTCAAGCAATAAATGACACTTATTCCAAACCATTTTATGAGACATTTCTTTCTGAGAGATTCAAGTCTCAAGTATTTTAAGTGTTTTATATTTTTTTGATGGCAAGGCGAACAAATCCTCTTTCTATACAAGAATGTGTGCCACCTTCGTTGAAGTAAAAGTCCCAGAAGGTTTTTATCAAGATTTCTGGAGTTTTTATGTAATAGCGTAAAAGTATTGCGTAATCAAATTTGATGTAATGACGTCATTAAAGAAACATGAAAATATTGTAGTTATATTGCAAAAAGTTGTAACTAAATTTAAAATTTTTTCTATTACAGTTTTAATAAATTGTTTACTAAATTAAATTACTTGACTGTGTCGTCAATAAGTGTACATTTTTATGTGAAATAGTAGATTGTATATCTAGTTACGAAATGAGATATATTACTGACGAGTAGTGACAGTATATATGTTAAAACCAAAATTTAGCTTGAAAGGCCAGAAAATGTTGAAACGAGAACAAACAAGGTAAAATAAAAAAACGGGTATGTCTCTATCGCGGGTACAGACAGAGTCTACTTGGCTTTATCTTATAAAATGAAATGTTCGTAAAATATAATAAATAAAATAATTGCAATTTTATTTTTTTATATTTTAAATTGTTATACAATAGATAACTATATTATATTTTCATTATTAAAAAAATACATATATTAAAAGTCTTCGGGATTCGAACCTGGGTTAGGAGTTTGTACCTGTCGGTAGACTCGTACTTTTCCGCACAGCCATGTGTCTGACTTCACATATAATATAGTTATACATGCTGTGTTTTGTTTCACATGTCAACCACTTCCCACTATTCCCGTTTCATATAATATTTCTAAAATACCACGCCAGTAAGTATAAGTAAGTATTAAATTAAAATCATTTTCAAGTGAATAACTTGTTTTTTTAATTACAAAATAATTACTATTTATAATAAAACAATTAACAGTCGCTACACAATATTTTTGTTCTTCGCCGAGCATGAAAAAATAATGTTCAAACAGTTTTAAAAACTTATGAATATTTATGAACAATGAAAATGGAAATTTAAGGAAAATAACAATTACGTAAAAATCCTGTTAGGACGGCGTACAAATTGATACTATAAAATAATTAATTTATATCGATATAAAATTTAAAATTTCATTTAAAAAAAAACGTGAACGTAGGTATACTAAAAAACGGTTCGACAAAAAACTCGAACTAACGTTCTCATTTTAAGGAGCAGGCCTAAAAAGCCTACTGCCTTCCTCTCTGAATTTTCTAAAAGGAACTAGGCATGCCGTCTCAGTTCTAGTACTAAGACAGTATCCACTAGCCTTGTGTAAAATTTAACCAAAATCGTTAAAGCCGTTTTCGAAAAAAAAAATTTTTTTCTGGTTTTACCGGGTTTTTGGAGATCATTTTTTCCACATTTAGGCTAAGATTGATTTTGTTATTTTATTTTGAGGTGTGACCGTGCGACACGCATATAAAATTTGATAAAAATCGATCAAGTGATTTGGACTCTAAACGCGACCATAGACAAACAGACAGTGAGACGACAGACAAATAGACGGACAAACAGACAGACAGATAGACGGAAAGTATTTTTTTAAAGGATTTGAAAATGTGTCAATTCATCAAAAACTCTAAATCGAATTTTTGCACGATTACAAGACTTCTGTATACTCCGTAGTCAGTACTATATGCGGAAAATAATGTTAATTATTGCTGTTCTATGTGCTTATAAAAATTAAATTAAATTGTGTTTTAAAGACTACTAACAGCTAAGGTCATTTGGCCTTAGCACCAATTCATATTTTCGATTCATTATTTTTTTTTTTTTAATAATAAATTGAAAATCCAATTGACACTTTTACCAGATCTCGGGCTAGAACCCGGAAACTGGGAACTTGTAATAGAGGAACAACAGCATTGCTACACGCTCGGCTATTCTCAACCTCAAGTGCTTTGCGTGTATTAATGGAATTTTGAGGGTTAATCGCCTTAAAAATAAATAGTAGTTCACATGCGTAATGTAGTGGGAATTCATCTGCTGATTTTTGACCCAAAAATAAGTCGAAAATGTCTACAAAACCTTTTTCAATAAATTAAAATTTTTCGATAAATTAAATTTATTTTAGGTACACACATAGCTCAGAAGTTAACTGTCTTATGAAGCGCTGTAGGTAAAAAGTTTAGTGAACATTTTCGACTTATTTTTGGGTCAGGAATCGACCGATAAATTTTTGGAACAACAGTTTTAAAGGCGCCCGTGTAAATGCGTTAAGAAATAAATAAACACGTCAATCCACCATTATAGTCACGTACTCACACCACATACCACATGTAA
Organism: Mongoloraphidia duomilia; assembly: GCA_039654895.1. Lineage (NCBI taxonomy): Eukaryota > Metazoa > Arthropoda > Insecta > Raphidioptera > Raphidiidae > Mongoloraphidia > Mongoloraphidia duomilia. The sequence goes on along the minus strand of CM077526.1, from coordinate 5,309,328 downwards.
ACTAGGCTTCGTAGAAAGTTTTTAGTTTTATTAAAGAGGGAAAGTTAGTTATGAAAATTATTTTAACATGAAATTCTTTCAGCTATGTTGTGTTAATTCACTGACGCATTAATTAATTAAAATATTTTCTTCAAAGCTTAGAAAAGAGGGCATGTTTACAGAAAAGAGATAATTTATTTTCAACATGAAAACATATTTTTTTCTGCAAAATTTTGATAAAAATCAGTTAATATGTGTACCTACAGATAAATTTGTGTTGACATTAAAAAGACCTGTACCTAACTCTCATAAGGTCAAATATAACTATTTTTGTTTTTTCAATTTTTTGCAGGAATAGAAGATGCTTTGCTCCTGTTTAAAGGTCGATTTATATTATCCGGTCAGACACGGCGAGGGAACGTAGCGTTTCCGGCAAGACAAACATTTTTACATCCATTTCAAATACGAGTATTTGATACGTGTCTAAACGGACGGGATCCGCTAAGTGTAAATATTCGTAATTGAAATGCATGTAAAAATGCTTGTCTTGCCGGAAACGCTACGTTTCCGCGCCGTGCCTGACCGGATAATATAAATCGACCTTTAAGCGGATATCATTGAACCATTTTAAGGATGAATTATTTTTAAGGATTGATAAAAAATTTGGATCGAAACACATCGAAAAAATGGAACTGTTTCAAAATCGAAATTTTACCTTTTAGTAAATATTAAAATGTGCCCCTTGAATTTTAATAAAATCGGCTGAGTTAAAACACTAATTTGCGGATAGTGAATTGCTTACGGAAGGGCTGTATAAGTACTGCGTATAATATACTTTGATGCAGATGTTAGATTGATTAAATACATTCCGAATATTAAATATTGAAACAGAAGTGTAAGGGGTTAGCTCTTAATTTTGATGAAATGATTATTTGAAGATTGGTGATTAATATTTTTACAGTTGAAGATTAATTTAAAATTTATATTAGAAATCGTGTCCATCGTGACTATAATAAAGTTAAGAAAAATCGCAGGATAGTAGACAAAATATTTGATTTATTAAATGTACAACGTTTCGTCTATAGATTTAGACTTTTTCAAGTATATACATTGTAAATTATAGACGCGTCGACAACTTAGGTCATTAGCGTTTTGTTTGCATCAAATAACAACTTACTTAAAACTAAATGACATCACAAAATATCCATGAGCGGAGGCGGGATTCGAACCCACGACAGTGTGATCCAAAGGCCGCTACGCCAACCGTTACACCACCCTGTCCTCCGTTTGATTATTATTAACTACCTATTTAATATTGACTAATTGATTGATTCTATTTAGACAGTGGTATGGTGAATACGTTATGGTTATTAGCTGGGTTTAAATCGTTTGATTATTATTAACTACCTGTTTAACATTGACTAATTGATTGATTCCATTTAGACAGTGTAGAGTTCGTACACGACCAGGACAGACATGTTGTTTTATCGCACGTATGTTTATTTCAAACGCAGTATATATTATTTCGCATTATTTTAGACATAATGGGCCATTAAATGAGAACAATAAAGCTTCCCAGAGTTGCTTCGCGCCGTGTGGCGGGTTATTTAAATTGCGTTTTAAGACGTTTTTACTGCAATAAATATTCTAACGCCTCAGCCAAATACCACAACGGTGCTAAAAAATAAGTATACATTATTTATTATCGTATATCATTGTTTTTGTAAACGCAGATAATATCTATAGCGGTTTGAGGTGTTTTAAATTTATTGTGAGTAATGCGAAATTTATACGCCAATTAAATCCGTAGTTAAAAAGTTTTAAAAAGTGCGTTTGTAAATTCTGTTATCTTTTTATAACGTCGCTTTACACGATTTATTTTCACGCGGGAAACTCGAAAACATTATGAACTCGCTTTTTTCATTAACTCTAATGTCCGAAACAGAGGGTTATGTGCTTAACGTATTTTGAAAAAATGTAGATACGTATTGTTTACGTATTACCTTCTAGAACCTAAACGGCTGGACCGATTTTAATGATTTTTGTGTTGAAAGGTTCATGTCAATCGAGTGAATGACACTGGATTATGAAAATTATGAAAGTCACAATGGCAGATGTAGGACATATCTACTTACGATTTTTGAGAGATTGTAGATTATATATAGACGTTCTTACGGTTTTTGAGGTATTTTTAACCGACACAATGAAAGCAAAAAATAGGCCAAGTGCGAGTTCCACTCGCGCGTAGAAGGTTCCGTACCATATTTTTAACGATAATTACTTATATTTTATTTTGTTCTTTTCAGTGTTTCAAAATTTTTCCGTATAAAATCTAATTAAATTAATTTTTGAAGTAAACAAATTCCAAAATGTTTACATTAGTATAAAAAAACAAAAACACACGTGTCGTCAGTCAGATTTGAACCCGGCCGTTCGGTGTGACAGCTGAACGCCTTACCCATTGCGCTACAACAGACTTCACAGTGTATAGCAGAAGCGGTACACTGAGTAACATAAGCGTTCAATACATACAAGATATTGCTTATATACGAGTATATTATATCCATGTATGGCCTCCTAGGAATTAAACTTTGATTTTTATTATTTGCCAGGATTCATGTCATAACAACACAAAATCTGTGATAATTTCAACTAGCTACCTCTTACCGTTGGTGAGATAAAGTCTTGTGTTAGACGGACGGACAGATGGACATCGTAGGCTCAGTATTAGGGTTCCGTTCGAAGGTACGGAACCCTAAAAACGATTAAGGTATATTGAAAAATAACAAAAAAAACTGGGCTGAAGCTATAAATCTGATGTTATAAAAAAAAAACAATTTCAAAGATTAAAATACAAACATTAACGATGGAACAATTATGTCTGCTGAACCATAAAAGAAAAACCTCAGTTGTCGAGCGTCTATTATCTACAAACTCTCATAAAATAAAACGTCAAAATAATCTTCATAAGAAATATAGGGCCGAATTCAATGCAATGGTCAATTTGTGAGATTACTTACCTGTCCAAATTTTGCTTCAGCTGACAGTTGACACAAGCAGCTGAAAGGCAACACAAAAAAAACCAATTAAAATAAAATAAAGGAGAACAGAAAAGAAAGAAAATAAAATGGAGAAAACTAACATCTGTTGAATATTGTTTTTATTTCCTAGATCACATTTTATTTCCTTTTTTACAATAATTATTTTTTAACATTAACAATTATTACTTTTTATCAACGAAATTTTTTATTATATATACCACAATATAAGTACATATATATACAGAGTGTCCGATGAAAACTTTCCATCCGTGATGACTCGGGAATAAAAAAAGCAAGGATCGCTTTGTTTGATTGAAGAACGTTATTTAATTTTTAATCCCCGGTACATTTAAGTTTTTGAAGCTGAGTTTTTGACAGCTGAGATTGGAACAACAAATCGATAAGGTTTTGTTTTTTTCTCGAAAATAATCGATCAAGTCTTTCAATTTTGCACGAAACAAAACGGTACCGATATGTGCTTTTTTACTTCGAAGATATCGCGGGTGAAATGTTACTCAATGGACACCCTGTATGTACAGAAGACCCTCCATTTAAATTCGCTCTTTCCATCTCTTTCTGTTTATATACAGCTTATACATAGATAGAAAAAGACGTAAAACGTGCTTAAAAGGAATGTTTTGTGTAGGTATAAGTCTAACCCTGTATACTTAATTTCTGAAAAAAAGTTCATGTATTTTTCATTCTTATGTATAATTTATTAGATTCTATGATTAAAAACTTATATTAGATTTTTTATTCTTATTTATTAATGTCTTAAATTTCCTGAATTTTATAATATTTATACTTTAAATATTTTGGGCAATTACGAATTAATTTTGAATTTAATAAAAAATATTTTTTTTTAGATTTTATTTTTTTACTGGCGAGGGGTGACCAGAGTTGAGGGGTTGCCGATTAAGTCTATTTTTGGGGTAAAATTACACCCCGGACGAAAAATAAGATTGGCGCCATTCGAAGCAACAAGAATTATCTTCTGAGATATTAAATCTTGAAAATGCAAGTCGTTCATAAGTATTTATAATATATGTCAATCAAGTACGTTGATGTATATACTACAATGCAAATGACTAACATTTTCAAAATTTAATATCTCGAAAGATAAGGGGAAAGGCCTAATCCTGAAGTAGCATCATTAGCTTTCTTGCTTGAAATGTAAATGACTCACATTTTCAAAATTTTATATCCCAGAAATTCCTGTCGGTTCTAATAACGCAAAACGTTTTTTTTTTTGAGTTTCATTAAATTTTTTTTGTCGAAATCGATGAACTCTCAGCTCTGGTTTCCTTTTGTGAGATCATTTATCACAAATACAAACGATTTCTTAGAACAGACTAAACAAAAATATGAAATTTAAAACATTAATTGCACGTTTTGTTGAAGAAAGAAAAATCGCGATTTTTTAAAATTAAAAAGGGGAGGTACATAACATCGTTGTTGACTTTTTTGTGTTTTCCTTTCCTCAATAAAAAAATTCAAATACACGGTGACCTCAAAATGTGGATTATTCAAATATACATAGGGTAAATAATAAGACCTATTTGCTAAGAGTAAAGGTGGTAAGAAATTTTTATTTTATTTCGATCATTTCTTTTTTTTTATTAATATGAGCAAGATTTACGCTAATTAATTTAGTATAAACAAATAACAATATATGAGTTAGGTAATTGTGGACAACAATATAATAATTATTAATCAATTCAACAATGAATTTTTAATCCACAAGGCGTCCACTAGGTAGTAAATAGTATTTTTTAACATATCAGTCAGCATATTATGCCATCATGATTGTTAAACGTCAAACGATTGTTATAAGATATACAAGAAAAAAAAAATATCTTATAACAATCGTTTGACGTTTAACAATCATGACGGCATAATATGCTGACTGATATGTTAAGAAATACTATTCACTACCTAGTGGATACCTTGTGGATTAAATTCATTGTTGAATTAATTAATAATTATTATTTTAGTATAAACAGATTAGTAGAGCGATTTCTCGGCAATATATTGTATTAATGAATGGATATTTGAAATTAGCGAAGTTATATTATAATATTACACTATAATACAAAAAAAATCATTTTATCAACCGATTGTCACAGTCGGGTCTCAAACCCAAATTTTCCACTTTCGCGGCGAACGAATGTATTGTTATACTCGATTTCAAGTTTTCAACGCTAATGCTGCAGGTTTCTGATACGCCTTTCTGATTTAAATCTAGATTTAAGAATGTCATTTATTTTCAACTTAATGGCGATTTCCATTTAGTTGAAAACAGGTTTTGACTTCGAAAGGTTGCGCCGCTCTTATAAAAAACTTGGCGATTCAGTTCTCGGATGAAGCTTTGCTTCCTATATTGTGGTGTCTTCGGCTGCACCTTATTGCAGTCTTGCCTCGCGGGGATGAGCTCCTTTCGACAGCAAACCTCAAGAGTCGAGCCTTCGGCTTTCCCGAATTACAGGTACAAATGACAATCTTAAATCTAGATTTAAAGCTGAAAGCAACTCTTAACAGTTTGCAATCATACATTCCTACGGCAGTCAAAAAAAAAAAAAAAACAGGGTTCGGGGTGTCAACGGTGTAGCAACAATTGGCAGCATGTAAACTTTACATGTAGCGTTCACTACCAAAAGCGGCGTTTATTTAACCTAAAAAAGTTTATTGATCTAAAGTAGCGAACCCAAAGCTGTAAAAAATATCTTTGTTGGCAACAATTTGGATTTTATAATTATATATATTATGAATTATCGAGTGTTTGAAATATCAAATGGTTCGAAACAAAGGCTCAACAAACAAACGTTGATACAAGTTTGAACTTGTCGCAAAATGTATGTATGTACTTACAATCTTTCCGCCTCTTTCTCTCTGCAACTTTGAATTGTCGAGTGTTGGACGCCGATGAGTTCGAATTAACGCGTCGTTTTGTTATATAGCAATGATTTTTTCGTACGAATTACCAAGTGCATAAAAATGTATTGATTTAGTTCGAAATATAAAGAGATTTTGTAGGGAACTCGTGATAACTTTTAATTATAGAGAGGTTCGAATTATCGCAGGTTTGAATTAACAAGAGTCGACTGTACTTACTAGTGTTTAATTTTGAAAACTTAATTCCACGTAGCATTATTCTTTTAGAAGATTTCAATACATTACCGGCTTAGCCAAGTGGGGTACCTATACCGAAATATCACATGCAACTTGCGAAAATATTATTGTATTTTTCTTCAAATAAATAATTTTATTTTATAAAAAAATTATTATATAGAAAAAGTTTACAGCTTTCTTTTTAGATTTGTTGATTTTTTTTAAGAAGCGACCGTTTTTTTATCATAAAATATAAATTTCCTAACAATGTATTGCAAAGGTGAAAGGTATTTTATTATAGAGCAATATTATGTACATAGCCATATTATTATATATTATTTATAAGAAACACAGATTTTCTTTAAAAAAAATTGTTAAAAAATTTGTTTTTTTTTTATAAAAAAAAATAATTGTGCTTTTGTTCTGAACACTTAAGTACAGTTAACACATCTACGGATAAGTAATAAATAAAATAATTGCCGAGATCGTTATAGGATGACATTATTTGACGTTTTATATAAATAATTATGGAATATAAATTCAAACATGGCGAAATGATGTCCCCGCGGTTGACGTTTTGAAATTATTAAATACGCAAATAAATGCATTACAAAACTCTCCTGATCAGGCCCGGACTTAGAAACCGAGGGCCCCCAGGAACTTGACAGTTGAGGGCCCCCCAAGCCAAAAAAAAATGGAATTGCATTGGTCGGAAATATGTAGCAAAAAAAATACGATAAGTCACCAATTGAGCTATCTTAGAAACAATTGGGCTATCTTAAAACATGTTTGGTTTTTTTTCTATAATTTACATTTCCGCCCTGGCCGGGGTCCTCTCGGCAGCTGGGCCCCTAGACCGGTGCCTTTTTGGCCTAGGCTGAAATCCGGGCCTGCTACTGATGATGGGTTAGAAACCCGAATTTAAATATGACCTGATAACCTTGACCTGCCCTCAAAATAAAATAAAAATCTATTCCTACATAATCTATTATAGTAGAGTCGAATGAATGAATTGTGGATTATAGACGCTCGACAACAGAGGTCATTAGCGTCTGAAATATAGTAGAGTCAAACAAGCGAAAGTAATGTGTCTATTTTTTGCAGTTTTTTAATATTACTTTTCGATATTTCTTTCGTATACCGAAATAATCATTACAGCGTTACATTCTTTTGTCCTGCATTTTACTGTCAGACATTTTATTAGCTGTGAGTGACGACCGGGCTCCGACCCCACACTCCGTCTGTCTGCGAACATCAAATCAAGTCCCCCGCCTCCTCACTCCTCGTCGCGCTCTCGTCTCGTCAGCAAACCTAATTGTCGTAGAAATGGATATCTGCAAATCTAATTGTTTGGGCGCATATATGTATGGACTAGTCGGTAATACAGATATGGACTAGTCGGTAATACAGAGAGAGAAATCGATTGAACTTCAAAACCAACTTGATACAGTTCAGTCGCAAAAGAACGAAAAATGTACGAGTTGGGTCAAACATTGCACATTTCTGGCTAAGATCAAATTTAGAAATAGGGTAGGTACACTAGACTTTTTATTAAGACTATTCGATACCGGAAGTTACCCCTTATAGTACTCTTCAAAATCTTTCCCCATAGCCTTAAAACGATTACCGCTCTCCCGACGCTATTTTTAAAGCTAAAGGGTTCGGGTAAACGCCAAATGAAGGACCAAAAATTACACTGAAGATCCGTTTGAGAAAAAGTGTTGCCTATGTGTTAAAGATTGCGTAATTTTTGAAAAAGTTCCAGGAAAATGTAAATAAAAAAACTTTTTAAAGACAAGCGTTTATTGAAATGTAATAAAAAGGAAAAAAAAATAATTTAGGTTCATAATTATAAAAGCATGGGTCGAGGCTATAAATAAATAAAATCATCGAACGCACGACTGATGCTTTTATAATAAAAAACCTAAATTGTTAAATATTATTTTTCCTGTTTAGTGTACATTTTAATAAAAGCTTGTTTTAAAAAAGTTTTCTTTTCATTTCTTGTTTTGTTTTAATTTTCTTTGTTTGCTAAATCAACATAGTTCATTGGTTCCTTTTTTATCGTGTGATATCGCAATACCATTGGATGGAATCAGGCCCCACGTCGGGCGCCAAAATTACTGTTTGAAATAAACATATAATTTAACCTCACATAAAATTGTTATTTTCTTCTGCTTAATTCATACGTAAAACTGTATTTTAGCTAATACTATAGCAGACTAAGGTGACCAGACGTCCTCCTTTGAGGAAATTTGCTCTCCTCAGTGATAGTGCCCTCCTATGTCCTCCTTTCGAATGATAACGTCATAACGACCCCATTTGTCCTACTTTTTAACGATTTCAACAAATGTTTTTGTGGTTCTATACTATGGGTAGACAATCTTACAACCGATAAGTAGTCACAGCATTCTTTAATGATTATATTATTTATATTATTATACAGCAAATACAAATACGGCTATGGATTGTTAGATGGCGTCACTCTTTGATTATTAGGTCTAGAATCTAGATAATAAACAGACTGCAAAAGTAGTTTTTTTGTGTCCAGGTGATGTCCTCCTGAGCAATTTTAAAATTCTGGTCACCTTAGTTATATCAGAAACACGAATTTCGATTTAGCGAGATCGGTGGCGACCCTCGATTGTCCGGTTTTTTCCTGTTTAGTATACATTTTAATAAAAGCTTGTCTTTAAAAAGTTTTCTTTTCATTTCTTGTTTTAATTTAATACTCTTTATCCAAGTGTGCAAGCTTTCACGGCCGGCATTGTAGGCCGTGGTCCGGTGGTAGAAATACCACCGGACCACGGCCTACAAGCCCGGAAACCATGAAGACTTAATATTCTTTGTTTGCTAAATTAACATAGTTCATTGGTTCATTTTTTATCGTGTGATATCGCAATACCACTGGATCGAATCAGGTCCCACGTCGGGCGCCAAAATTACTGTTTGAAATAAACATATAATTTAACCTCACATAAAATTGTTATTGTCTTCTGCCTAATCTATACGTAAAACTGAATATTAGTTAATAATAGTGGAGTTATATCAAAAACATTAATTTCGATTTAGCGAGACGACCCTCGATTGTCCGGTGTGAAAAGAGCGAACTAACGTTTGGACAGTTTGTATGTATAACCGGTGACCCGTGTTAGTTCCAACATTGGAACTGGTTATTTGTTCACTTAAAGTTGGTGAGCATGACGAATTCTCTCTGCGCACAGCATACAGTGCTTGGCAGTTGACCTAGGAAGCTTTTAGAAGACTTGTAACGGAGCCAAACCGTAACGTATCACACAATACAATTCAGTTCTACCACCGTTTAGAAAATAATTTAACGAAATTGTATAGCCGAATAAAACGGAACGCTAGTCGTTTGATTCTGTTTAATATTTTTGATAAGATATACCAACTTTGAAAATAAAAATTTTACTGCCTTTAGTATCAAGTATAAAATAATATTGTGTCTTATTAAGGTTCGTTTACAGTGTACATAGCTTGCCAAATACCCCGCTCTTTACCCGATTGCGGCATGCCAAGGGTGTTGCTGCTATTAAGTTTTTATTAAGTGGGTTTATGCAACGAGCACGGAATTTCACACTACACTGCAATCTCTTTAATCCGAACAGTTACGTGTATAGGGTCGTTTGGATTATCAAATTGTTCGGATTATTGGATACCTATATTAGGTGTTGCATTTTTATATGTATTCGATTTAAGCGTATCGTTTTAGCAACAAAATATATTTTAAAATAAACTTTCTATAAACTTAAGAAACAAAATAACAGCCTATCCTACATAAACAACATAAGTACGAAATATATTGTTTTAACAACAAAATACTAAATATATTTTAAACACGTTCGGATTATCGATGTTATGTTCGGATTATAATATCACGATTTCAGCATTCTGTTTAATGCATGTTCGAATTAAAGTTTTCACTAAGCACATGTCAGAGCAAAAACAGGGAATTTTAAGTCGACGAAAATCTATAAAAAAATTCGTTTTAGCGAAAGGTCAAATTAGAATTACACATCGTAATGATTCGGATTACCAAAGAGTCACATTATAAGTTTATTATATTTCTTTTTCTTTTGTATTTCTTCTATAATTGGGCTATGCCTGTAGAGAGATTAAATTAAATAAATAAATAATCCGGATTACACAAAATAAGCGTCCGAATTACAGAAGGTCTGGACCATGGGTCTAGACATTCGATGTTTTACTGTACCTACTCCTTTATTAAAAGAAAATGCATTCACAAACAAAGATTTTCTTTTTGTTGGTAAAAACAAGAAACAAACTGAAGTAAGTTAATGTATCTTTTTCTTAAATTTTTCAAATCACACAACAAAAAGAATATTTCCTACTAAAAGGAAAATAATTCAGCGCGTTATTTACACCGTATTTTTATCTTTGAAAGGTTTTAAAACTTAAAAATTAACTAAAATGTTTTGTTCGCTTGCACAACGATAAAAAAGAACTGTTTTATTTGATATAAAAGTTCGGAATGATTTTAACTTTTCTCAATAAAAACGAAACCATTTGTTAAAAGAAAAATCAACTATTGTGTTAATTTTTCATATAACAAAACAAGTTATTTCTATTGAGAGACATTTTTGTATAAAAAAAGTCGTACATGTTTTCTTAATAAAAAGTTGTATAAGTTTCTATTTAAGTTTTATACGACTTGAAAATAGAAGAGATATTAATTTGCTGACGAAAGATTCCTCAATTCCTCTATTCCCAGATCTATAAAATATATAATAAAGTTTCATAACTTTTTATAATATGATACTGGTTTTTGTCGCTTTTGTTGGATTGGGCGTTAACTACTTGTTTATAAATGTCCGAAAATTTTGTCATTATTTTTTTGTCGGGCTTTCGAGAATAGCCGAGCTCATAGGAAAGCCAATTGTTTACACGAACTATTACATTTCTGATGTTCCCCTCTCAACACTTTTAAAATTAATAAATAATAATTTTATATATTAACATAAAATCCATGGATATCATTAGGCCCGGACTTAAAGACCCAGGGCCCCTAGGCACTTGACAGTTGGGCCCCTCAAGCCCAAAAAAAAGGGGAAAAAATGAAAAACTGGAATTGGATGGAAATTTAGCAAAAAAAAGTCGCCGTTATCTTACAAAATGTTTGGTTTTTTTTTCCTTTAATTTCCATCTCCGCCCTGGCCGGGGCCCCCTTGGCGGCTGGGCCCCTAGGCCGGTGCCTTGTTAGCCTAGGCAGAAATCCGAGCCTGGATATCATAATATCTATATACATATAAATGTGCTTACAATATTACACTATTTTGAAACGTCAAAAATTGATTTTTAAAATTATAACATTTATAATAAAACGAATTCCTGGGATGACGCCGAGCTAGATTGATTTTTTGCCCCCCAAAACCCCTTTTCAGTAAATTTCATCCAAATCGTTGGAGCCGCTTTATCCCTATCAGCGTTACATTGATTTTTGAGTTGAGGTCATTCAAATTCAGTTCGCTCGCTAAAGAAGTATACTTTCAAAAAATGAAATTTTCCTTAGGATTATTCATTCATTACATTAATTTCTAAACGAATATTTCAAAGTAGATAAAAACAATCGACGACTCTGAGAGTCTTTCCCTAAACATTTGGAAACATGTTTGGATGTAGAATCCTTTGTCAATATTGACTTAATGTTGGCAATTCCCTTGACTCTATACCTTTGTCAGTTCCATGTTTACATTCACGGTATTAGAGAGAAAAAAACACTGATATTTCATAAAGCAAACCAGAAATGACATACATCAATGAATTTCAAATATACATTCAAATATTTTGAAACGATGAATGAAGGACGTATATTTCATTTATCAAAAAGTAAAACAGCTTATATCGAATTTTTGATAATTTCTATGTGTACAAGCAACTTGTTTACCTCTTTTTGAAAAAATAGATTTTTCATATTGGTTATTAATTTCAGCTCGTTGTAAATTCAGATTTTCAAAAAGCACAATTATTTTTTATGACAATTTACGAAAATGAATTCAATATACAAAATGTAAAACTTATTAAGGTAGAAATTGACAAATAATAGACAAAAAACAATTATTATTCGAAAATATTTCGACATATTTGGTAATATTAAAGAGTTTAGTCACGTCTAATCACAATAATTTTATTAATGAATGTACATTTCAAGAGCTATGCTCTCATCTTCAGCAAATACTAAACTAGTTTAGTATTTGCTGAAGATGGGAGCATAGAAGGCTTCAAAGCATTAACTAATCTTGGACTGTTTTTAAAAAATTTTAACTGTTTTTGTTTAAATATTTTAAAATGTCTGTACCTATATGTCTTTTGTAAATGGACGGGTGGAAGAACAAACATTATGTTTGAATCCCGCTCCTTTTGTTTCGTAAAAGGAACAATAAACGTATATTTATTTATTTATTTATAAAATTATTGTGGTTAGACGTGACTAAACTCTTTATTATTAAATTAAACCACAGTGCTCTTGATTATTCTTATATTTGGCGACTTTCAATTATTTCACATCATTGATACTCAAAATATTGTTCAAAATTCAAAGACCAAAAAATGGGAAACACCAACATAGATAACTTTACCATTTATAGTGACGTCATTAAACACCACTTTCAACCATACTAATTATTAATAGATAATAATTTAGAAATAAAAATACCCGCGAATTTTACATTTTAGATAAATCTGACTTTAATAAATTATTTAATAAATGCCTTTTGTCGCGAGTATATTTTATTTCACTATTTAATGTACATATTGTAAAATGTCAATCTATTCGAATTACATGGAGACGCCATGTCTACCTTCCAAAATATTCATCTATTTATAATTTCAATGTAAAATATAAAATTGAATAATATATACCCTATTACGAAAAAAAAATGCATCTTCTATCAAGGAATGTATATTTATATATTACAATTTGTTTCCTAAGCGTTAATAATAAATTTAAAAAAATCATAAGTTTTTTTTTATTAACTTTTGAAATTCAAAAATGGAATAATTTATTATCATTGATAATCGCTGTGTTTAGTTACAAAGTCAGTCTGGCTTGAGTCTTAAATGCAGCCAAAATAAAATATTACCTTTTTTATATAATTAATGTAATCTTAAAATGACGCCATTAAATCTATAATCAAATTGCGTTTTAAACACGATTTCAAACAATCTTTATATTTACATTTTTATGAGAACCCATGAATCTCTTGAAGGGGATGGAAGAATATTCGGTGCCAAAACACTGAATACTAATAAATTAACCACGAAACACCAAAACATTCTGCTCGTCAATCTCTATAATCTCTAAATAGCCGAGCGTGTAGCAATGCTGTTGTTTAGATGCCGTTGCTATGGTTTCTCTATTACAAGTCCCCAGTTCTCGGGTCTAGCCCGAAAGCTGGTAAAAGTGTCAAAAAATAGATGTAAAAATACTTTGAAAATTAAGGTAGAATTCGCTCGATTTTCTAAGTGATTTTACATTATTAATTTTTACACAGAAAACTTGGACTTTTACTGTAAAGTTAAACAAATTTGTGATTTTTACATAAAGTCAATTAAAATTACATAATTTGTGTAATATTCCAATAAAGTGTATAAAAATTACAAAATAAAATGTATAGTTACATATATAAAATGGATGAATACAAAATAAATTAATGTAAAATTAGTAACCACGCATGCGCAATGTGTTTTATAGAATCTACGCGATGTGCAGGCGATACCTGTTTGCGACGCCATTGTCTCTTTGTGTGCCTATTACCAGATTAATCGTTGGCTACAAATGAACCATCGATAATCTATGTAATCGGCCTTCTCATTTCTTACAGTGAACAGTCACTGTATGTGTAAATAAATTAATTAATTATATTTAAAATATATTCTTCTCTTTATTTCGTGAAAACTAATTTAGCAATCATTACTTCCAACTAGAGACGCAATCGAACGAACTTGAATAGCTTGGAGGTTCTGCAGTTATTAACTAAATTTGCATATTTAGTTTTAAATTATTTAGTTTATTAATATACTGTACAGTAATTCAATATCACTAGTAGAGCACTATTAAATATTTCAGATAGTTTTCTCCAAGTATTGGAAATCTGACATAACTTCATCGCCTTCAACGACAGGCATGTAAAACCTTTGTTTGTTGTGTTATTAGTAGGAAAAATTTCCAGCATCTTGATTACAATGATTTAATTTTTTTCCCAATAAAATAGCCAAGGTTTTGTTTATTTTTTGTGTGTTCGTTGAAATAAAGATATTTTTGCAAAATAAATAAAATAAAACTATAGACCTGCTTGTTATACTGCTTGTTGAGGAATTTTCGAAAAAAAAAAATAAATATCCGTAATCTCCCATAGAAATTGAATACCAAAAAGTGACCACAAAACACAAAAACATTAATTCGCTTTTTTCTCGTTGTTTCGCTAACCATGTTAGCATCATCAAGAGATGCTCAAAAACAGTTTTAGTCACTTCCTGATGATTCTAATACGGTTTGCGAAACGTGCGTCGAGAAAGAAGTGTGAATACTTGCAACTGTTTTTGTACAAACAAATGCGGTACGATTTTTCAATTTATTATTTCATTACTGTCATGTCTCAACTTCAATTCCAATTAAATCAAAATTGGAAACTGTATCCGGTTAACAACTGTATTAGGAAAATAAATGAATGTGTAATAAAAATAAACAGATGACGAGCGCTCAGTCAACACTTGCAACTGTTTCTTGTGTTTACAACAAATGCCGTGCGATTTTTTTTCAATTCATCATTTTATTACTGTCTGACCTTTTGATGATCAATTTCAATTAAATCAAATTATAAAAATTAAACCGGTGAACAACTCTATTAAGAATCATTTTGGAACGTGTAACAAAAAGAAACAGATGACGAACGGTCAATCAATACTATCAATTGTTTTAGTAATTAGTTAAATTGGCGTGCGCCAGGGGAGGAGGCTGAATGATGACTACATGTCAACAACAGGCTGATATATAACATATAGCGTCATCGTTCAGACTTCGCCTCCGGCGTTCCACCCCCAAACATTCCCTTTGCAAGTTAACATGGGGCTGTTATTCATTTTGATAGACAGATATTAACAGGCAGCTGTTTTTTAAAACCTGATTATAATTACGTAGACTATTTGTTAATGTTTCCGGTGAATTTTATATTAATCCATAAAGTTGATTAACGATTTATCGAGGGCCTGAGAATAGCCGAGCGTGTAGCAGTGCTGTTGTTTACATGGCGTCGCTATGGTTCCTCTATTACAAGTCCCCAGTTCCCGGGTTCTAGCCCGAGAGCTGGTAAAAATGTCAATTGGATTTTCAATTTATTATTAAAAAAAAATAATGAATTGAAAATATGAATTGGTGCTAGGCCCAAATAACCTTAGCTGTTGGTGGTCTTTAAAACATACACAACGATTGGTCGACATCAGTATCGATATTGTTTTAACTTTAATATTTACTGGATTTAAATCGCGATAAAATATTCAAAATAGTATAAAAAATTAGAAACAAAATGACAAGGTGCACAGTACCTATCTAATTATTGTGCCGTAACCGAAGACGCAGAACTAAGTACTTCTATAGTTTTATTTTACAATTAACATTTTTTAATATTATGTACTTAATAAAAGTATCAATTAATTTAAAATTCAGTCAAGAGCATGATGTTTCCAACATATAAATCCATAAAATGACGTCACAAATTTAGATACATCAAAAAATTGACTAGAGAATATTTCACGTCCTCACTAAAAGTAGTTTTGATGCTTCTATAATTTTTATTTTGTAATTTTTTTGGAACTTTTCAATTTAAAGAAGCACTTAAAAATGTACTGTTAAAACTCCAATTGTTTTCTAAAAAATACTATGCAAAGAGCCATTTTCTTAAGAGTAGTTCTTTCAGTTATTCACGAGAGGCAGCACTTGTGGTAGGTACAAACATTATTTATTCCCCATAGTGCCGTGTCATTTTAGTGGTATAACTTAATTATTAAATTATTATTATCATTAAATTAATTAGTTTATACCACTAAAATGACACGACACTAATGAGGAATAAATAATGTTTGTACCTACCACAAGTGCTGCCTCTCGTGGATAATTGAAGGAACTACTCTCAGGGAAATGGTTCATTGTTTGCATCTATCCATTGCGTCATTTTAATAGTTATATTGTCTTTTTAAAAATCTTCATATTTTGTTTAGATTATGTCTCAAGGGAATAGTTAAATTTATATCTTCTGCATAATAAAACTGAACAAACAGGTATATAAAACATTATTTCCATACATAAGAGCTAGTAAATAGGCTTTCATTTTGTTCCATTTTCCTACATTGCGCAAGTTTTAAAAATTCATATTATTTTGTTTTGTACATGGCTTGTATCATACATCCATATCAAGTAGGCGGAGAAAAAAATCTTTTATCCGCTTGCGTAATAATATACAGGTGATTAAAAATGTAACAAACTTCTTAGAGAGATAGGGAACTTAATAATACGAAATGTTCATTTGGACACCCGACCTTAAATACTTAAAAAATAACAAACTGTTGACGTAAGATTTTTGTTTCATTTTGAACCAGGGCAGGCCTGAGAGGCAAGTCAGCCAGACACTAACCTAGGGCGCCAATTTCTGGAGGGGGGTGGGCACCGGAAATAAAAAAGTACCTAGGTATACTGATTTTCGAGAAATTGAAAACTATGCCATTTTGTGATAAAAAAAAATATTGTTGAAATTTGGTATCAATTTAATCAACAATCTTTCAAAATTTCAAACTAATAATAGTAAATTTATTAATATCCAAATTAAAAATTCAAAACTTTAATATTCTAATAATAGTTTTTTTTATACGGCTGTATGCAATTTTTTCGTTGGAGAGCAGCCAATTATATAATTGTTTCGAAACATATAGGAAAAAATCATTTTACCAACCAGTGGTCACAGTCAGGATTCTAACCTGAACCTTTCCAATTTTTTCCTATATGTTTCGAAACAATTATATAATTGGCTGCTCTCCAACGAAAAAATCTTTTAATATTCTATGTTTATTGGGGAGCATTTAAGGACAGTCCAAATTATTTTTCACTTTATTTTACGTCCCCCTATCTCTTCCTCGTTATAAATCACCTTGTATATATACCTAGCACAAAATATCCATATTGAATGCACCTGCTTATACTGCACCTCTTTATAATTGTTGTTTATTTTGAAACATCTGAATAATAACTATATTCAGATGTTTTAAAATTAAAAAAATGTATACTTAGCATTTAAAATTGTTATTTCTCCAGTGCGATGTGAAAACATTTGAAATTATGTGTTTTAAAGACCACAAACAGCTAAGGTTATTTGGGCCTAGCACCAATTCATGCTTTCAATTCATTATTTATTTTTTTTTAATAATAAATTGAAAATCCAATTGATACTTTTACCAGCTCTCGGGCTAGAACCCGAGAACTATAACCATGTAAACAACAGCATTGCTATACGCTCGGCCATTCTCAAGCCCTGAAAACATTTGAATTTACTGATTTCAGTAGATAATAAGCAAATTAAATTATTTGCATTATTATTCCATCCACCATTTTGTTATTTGAATTGTTACGTGTTTAAAACGCAATTTAAGTTTACTAAATCTAAGTTTATTGAATATGTTATATTATTAGGATTTAAAAAATACATTTTAAAATTATAAAAATTAGTGGCGCCAAACCAGCGCTAACCGTAGCGGCGGACGCTTTGGAACTACTGCTTGCTGACATTACTGCAAAACAACAAAGATTAATGATAACAACAACATGTTGACGTTGTTCATCTGTATACAGAACCTGAACTGACAATTTAAGATCTCAAAATGATTTTCACCTTAGAAAATTCAAAGAAATAACATCTGATATATTTTTTCAAGTAAACATAAACCAATGTGCGTTGACCAGTAGCGTAACCTGAATCATACTTTGGAAAGGGGAGTTGAACACTTGTTGACTCGAAAATTAAAAAAAAAACATATAACTCTCTCTGAATTACTCAAAATCAAACATAAAAAATTCAAACTATTAAAATAATTCAATTCTTTTAAACTTTTTACCAAACTCAATATAAGTTGCGTATTATTAATTTGAGAGTTTTTCAGTGTCAAGAAAGGTTCTGCTGAAAGATGAAAAGTAAATTCACTAATTCATGAATTAAGTTAAAACTTGTTGAAAAAAAATATATATAAAAATATTTTAGCTTAAAAATAACATTTATTATCATGCAATAATGTAAGCAAAACATAATACTTAAGCTAGCATACCACTAAGTGCAGTGAAAATAAGCAGTATATTTCAAGCGACTATAAGCTGTTTCGAAATTTGATGATGTTTATGGTATAAACCTCAGAACACAGAATTGGGACCCGTCAAATGAGCATATGACATCTGGTGGCACAAAATTGTACTCAAAACAAGGGAAAATTTTACATGCTAACAGTGCAAATTTATCATGAAATTGTTTATTACAAATATAAAACAAGTAAAATAAACAAAAAGTTTATCGAAAATGGAATTCGCGACGTTTTCTAATATCATGGCATTAAACACTGTCAGTTATTTTCTTGTAAAACTTACTTTACAGCGAATTATTTTCTAATGAAATGTGGAAAAACTGTATTTATGAATTAAAAAAATATTTTATATTAATAATAAGATGTATTTATTATCATAGTAAAATCATTTGATGATTAACAAATTTATAGGACTAACTTTGTATTCAAATATTTTGAGGTTAGTAACTTACCTACTTATTACAATATAACATATTATGTTGCAGTTATGTGTTTACATTATTCACCTAACCCTGCCTTAAAGAAGTATTGAACGGATGATTAATTACGTGGAGATTTTCTTTTAATTTTGATGTTTTTAAGCAATATGCCGTAAAGATTACTACTTTTGACAGCTCAGTTATCTTGTTTTTTTCACACATTTGATAATATGTCCAGCTTTGAGAATCCGTTCTCCTTCAACGAAATTCCTTTGTTTAGGATTCGTACCGGCCCAATTGCAAATTGCACTTATATTTATTATTTCTGATCACTTTGAAAATCACAAAATTACACGCAAAAGTATACCCCGTATATAAAATTTCCTCCCCTTTGCGCCATGTTTTTTAAGCTCCACCCATTTGACGGATCCCAATAGAAGAAGCATATCACAGCTTGCAGTTATGTACAACTAAAGCCAGTCGAGACGTGCAGGGAACGATAAGTCACATTGAGGTCACCCCGGGGGTATGCCCTATTAAATGAAACAATAATCATCAAAATCGGTTCACAAATACAGGAGAAATCGGTGAATATATATTCATAAAAAAACAGTGTCGAATATAGAACCTCCTCCTTTTTTAAGTCGGTTAAAAATAAAGAGTTCGGAGAGCGTATAACTTTTACAAAATTCTAGGTTAGGTATGAACTGTCTG
Source organism: Mongoloraphidia duomilia (assembly GCA_039654895.1). Lineage (NCBI taxonomy): Eukaryota > Metazoa > Arthropoda > Insecta > Raphidioptera > Raphidiidae > Mongoloraphidia > Mongoloraphidia duomilia. The sequence continues at coordinate 5,289,692 of CM077526.1, read as the reverse complement.
ATGATGCTATACAAAAATTGCGAAACGGTTCAATCGCCCGCCGATCTCGCTTCCAACGTTTTCTCAACAGAGCAGCAGTTCCCAACCCATAGGTCGCGGGCAGCGTGATACTGGGCCGTGGACGTTGGTCGAGGGTCTAAGGCCAGGATAAGATCCTTATCAGAGCTTCAGGGGTAGATATGGGAACAATCGAGTGTGTGTGCAGTATTTTTAATAGTTTTCACGGGGGCAGTATAGCCTAGTGGTTAGCATGCTTGGCGCCGCAACCTCTAGACTGGACTGCTGTGGGTTCGAAACCCACCTGCGCTCATGGATGTTTTGTGATGTTATTTAGTTCTAAGTTAGTTGTTATTTAGTGTAGTTGAAAGACGCTTAGATGTCGACGCGTCTATAATCTACAATAAATAAATAAAATAAATAAATAGTTTTCACTTATATATTTAGTTAGTGGGCCTCAAATTTTTTTTAAAAAATTTAGTGGTCCGCATAACAAAAAAGGTTGGGAACCGCTGCAATAGAGTAATAATATAGGTTTGTAAACTTTTAGATAATTACAAGACTGCCGAACAATTTGGTTTTCAAAAACTTGTTCATAACGATCATCGATAGGTACCAACATAATAATGCTAAACATTTATTTGTAAACTTCTGAAATACAAAACAACGGGCTCCATTGTTATCGATAACAATAATAGACACAAATGTCATCGTTATCAATATTGTTGTAACCATACTTGGTCCTTAGTTCTCATACAAACAAGAATATTCCAGCAAGTAACTATTATGATTGTCGATATGTGTTTTTTTTTTACAAAAAAATAAGTGCTTATTGAAACTTTCAAGTTATTTGACACACAAACAAGCTATTATATTCGTACTTGTGTTAACAAAAGCTTTCAGAAAGCTTCGCATATCCAACTATATTCAGTATTCACACATTTTGTTATATGTAAGCAAAACACATAAAATTTTTATTGCATGTTACAGCTGAAGTTCTCAATAGTTTTAATGTAAAAGAAACGTTTGAAAATGTTTTACGATCGCTGTGAATTATATTCATACAACAATAAATATTCTATTACAATGTTAACAATTAATATATCTTAGGTATAGGCTGTGTGCAAGGGGGCGGAGTTATAATAATATCGACGCGAGCGCTCGTTGTGAGCTTTATTGTAAACTCGGAACTCAAATGTTCTGTAATTGTCAGTGAGCATTGTTGTTTAAAAAGTCAAGTAAGTAAAACCACGATTTTACTTCTAACTTATTTGGAAATTATTACAATAAATCTGATAAATTTGACACTTTTAAACCCGGTCCGCAAGATTACAGGCGCCATGGTTTGAGGTTATGCTGTCGCCTGTCAATATAAACCATAGACATAGATGTAGGTACACCTCCATGTCTGATATAAATTAATCAGTTATTTTTTTATTATAGATACGTCAAAATTGAAGAAGAAAAAAACTTTGAATAAATAATTTTTACGTACCATTTTAGGCTATGCTATTTATACTATATGCACGCAGCTAAATTAAATGAATTTCGCGGTCTAAAACAACAATAAAAATGAGTTCAATCGTGCACTATTGCCCGCTAGCGGCGCTAGTAGGCTTCGTGCACACGACCTATAGGTATGTAAAAAAAACAATTTTGTCACTTTTTAAAACATAACAATTTTATTATTGAATGTACATTTCGAGAGCTACGTTTCCATTGTCAGCAAAAACGAAACTAAACTTGGTTTAATTTAAATTGGGGAGTTCGATTAAAAAAAGGCGACGACGTCATTCCGAAAAGGGGTAGGGATAATAAAAGACGACTAAAAAAATTTGATTGTAAAGTAACCATGGTTTTACTTTTTAGTACTGAATTACTATGGAAAAGACAGTGTCCAAAAGTACTTTTTTACCGACTTCAAAAAAAAACGAGGTTCTCAATTCGATCAGTATGTATTTTTTCAAAGTCGTACCAAAAATTAAGCACAACTCATAAGTAAACAAAAAAATTTAGAACTTCTGGTGAAATTTCATAAAATCATCCCATTTTTATATTATTGCGAAATGACGAGACTTCTTCAGCCATGTTTTTATTTTCAAAATTGCTGTTTATTCTGACGCAACAAACAAAACTCAACAATTGACATATCCAAAATGAATTATTATATTCCTAAATAAACAACGCTACGTCATTTTCAAGGTTAAATTAATAATTTCTATAAAAATTAGCTGACGATTTTTAATATACTAAGTGCTTTTCGAAATAAATACAATGTTTGTTGACAAACTGGAATTTAAATTATGGCTAAAAAACAATTCGCAAAACTGAAATAAACAAAAAAATACCATTTTAGGTACATACGTATGTCCATGTCAATTAAAAAAATTAATCGTCCCTTAAAAACATGTCTGTTAGAAAAAATACTTCACCCGGTTTAAAATACAGTTACAAAACGTGGTTTTTAACTGTTCAAGATAACTATTGACTTTTGACATAAATGGCAACGTGGACTTTTTTGTAGGAAATTTGATACTCGGTAAAAATACGAATTTTGCGAGATTATCTAAATGAAGAACAACTAATTATGTTTTATTATGCACATGTTTATTCCGCTATTAAATATAACATTCTAGTTTGGGGCAGATGCTACAAAGCTATTAGAGTTCTTCTAACACAGAAAAAGATCATTCGTACAATATTTCAAATCAGCAAAACAACATCCTGCAAACAACTTTTCAAAAGAAAAAAAAACTTAACTTTTCCAGCTGTGTACGCTTTAGAACTACTATGTTATATGAAAATCAATAAATATTTTGATCAACAAAAAGACAAACTGTATAACACTAGATCTAAAGCAACATATTATGACCGTACAAGTTTTTATGAAAAAACACCGATTTATACTAGCTACAAATTATTTAATTGTTACCATGTTACCATATTTTTGTCTTATGTACCCTATCTTATGTTAATTGCTATGGTTAGTAATTAATATTAATTTTCATAAATATTGTTAGGTATTTTTATGTACTTGAAAAAGTCTAAATATATAGACGAAACGTCGTACATTTAATTAAATAAATCCAATATTTTGTCCACTATCCTGCGATTTTTCTTAATTTTATTATTTAATAGATTGCCAAAAGAAATTCAACAGGAGAACCGCTATAGTCAGATGCGTATAAAATTAAAAGATTTTTTAATAAACCAAAGTCCATACAATATTAATGAATTACTTTAAGCTTATTGTATTTTTTGACGTTTTTGTAAACCATGTTTCTTTGGTCGTATGCAAATAAATTCTATTAAGTATTATTACCTATGCAATTTTGCTCTATCTCATACCGTTTACTTTAAAGACGCTATTCGGTTGTTCCCTTGTAATGTCGGTTTAAACTTTACAATATTTTTATCTGACATATTTCAATAATTTTACAAGAGAAATCGGTTCTGTAAAAAATACGATCTTTTGTTACGGACTTACATTGCATATAACGGGTCGCTTTGACCATGACATCTGATCAGTGCCGGCTTTAGGAATGGTAGTTAATTATAAGAAATAAAGGACGTTGAAAAATATCTCGTCCGGGGCGTCCGGCACTGTATCTAATCATTTCAGAGTTTTTAGTATTATAAGCACAACTAGTTGTCAAAATGTAACCAGAACGATTCCGTCATCTTGGTCTAAGATATCTGAATGAATTGTGGATTATAGACGCTCGACAACAAAGGTCATTGCGTCAGTCTATGATGTCGTGAGTAACTTTACCAATATGTAATGCAACCAGAAAATGTACTTGAATCCCGCACTGTATTATAACAGTATTTGACGTTCCTCGTTTCGCATAAAAGACAAATACTGATTTACAGTCGAGGTTTCTGTGACTGTCTGTATTTCTGTAATATTTTATAAGCAAACGCCTACAGGGCCCCCTCACAATGTACACATTGCACGAACAAATATGTACATAATTAAGGTCAAATAACACAATTACTTTGCTTCGGAGAGAACAAAATTCGTATAAAACAATGTAAAATATACTGCCACTCGATTCTTGATATTTCAAATAAAATGGTTCGTTGTTGTAAATTATAGACGCGTCGACAACTTAGGTCATTAGCGTCTTGATTACATTAAATAACTTAAAACTAAATGACATCACAAAACATCCATGAGCGGCGGCGGGATTCGAACCCACGACAGTCTGATCCAGGGGCCGCGACGCCAACCACTGGACCACACTGTCCTCCCGTTCACGTATGGAATATATAGAGCAAATATTGAAAAAATTCGATTTTGAGTTTATGGTGAATTTATACAATAGGATTGTAGTCCCATAACCTAAAAAAAGTGGTTTTTAAAAAATGTATGATTGTCGCCTGTCTGTGGTGGTGAGCCCAAAACCACTGCTCAACTTTTGAAAAAGATTCTCAATAATATTCAATATTGAAAAAATGTTTGGTAGCGCCTAGACGTATAATATGTATAATGAGAACCAGAGGACAGTATGGCTCAGTTGGTAGCGTCGCGGCCTCTGAATCAGACTGTCGTGGGTTCGAATCCCACCTCTGCTCATGGATGTTTTGTGATGTTATTTAGTTTTTAAGTGATATATGTATTATGATATTTGTTGTATTTAAGACGCTAATGACCTAAGTTGTCGACGCGTCTATAATCCACAATAAATAAAATAAAAATGTATGAGAACCCTCTATAAAAAATATTTTTGAAATATTATTTATTTAACTTAACACTGTCACTTATTTAGATCTATAAATAGCGTTTCAATATAATATTTTACGAAGAAATAATTTCTTTAAAAGAATTGTTACAAAGTTTAAATCTTGTTATGTTTTCTAAATGTGCAATGTTATATTTTCTGACAGATGGAAAAATGTAACAATTTCTTAAATTAAATATAATGCCGTATCAAAGTGCTTCAAGTTATGAATTTATACTAATGTAGAAATGAATAGCTCTGTTTTGACTTTAAAATTAACCTTGTTTACTGACGCCCCGCCGTCGACTCTACGCATTGATTTTAATGTGAAATTTAAACCGCCCAGCAAAACTCGAAACAATATTATCGTCCTGGCAAACTAACTAAGGCCGTTAAAACAAATCGTTAAGACTTCATGGTTTCCGGGCTTGTAGGCCGTAGTCCGATGGTATTTCTACCTGACGTTTCGTCTACAACTGCGATAGACATTCTCAAAGACGATGTGGCAGCGGTCGAAGTGTCCTCCTTGGCGGCTCACAGGTCAGTGTCAGTGACTGGTGTTCTCCCTTCTTTTTTTATGCCTCTCTGTTCGGTCGTAGTCCGTCTCTCTGTAATTGGTCAACTGCGCAGTGTATAGTGGAGGGAGTGAGTTCTCTACTCGGTCGTATCCCGTCCTTGTACGATTGGTCATTGGTTTTAAATGTCGGAGTGCTGGTGTCCAGGTTTTACTGAGGCCTTCATCTTTTCGGTTGAAATTCTGTGTGTGTTTATGTATTTCTAACCATGAAGACTTGGAACAATGCCGGCCGTGAAAGCTTGCACACTTGGATAAATCGTTAAGAATCAGGGCCACCTTTAACCTATTGGAGGCCCTGGGCACTATAGGATAATGGGGCCCCTATGACTATGACCAGTGTCGGCGAAACGTGTTCAGTTCGGGTGGATAGTGCAGCAATAAATATATTTATCGGTTATCGGTTGGTGATCTGGCAGGAAGTAGGGGCCCCGTCGATCGCGGGGCCCTGGGAACTTGCCCAGAGTGACCAATTTTCGCGTGTAAAAAATTGCTTTGGTAAGGTAAGTATCAATATACAGGGTGTACCACAGAAAAACGAACATAGGGAAAACTCCATTGTGCAAATTAGTTAAGATCAGTGATTGCTACGTGTCCTTTTTCATGCTTAAAACCATGATAATTAATTTAGTTGAGACTGTTATCGTGCACATAACCAGAGTAGCAGAGCACGTAATTAAATAAAAAAAAATTTTTGTTGAGTTAGCCATGTGTATTCTATCTTTGTCACGCTACCCATTTTGTTTATGTCTTCTCTGTTGCACTCGTTTATTTTCTATGTTCTCAATCCTGTGATACACCCTGTATAATGTACTTGTACATAAATATTTTGCCCCCCCCCCGAAATATTTCTCTGAATCCGGTCTCTAAGTCCTAAAGTAAATAGACTTCAACCAAGGTGTTTTACGAAAATTGATTTCTTTTAACTTTAGTAAAAATGCACCAGCTGCTTTTCAAGGTCATTTAGACGCAATACAAATTGAGCACGAGTAAATGTTTCAGTGAACCATACATATTTAGCGACGTCTGAAAAATGGCCGTAGGTATTAAACAATATCGTATTTTGTATTCGCGGGAATAAAGGAAGAAGAAACAGACGAAGAACAAGTTTGTTCGTAGTGTTTCCTTCTTTGTTTGCATTTTGCCTTACTGTTTGCTCTCATCTTGCATATATTACCTTTCTACCAGTTATATAGCCAACAATTCGTTAGCCCTGCTTCAGAACTACTTGCGTTTATATAAGTATCTGTGGCCAAAAAACAAAGTCGCGTATGTCTAACTTTTCGCAATTTTTTTTCTTTATCGAATACCTACTTGTTATAAAACAGTAAATGGAGGTTTCCTTGTACACTGTAAAAAATGGATGTAAAAATACTTTGATAGTATTTCGATTTTCTAAGTGATTTTACATTTTATTTATTTTTACACAGAAAACTTCATAAAAACTTGGACTTTTACTGTAAAGTTAAACAAATTTGTGATTTTTACATAAAGTAAATTAAAATTACATAATTTGTGTAATATTCCAATAAAGTGTGTAAAAATTACAAAATAAAATGTATAGTTACATATATAATATGGATGAATACAAAACAAATTAATGTAAAATTAGTAACCACGCATGCGCAATGTGTTTTTATGGAATCTACGCGATGTGCAGGCGATACCTGTTTGCGACGCCATTGTCTCTTTGTGTGCCTATTACCAGATTAATCGCTGGCTACAAATGGACCATCGATAATCTATGTAATCGGCCTTCTCATTTCTTACAGTGTATAAGTAAATTTAACAATTAAAAATTCTTTAGCCGCGATGGAAGTAATTTCGTTCAACAGCGTAACGACACCGCCAGGAGTGGGGGAAATGAGCTGCTAGCGGAGAACCGATTGGTTGTCACTCATACAACTAAATAGTCGGCCCACTAAGAGCTATGACACACACAGCGGTTTGTGCCGAGGCGGTTGCCGAGTCGGCACGAATGTTAATGTTTTTCAATGATGCAAAACACACACCGCGGCGAGAATTGCCTGCCGACTGTAAGCCGACTCTCAGCTGCCTCGATACATCGTTCTCCACAAGAAACGCCCGACTGCCGAGTTGACACCGCTGCGTGTGTCATCGTCGAGTCGGCAACCGCCTCAACTGCCGTGTCGACACAAATCGTTGAGAAACCGCCGTGTGTGTTATCGCTCTAAAACTTGCCTGTCAGCGCCAAATCTAATGATCATCATTCTGATTTTACCACAATTTCGAAATGAGCGGTTTTGCTTTTTGACCATAGATATATGTATAGGCCGCTCTGTCAACATGTTCACTATAATTAGAACTACAGAATAACTCAGATTTTAGACTAGTTGTCTACATTTTGAAGTAGAATAGACTTTGTGGTTGAAATAAAACGGTTTTATATCAACAGAGTTTTTGCTTTTCATTTTCTAGCCATTTATAATAAGACGATCCCGTCCGGCTTCGCCCGGGCGCTAAGAATTTGTGATTTATTATCCCCCCGTGTGAAATTCTACCCCTGCGAAGCGTATTAGTAGTGTTGAAAATAACAATTTTTTATTTTTTACACTAGTAAGTAAAGGCGGGGATTATGGAATATACCTGGTAATATGAAATACCACATTTTTTGCAAATCTACTAGCGCTATCTACGCTCAATTGCTGAAATTACATTTGTATAAGGTCCAAGTTCTTCCACTAGAGTGCATAGTCTATACGCATTAAACAGTTCTGTAATTTTAAGTAATTCCGACGCACCTGAAACTAGTTTAGGTATATACACAAAATTTTAGTTTTCAATACTTTAAAAGGTGTTTTTACTTGATGTTATTGTTTTATTTAGTAGATAAATGATGTAGGAAAGCCTTTGTATCGAAATATCGTCCATTATAGACATATTTTATTATTTATTCGAACCTAACCTTCAACCCTATAAAAGCGGGAAGTATGAAATAGTATTCCATATTACCCGACTTACATATTATAATGTCAGTTTTGGGCACATTAATGCGATTTTTGTCGATAATATATTGTCGTTTTCGATTGTTCAGTAATATGAAATATGATGACATACTGTTTCATATTCTCTTATGTAGTATTTCATATTACCCGACAATATTTTGCGTCAATCAGAAAACCATTTTTTTATATTATCAGAAATATTTTTTTGTTTTATTTTTTCTAACTTTGTGATTTATAATAAACTTATAATAAACCCTTTTGAGCAGCCATTAGCGTTTTTAACTTCCCATTGGAAGTTATTGTAATGGGTCCGAAAATCGAAATCAAAAAGGAAAAAAAAATTTTATGGTTCAAGGTCACCACTATTTTTACACTACTTTTAGAAAGATGTCTGTGTGTGTGTGTGTGTGTACGTAATGGACACATACATACGTACGTACGTACGTATGTATGTGTCCATTTCTTTCTAAGACGAAATCTCGAGAATGAAACATGATATCGACTACGTTAGGGTGCCAATCGACGCGTATTAACGTAAATATGATCTGAAAGAAATTTTTTCAAAATCGGTTCAGCCGTTCTTTTTTCTTAACCAAATAACCTCCAAAAAAGTAGATTTTACACAATATCTCGCGAATAAAAAATTATATTGACTTCGTAAAGGTGTCAATAGAGGCGTGTTAACGTCATTTTGATCCGACATAAATTTTATAAAAATCGGTTCAGCCGTTTTTTTTTTTTTTTTTAATTATTGTAAAAAAAAAATAATTATGTTTTAATGATTAAAATGATTACTTTTCTGTGTAATATCTAATTTAATTATTATTATTAAATATTTATCAAACTGGGAAGTTCGTCGTGTGGACCTCAAGGGTCGCACTTTAGTCCTAACAAACGACCCACCTCACGGCTTGTTTTATTTATATTTCGCCCAATACGTTCCGAGATAATCGCATAAATAAAAATGGTATTCCATAATCCCCGCCTTTACTCTATACGTATTACATTTCAAAATAATAAAAATTGAGGTAGGTATTTTGCTTTTTGGGCACAGAAATGATTATAAAAGTATAATAAATGTAAATTATTCTTTTAGAATTGTAAATTTATTTGACATATATGAGAAAACTTTCAGGCAAAATAAAATGTCTCATGAAAAATAATAAAGTTATTTTTGACACCTATATGACATGACGTGACGGCGAACTATTATATTTTTATTTTGGGTGGTTTGAACTTTTGATTCTTGTAAGGTTGGTAACAGTAAATCCAGTGAAATATGCACACGGCAGATTTTAATGTCACTAATTTTATTAGTTTAAATGAATGAATTGTAGATTATAGACGCTCGACAACAGAGGTCATTAGCGTCTAATTTTATTAGTTTAAAATTAAGTTTTAATTAAATATTACTTAATTATTCATAGCACCCGGGCTAAGCCGGGTCGCTAGTTAATGTTTATTTTAGTTCTGCATAATAAAAAAAGATCCATGCAAGCCACCCTTGGTTTTCTACAGTGCCATCTATCTATCGATAGATGAATTATAAAACTACATTAACTAATTGAAAAAGATTGTTTTTGTGATCTCAATTTATTATTCTGTTACCTATTGTAAATGAACCGGTTATTTTCTCAATTTGAAGTTTTCCGTATTAGTTTCATTAATTACTTTGAAAATAATTACATCTATGAATAATTGGAGAAGTACGATAATTGCTGGAGTTTATTTAAAGAAAAACTTCTAATTAAATTGAAATTTAACGCGTCAATGTTTATAAACTAATTAAACGTATTTACGAGTTCCAGAAGTAAGAAAATAAACTTTAGAACAGCTTTAAATAAAATGTTACATCGATTTAATCAGAAAGGAGGATCCTTACACATAAAAATAAATTACAACTATTTCATTTAGTAGGCACTTAAAATAGGACACCTACTTCTATAATAAAACTTATAATCGAATTTGTATTAATTAGAACGAAAAAAAAACCGGTCAAGTGCGAGACGGACTCACGTGAAGAAGGTTCCGTACTATTTAGTTTCCCGTGGTAATTTGAAGACTTAGAATTTTCGTTTAGATTTTCCTGTAAACTATGAGTGAGGTTCTATTTTCCCTAATTTTTTCAAAGTTTTAGGTTCAGTAGTTTCGGAGATAAGGGGGGGGGGAATGCTCAATTTTCGTATATTTTCTTGAATATCTTTTAATATAGGTATGTATGCATTTTAAAATTATAAAAAAAAATATATGTAAGTATTTCTCATAACGAGCCTCATTTGTTACCTCACATGATGCATTTGAAATTTTTTTTTTAATTTTCTAATTTGCCCACCCAATATTAACCCCCAAAATCAGAATTCGTTTATATATGCTATACGTCCGTGATTGGGTCACCTAGTCTATAAATATGTACCAGATTTCGACTTTTTTCATCCAGTAGATTCAGAGAAAATAAGCTGTGACAGACGAACGGGCGGGCGGACGGATGAACAGACAGACACGAGAGTGATCCTATAAGGGTTCCGTTTTTTCATTTTGAGATACGGAACCCTAATTCGTGAATTTGAACAAAACTCTAAAATCTGAGAAAGAATGAATTATTCGTCGAAGCGCAATAGGTATCTAATTTATAGTTGCTGTGTTATTTAAACCACTCGTGACGTCAATTGGCGTATATGCAATCAGGGCTAGCGCACACATATTATATCGAAAACGCGTCATTTAGCAACTGCATCGCGACTTGACGATTATCAGCTACTCGAAATTTCTCGCTCGATCGCGCGATTTGGCGATCGATGCGTTTGTTTCCTATTCGACAATCGCGCGTTCGTGACGTATCAGTTATGTATTTCAGCGAATAGTGTGCGGCCTTACACTGTTGACAGCTGAATCTGACGATCTACAAGCGACTTAATCGCACAATCGTGATACAAAAAGTAACATGTATGCGCTGGCCCTAAGAAGTATATATCGGTCGGCAAAGTTTATTTAGCTTTCAAACATTCCAGAAAGGTTGCGGACCAAACGTGTATAGTACACATCCATTTTCACTATACAAAAAGGAATAAAGCAAACTGCATGGACCAGCGAGACCAACCAGGTTGATAAAGTTTAAAGTAAACATTTACAAATGTCGAATCAACGTGTATCAATCCTAGCAAACACAAAGCAACACGGCCCCAGCAGTGGGATTTGAGAGTCTAGTCTCCTAGTCAACGCAAGTTTGAATGTGTTTAGTGCATCGGGGATTACCCGTAAATAGGAACAGAGATAGAGAGATATATAATATATATATATATAGTGAGGTTTGTTAACGATTTTACACGGTGAGTTACCCTGAGGGGAAACCCCTATGGGACGTTGTCATGCCGTCCTTTTATCTCACACCAATCACTTATTTATGTGAACGAGCGAATCGAGGCAGGCAGTCAGTCAAATGAATGACATAGATATATCAGTGAGTTTGACGCAAGTAACTATAACAGATACTATATAAAAATGTTAGAATTTTTAAAGTGTAATTTTATTAGCCTTGTTTAAGGGTTAAGATAAAACTTCTATCAAAACTGATACTGACGTTCACGTGAACGAAGTCTTCAGTAAAGGCTAGCATAACAGTAAAACAAATAAATCAACAAATTTAAAAGTTTGAGGTTATGTGATATATATTTATGATTTTATATAATGCAATAAGAAATGCTATGAATATTAGAATCAAGATGACATAATATAAAGTCAAAAGTAATATAGTAGCCTTAGAGACGTGTTGAAATAGTGAGTTTAATCAGTGAGTGTGGAACAATATTTTATATTATGTACATTTATTATTATACACGAAGAAACGCTATAAATAATATATGCATACAAAATGGTTGCACGTAAAAAGAAAATAACAAAACATTAAAAAGCGAGCCAGTCGGTGAATGACTGAGTATGGAACAACTTACTATATTATGCAATAAAGAATGCCATGAATATTAGAGGCAAGATGGTAACAGGGAAAAGTAAAATAACGAAATGGCTTAGACAAAGGTAGTACCTTCTATAGAATGTTTTTCTGGATTATTCTCTTATGTTCAGTGCTAGTTATTCTAGTATCCTATAAAGGTACGTGCAGTACGCAGCTGGGATTCTAGATGGTAGCATGTATGGTAGATGGTGGCTCAAATTGTAAGCGCTTATAGGTTTGCACAACGAAGCTTTGATACTAGGCATTGATACAAGCTTAAATCGCGTTTGAAATGTCAGATAGCGAAGACGAATATTTGTGTTCTTCTGCTACAAAGTGGTATATTTTAAATACAAATTTGGGTAAGAGTTATCATGTCCACCCTATTAATAGAAAACGATCTAAACATGGCGAATTTCATCATTTATACCAAGAATTAAAATTTTACCCAAACCGGTTTTTTGAATATTTACGTATGGAACCTAACACTTTTAAATACGTCTTACAAAAGTCAAAACAAATTAAATAAAAACTGGCAAAATTTCACTTATTAAACTAGTCACATCCATTGCGAAACTTGTAACGGCCATTTGATAGTTGTCACACGTTGATTGTAGTAGTCAGCGCGCCGAAAGAATGGTGAGATACATTCTTGAATCTACCAGCTCTTGTAACAGCGCTTATACCTGCTACACTCACTGCTTCGTTGTGTACGCTCGCATATATAACAATGCATTAATTTAAGCAAGCCCTGCTATGATCTACGCTACCATCTAGCATCCCAGCTCCATACTGCACGTACCTTAATAATATATGCGTCCTTCAAATTGCAGTACAATAAAGTCATTTACAACGACGTAGTTTTAAACTTGACCGCACTTGACCGTTTTTTAAAATTTATATTGCATTTAACTCTAACTCCATAACTTTATAGCTAAGAACCATCTCGCAATCATACTCTTTCAATCAAAACAAACCGCACAAAAATCGGTCCACCCGTTAATAAGCTGCGATCCTCAGACAAACACACACACACAAAGAAATACCGCGTCAAAGGCATAACACCCCCTTTTTCGTCGGGAATTAATAAATAATTTCGAGTTTTGTTTATTGATTGTCTTAGTTAAATTCTTCCTTTATACAGGGTGTTAATAAATAAAAAAAAAAAAACTTTCTACGTTTCAAAAATTGTTAAATTGTGTTTTAAAGACCACCAACAGCTAAGGTTATTTGAGCCTAGCACCAATTCATATTTTCAATTCATTATTTTTTTAAATAATAAATTCAAAATCCAATTGACACTTTTACCAGCTCTCGAGCTAGAACCCGGGAACTGTGGTAATAGAGGAACCATAGCAACACCATGTAAACAACAGCACTGCTACACTCTCGGCCGTTCTCAAGCCCTTTCTACGTTTCGACAGGCATGATAATAGAGACAAAAACAAGAAAACAATTCTAGTAAACCCAGGTCCAATACTCAGTTTTCGAAATGCGTAATTTTGAAATTTTTATTTACACCTTCAAATTTGAATGAATGTATCAAAATCAAAATGTCTTGCCGTTTCAAATATTGACTGTTAAATTATTTATTAGTAAGCAAGTTTAGTTTCACATTTTACTGCAAATTTGTTTGCAAGAGTAAGATCGATAGTTCGAACATCTTCCATAACTTTAAAGTGCGCTAAATGCGTTATTATGTAGTAATTCAATAAAACCATATTTCGAAAACCATCGAGTATTGGATCTGGGTTTTTTAAAATTTTTTTCTTGTTTTGATCTCTACTATTACCTGTCAAAATGTCGAAAGTTTTTTTTTTATAAATACTCGATAAATACCCATTATTTTCGTCGATTCTTGCAATGTGACAGTTGATCCAACAGTTAGTGTTGCCGTCTAGATCTAGACTCTTGTCTTGTCTAGATTTTCAAGACAAGACTTGCTTTATCTAGATCAAGACTCTTGCCAAAACTCTAGACAATTTTCAAGTCTAAATAAACTAAGTAGTCGTAGGTAAAGTAAACCACTCGGTTAATCTGGACTCTTGAAAATAATCTAGAGTCTTGATATTAGACAAGACAAGGGTTTTTTAATCTTGACTTAGACTTAGTGAAGTCTTGATATTTCAAGACAAGACTTAAATCTTGTCTTGATATTTCAAGACAAGACTTAAATTTTGTCTTGATATTTAAAGACAAGACTTAAATCTTGTCTTGATATTTCAAGACAAGACAAGATTTTGAAAGTCTTGTCTTGTCTAGACGGCAACACTAATGCAACAACGCAATGCCGGATTTAGAGGTCTGTAGGCCCTGGGACAACAAAGGAGTGGAGGCTCCCTGGCCCAAAATTATTTTCCAAATAAAGTAGACAATTTTTTTCAGTCGAGTTTTCCAGTAAATAATTTATTGTGAAACCAAGTATAGATTCTCTATTGTGGGCCCTCTTTTGTTGAGGCCTCGGGGCTGTAGCCCCGGTTGCCCTCCCCTAAATCCGGCCCTGCAACAACGTTAGTTTACATAAACTACGATGTAGCAATCAGTTCAGTTTACGGAAAATGTAAAATGTCGAGCTGCGCATCATAGCGTTATAGGTGACAATGTCTGCACAAGCAGATTGACTGCACGAAGGACAGATCTATAAGATCCTGAAATACATATACAGTGTGTCCACAGACTCATCCTCAACATGGGGATCTCCGTTGTTATGGGAGATAGAGATTTGGTTAAATGAGACAAAATGTGCAGAATCTCCAGTACTACTACCCTGCGTAGTCAAACTTTCCATATTTTGCTTGGTTCACGACCGACAGTTAAAAAACGAGATTTACCCATTTTCGTTTTTTGTTTATAACTCGCTTATTAAGTAAGTTAGAAAAAAAATATTTTCACTTTCTTAAGGCCGTTTTTTATGAAGATTTCAAATCTCTTTTCATATTTTTATTTACTTTTATAGTTTTAGAGATACTTGTATTAACTTTGTTTTTTTAAATACACGTCAAAGATAACCATGACACCATTCGAAAGAGATTTTTTTTCTCTTTAATTTGATATGAGGGTTGATGGATTTATTTTCAAAAATAACAGAGTTATACGTAAAACACTGATTTTTAGTAGTAGGCTATGCTAAATTAATTGATAAAACAACAGAAGGCTTAGCAAACAGTTGAAATTCGCGTTGGTTTAGTAAACAGCTGTTTTGTTTTAGCTGTCAAAGTGTAGTTTGTTGCTAATTTGTCAGTTTACTAAGTGATTTATTAAATTTACTTTTGTTATCATGGAACAATTTTGTAACAATGTTATATGTTACATTGATACATTCTATGTCACAAAAATTCGACCAGAGCTGCAGAAATGTACTTCGATCAGTATCCAGAATGAAGACAACCTCATTCGTCTATTTACAGAAACTTACGAGTAAATTTAATAAACTATGGATCATTTAAAAAGCCGTTTACTAAGTCAACGCGATTAAGTCAAGAAGACAAAACTACTGTTTTACGATCAATTGTTGAAAATCGCTTATTTTTCATTGTTACAAAATGGTTCCATGATAACAAAAGTAAATTTAATAAATCACTTAGTAAACTGACAAATTAGCAACAAACTACACTTTGACAGCTAAAACAAAACAGCTGTTTATACTAAGCCAACGCGAATTTCAACTGTTTGCTAAGCCTTCTGTTGTTTTATCAATTAATTTAGCATAGCCTACTATTAAAAATCAGTGTTTTACGTATAACTCTGTTATTTTTGAAAATAAATTCATCAACCCTCATATCAAATTAAAGAGAAAAAAATACTCTTTCGAATGGTGTCATGGCCATCTTTGACGTGTATTTAAAAAAACAAAGTTAATACAAGTATCTCTAAAACTATAAAAGTAAATAAAAATAGGAAAAGAGATTTGAAATCTTCATAAAAAACGGCCTTAAGAAAGTAAAAATATTTTTTTTCTAACTTACTTAATAAGCGAGTGATAAACAAAAAACGAAAATGGGTAAATCTCGTTTTTCAACTGTCGGTCGCGAACCAAGCAAAATATGGAAAGTTTGACTTGGCAGGGTAGTAGTACTGGAGATTATGCACATTTTGTCTCATTTAACCAAATCTCTATCTCCCATAACAACGGAGATCCCCATGTTGAGGATGAGTCTGTGGACACACTGTATAGCCGCTGTAAGCACATATACATACCACACTGACAACGGCACAACAGTTCAGCCCCAAACGTGTCATAACATCCTTAAGACGTGGCGCGACGCTACGAGAGGAAGTCTTGTTCGCACTATTCTGCCGTCGCCGTCGCCACCTCGAAGTGTCGGAGGTCCCTTAACACAGCACACGCACTCACTCTCTCTATATACCTCCAAGCAGACACCATAATCTACTGCAAAACGCATCTACCGGCTGTTCAGGGAACCACTTTGAGAGTGCGTTATTATTGTGATCAGCAAACTAGAGCTTGTCCAGATGACGCGGTCGTGCGTCTGAATTCGTATTGCGCTCAGATGGCGCGTTTTATGCACGACTTTGTGCGACTTTTCTAAGACGGTATTCAGTCAGAAACATGGAGTCAGACAAAGCGGTTGTATTATGTAATTACCAGCTTCAGAAAATATTTCTACTAACTCTTCCCAACCTCTACGTTTTAATTAAGATAAGAATCTTTCGGGCTTATGAGCCATGGTCTACTGGAATGGCATCTTCTTCTTCTTCTTCCAGACGTTTCGCTTGCAACTGCGGCAAGCATCTTCAGTGGTGTGTTCGACGTGGTCGTAGTGTTCTTCTCGGTGTCCTGCTGTCCACTGAAGATGCTTGCCGCAGTTGCAAGCGAAACGTCTGGAAGAAGAAGAAGATGCCATTCCAGTAGATCACGGCTCATAAGCCCGAAAGATTCTTATCTTAATTCTATTAACGCCGGCCGTGAAAGCCTACATTCTTCTACGTTTTAAGTTTCGGTTGGAATAATCTGGAGATTTCATGTCCCATATCGCTACCCTCTTTTCCACTTCGTCGATAAAGTGTTCCGTATCAAAGTTATCACGGTCCATTTTTTAATATTCTTAATACGTCTACTACCTGCAGCAACTGTCGCGCGAATACTGGACGGAAAAATAGCGTGTCTAGTATCTAGAGACGCGCAACAGTCGCGCGAGTCGAGATTCTGGCGACTTGCACGCGTTTTACGCGTGATCAACAAAACGCGCGACTGCATGTGGACGGAATGTATGAACCTCTAGTATCTCAGAGTCGCGCGTAAAACGCTTCATCTGGAGAAGGTCGAGCCAAACTACACGGGTGGATTTTCCGCAGCGTTTTTAACGTGGCGGATTCGAAACCGTGCCTACAAACGAGTGAAACTAGACGAACGAAATGTACGTCGCGTTTTTTTTAAATTCCGTCGGCGTGAGCAAATTGAACGCTTCTGATTGCGTTGATATCGCGTCACCGCCACAACAGAAAAACATTGTTTAGTGCGGGGAAAACTAGACGAGGCGACGGATCACCGACGGATGTACAGTTTGGAGTCTGTCTCTGAATATTGGATGAACCCACCACCGTGGTTTTTTCTCTATTCTTTAAAAATAAATTTGCCAATACAACAGAAGCGCAACCTAACACAGAGAAATCCATTTTGTAACTAGCAAAAAGTTGCGTAAATGTACTCGACGGAAAAAACGTTTCATGTTTTGATACGTAAAATTCAGCGGAAATCTCGTCGCGAGAAACACGGCGCGGAAAGTCCGCCTGTGTCGTTTAGCTCTAAAGTTTCGGTACACAAAATCGAGACTTAAACGCACTTATTCTGAGGCACGAATGCATTCTATGAAGGCGCACGAGCGTTCAGACTTCAGAGAATTATGTTGGTGAGCAGGTTTGCAAATGCATTGCTTTAGGAGTGACTTTAATAATTTCCAAGCGTTGTTGGTTTCGTCGTACACGCTGTATATTAATGTAGTAGTCTATCCTTGTCTACATATAATGTTGATAACATTACATCACAGCGAGGAGATCGTGTCTTATTTAATGTTCCCTTCATGTGAAGATTTTATATGAAGATACAAATTTTTAAGACCTTGCTTAATAACACAAAAGACGTGTAGTATTTGGTTAGAATCTCAAAACAACAAACTATAACGCCACCAAGAGTTATTTCGGGCGTACGAATCGTAACGGAAAGAGACAGCAGTGCCGATTATATCTTAAAGTCTACTAAACCGAGAGCTAGTGACAATTTTTTGGTGTTATTTATTCAAGGCCTTATTTTTGTGAAGATGTTGAGGGAGGCATATTAATGTGCTCTGAGTAAGGGATTTTGCTAGATAGCGGTATGGGAGGGATGCAGACCGCGCCCAACATGTAACAAAAATGGTCCCAATTATTATTGTTTCAAGGCTGAAATTGTTTGTATAGCTTGTCGGTGACCCAATAATGCCATTATAATATTTGCAGATCGATTGGTCGGTATTGAAGGGGTGGCAGATCACCCTAAACGTGTCATGTACCCGACGAAATTTATATTATTAGTTCAAGGTTCACGACTGTTTTAAGCATATATTTCAGTTTGCAAAACAAAATGTCGGTATTACCCCCCTTGCAAAATGATATAAACACCTAGGCGAGCAAGTTTCCCTCTAAGAGACGGGGTTAATACAGACATTTTGTTCTGCAAATTGAAATATATGCTTAAAACAACCGCCGTAACAACATATTAAAATTTGAACCTTGAACTAATAACATAAATTTCGTCGGGTACATGATATGTTTGGGGTGATCTGCCACCCCTTTAATACTGACCAGTCGATCTGCAAATATTATAATGCATTGTTGGGTCACCGACAAGCTATACAAACAATTTCAGCCTTGAAGCAATAATAACTGTGACCATTTTTTTGTTTGCATGTTGGGGTCGGTCTGCACCCCTCCCATACCGCTATCTAGCGAAATTCCTTACTCAGGGCCTCCCTCAACATCTTCACAAAAATAAGGCCTTGAATAAATAACACCAAAAAATTGTCACTAGCTCTCGCGGTCTATATAAGCTCATTGTCAAAAATTGTTTGAATTTTTTAATGTCTAATATTTTGAGATTAGCTAATATATTTTAGACCCTGGATTTGATGGTCTTAAAAATAAGTGTAAATTTCCATCAATAGTTAATAAAACAAAATAGCTATACTGTTCCGCGTTATTCGCAAATACGAACGATTTACATAACTTATTTAAATATATTCAATAATTCAGTCCGCGATGACAATTAATCAACTGTATTATGCATAATTAACTAAATTTGTGTTTAATTAGACTGTTTCACTTTGCCTTTATTTAATTTGATATTCTTCATTAAGTCCACAAAAGTTGTAGAGGATGAGTGCCACAAAAGAAACATATTTTTGAAGATATATATTAAAATTTTATCAAATAGCGGAGAGCTGGCGATGTATGAATGTACCTCATTTCATATAAAATAAATTTCTATATACTGATACCTATCTTTATTTATTGCAGATTATAGACGCGTCGACATCTAACGTCATTAGCGTCTTTCAACTACACTAAATAACAACTAACTTAAAACTAAATAACATCACAAAACATCCATGAGCGCAGGTGAGATTCGAACCCACGGCAGTCCAGTTTAGAGGTTGCGGCGCCAAGCATGCTGACCACTAGGCTATCTGATACCTATCCGCCGAGGCATATTTGTTAAGAAATCGAAGGGCCGCATATCATTACGAGTGGTAAAAAAAATCGATTATATGATTAAGCCCTTAGTTCCCAGGTTCTAACCTAGAAGAGCTTGGTAAAGGCGTCAATTGAGTTTTCCATTTCTTATTAAAAAAAACAAATTGAAAATATGAACTGCTACGTTCAAATAGCCCTAGCTGTGGGTGGCTATAAAAAACTATTCTAATATTAATTATAGACAATTAAGTATAATGACTGCATCAGTATATATGAAACACCCACTTTGACAATGACGTAACACAATGATCTAGTCAGGAAAAATTCATTTTTTCAAACCTGTGTCAACCATAGGGATTCTAACCCTAAGCTTTCCACTATCACGGCGAACTGAGTTGACAATTACTCATACATGTGACACGACCAACTCTTTTCCTGACTACAGCATTGTGTTACGTCATTGTTCTTACAATAGGTGTTTCATATACTGTTTGCAGTCATTTAATTGTGTATTTAGTCACGACGCCTCGTGTAAAACTTAGATAGATTTTTTTGTTGTAAAATCCGATAATGTCATTATTTATTTATTATTTTTACTAGTGGCAACACTGGAATAGTGTCTATTTGTGAACATTAAACAATATAAGAACAAACTGAATGTCTAGTCTCCAAAAATTGCATAATATATGAATATGTACGTCAACAGTGTTTTGTTCTATTGATGTTTTAGCTAGTGACCGTTGCATCGGCGGAGCGGTAGTGTCACTGGAGTGCTATTCCGTAAATCCCCAAACGCTAGAGGGTCGGGGGTCAGGGGAAGATAGTGTTTCATATAATATTATACTGGGTGTCCAAGATAAGCGTGAAATGCATGGGGATTTCCTAAACGGTAAGAGATTGAGATTTGGTTAAATGAGAGAAAATGTGCAGAATCTCCAGTACTTATGCTACCCTGCGCAGTCAAACTTTCCATATTTGGCTTGGCTTGCGACAGACAGTTGAAAAACGAGATTTTTCCATTTTCGTTTTTTATTTAGGTATAACTCGCTTAATACGTTACAAAAAAATATTGTCACTTTATTAAGGATTTTATTTAGGGTAAGCAGCAGAAAACAAACTAAAATATACCTAATTCTGACAAAATGTGTTAAAACGCCGGTGTCAGATTTTGAACACCTTCTCCCCTATCCCCTTCCTTAACGACGCTCTTTTCCTGGTCGGACAGTATACTCGTAACTCAGTTATATTGGTCAGTCTTTTGATGACAAAACCAGAAAATCTTCCAAAATTATCCCGAAAATCTTCCAAAATTATGCCGAAAATCTTCCAAAATTATCCCGAAAATCTTCCAAAATTATCCCAAAAATCTTCCAAAATTATCCCGAAAATCTTCCAAAATTATCCCGAAAATCTACCAAAATTATCCCGAAAATCTTCCAAAATTATCCCGAAAATCTTCCTATTTAATTTTTTCGAATTCAGATTATTTTTTAATTAATTCGTAAAGAAGCGGCAAAAATATGCCGTTTCTATTTTTTGTCTTTTTTTTCTATGTCAGATAAGGTTATATTTTCCAATATGGTCGACAAATAACACGTTAATCGTTCTCCTGTCTCTTAACTGTATAGCGTTGCACCTAACCTAAAATGCAATTATAGTGGATTTATGTCTTTATAATATATTAAAATGCTTCTTCCTTTGTCATATTTGGAGGTTATGATATGACGTGTTACGCATGCGTTGAATACGTGTCATATATCATAGTCAAAACGTGCGATTCTTTGTTGTTTTACTGCAAACAAAACACACACAGACATGCCCGGCTGGCTAGATCCAGAATTATGTTACCGCAGGTTCAAAATTACACTTCGCGTCAAAGCGGCTACACGTAATAAGCAAAAAGAGGATGAGAATGGGTTGAAGTGGGCGGAGAACGGCGTGGAAAATGCGGGAAACGGTAATAGAGAAAATAGCAATGGCATAGACAGGAAACTATGCCCTATAGTTTATTTAAAAAACGAGATAGAGTGGTCGCAAAAAAAATCATCTTATATGTTCCGTGCGTACATTTATATAACTTTTAACAAATAAATTGTCAGTATAAAAAACATCAATTTATTAAAATGATTATTAATTAATTCTAATTTGCCAGGATTTATGCCACAACAACACACAATCTGTGTAAATTTCAACTAGCTACCTCTTCGTTTGTGAGATAGAGCCCTGTGACAGACAGACGGACGGATATCGTAGGCCGGGTAATAGGGTTCCATACGGAGTAGCAAATGTTTCCGGGCTAGGTAGCCGTGGTCTAATGGATTTTACTCCGTACGTTTCGCCCAAAGCTCCGTTGGGCATCTTCAGCGGCGATTGGCAATACGATTCGATCTTCTTGCCAGTCGCAGTCACCAGTCGACCGGCAAGAAGATCGAATCGTATTGCCAATCGCCGCTGAAGATGCCCAACGGAGCTTTGGGCGAAACGTACGGAGTAAAATCCATTAGACCACGGCTACCTAGCCCGGAAACATTTGCTACCAAGATGTCTACCGGCTGTGAAAGCATGAAACTCCAATTCCATACGGAGGTACGGCACCCTAAAAATGACTTATGAACTAGAAGTCACAAGTAAATCTGACAATGAAATATGATCGCTGTGCTTAAAAACATTGCACTGTACTACAACTTTTAGTGTTTTATTTTAATTTTTTACGGTTGCTTTTTTGAAAAAAGAAAAATTACACATCTGTGTGTGAACGGCGCTCGGTATTTTCAAATTTATTACCGCACATTTTTATTTAAAAAATGTAGTTTATACATATTTTATAAAATGAAGAGATATTTGGTTTTATTAATAATGTATTTGATTCAATGTTGCGTTTGTTTAATTGAAAAGATTTCAATTAAATTTTTAATGGAATGCACATCCCGAGAATTTAATGAAAATTCAATTTTTTGCCATACCCACTATAAAATAGCTGCTTACATGTATGTAAAGTGACTTTTTACACATCGGTGTGCTGCAGGAACGTATCTTTCTCACACTAGTGTGGGAAAGCAAACCATTTCCATACTACTTTATGTTTATTTGCCCTGATTCACCCGCTATTACCTCTACTCTCAGCCTGTTATGAAAGTGAAGTTGGTGATACAAAATGAACTGGCAAATTTTTTTGAAAATACTGAATATGAAGTGAAAAGCAGCTATTTTATGGTGGGTATGGCAAAACATACAATATCTCGTACGTAATTAATAAAACAACAGTAACTAGACCTTACCCGATTTTAATATTCAATTATAATAGTATAAGTAAATTAATTGAAAACGTTTCGAGAATAAAATTTTGTCATCTTCAGTTCATTGATAATTTTGAAACTATTATAACATCATCAAGTATAAAGTTAAACGAAAAAACCAAGTACATTTTTAAATAAAAGGCCCTTTTAAACCTCGATATAAATACACAAATTAATATTTAAATTATGCTTAGCTAGTCAAGACATCCATTCGCAAAATGGATGTCTTGACTAGCTAAGCATAATTTAAATATTAATTTGTGTATTTATATCGAGGTTTAAAAGGGCCTTTTATTAAAAAATGTACTTGGTTTTTTCGTTTAACAACTTTATACTTGATGATGTTATAATAGTTTCAAAATTGTCAATGAACTGAAGATGACAAAATTTTATTGTCGAAACGTTTTCAATTAATTTACTTATACTATTATAATTGAATATTAAAATCGGGTAAGGTCTAGTTACTGTTGTTTTATTAATTATCATCACCGATTTTTTTTGGATCTCGTACGTAATATTATTATGAGTTGTGTGATTGTTAAAATATGATTAATTTTCAGTTAGTTGAGGAAGTGCACTCTTATAACATCAGGAGCAGCACTAATATTCGAGTCCCTTTTTTTAATCGTAATAAGTTAACAAATGGACCAAACTACTTGTCACTTAAATTATACAATCAGCTTTCAGTTGCGATAAGAAATTTACCAATTTATCTTTATTTAAAAGAAATTAAACTCAAACTATCAAATCAATCATTATACCATTATAAAGACTTCTCATAATTAATTTTTTTGTTTTGACGATTTTGTAATTTGTATTTGTATACTAATTTACAAATAAACTTTTCTATTCTATTCTAATATTGAAAATAATTTTTGATTTGTCTTCAATCAAAAATTATTTTAAATTTTGGAATTCTAAAGCGATTTCCTGAATTATTAGTTTCCTTGTTTCGCGCGTCCGTTTTAGTAGGTAGAAAGATTTTTTTTATCAAAATCAACCCGTGACTTCCAATAATTCGAGCCGTTACTCCCACAATTTGGAAATTTGCAGGATGTTCCTATTTCTATAAAGGCTAGATTTTAAGGATTTAGTTTCTAAAAGATGCCATTATGGTTGGTTTTTATATTTTCAATGTTTATTTATTTACTCCACATCTGTCTTTATCGCACTTTGCCTGTCTGTACAAATTTATTGTAAGGGTAAATTAGATGCGATTATTTTTCTAAATATTATGTATAAGTGCATAGAAAAACACTTCCTAAATTGTATTCTTATAAAAAAATACCAATTCAAGCATCTCATCTCTTAGCAACTCAATTTTTCATTCAAAAAAAAATGAAAGCTAGCTACGTAGTGAAAAAAAAATACAACAGCAACATAAATAAGCGTGATTTTCGTCTATTTTCTATTTACTGAAAATTGATGGTGCGTTCATGCAATGATGCTATAATACATTTTTAAATAAGCCTATAATAGTTGTATTCTTTTTAAAATTGCGGTTGACACAAGTCATTTTCTTTTTTAAAATACAAATTTAAGATCTCCTCATTGATTAATGTAATCAGTCATATCTGCAAATTAATTTATAGGCTGTGCAGAGGTGAAGTAAACTAATCTACAAAATGATGATTCCAAGATATTGCAGATTTGTTCTATGAATGAATTATAAATTATAGACGCTCGACTTCTGAGGTCATTAGCGTCCAGATTTGTTCTATTTCAGAAATTCAGATTAATCTCAATATTATTGAAATTGAAGTATGGCAATAGGGATGAAAAATTTTGACTCTACTACCCTCAAAACATTAAATGGAGATCATTTAATTGAAAACGAATGAGATTCTTAAATCCAGATTTTAAACTGAAAATCTTATCAGAAACCGAGCATAAGTATCGTAGGGCTTTTTTGCAAATTCAACTGAATTTTTCCATATTAAAAATTATTTTGGAACATGGAAGTTTGGTTCTTCATAACGAAATTTATTATTATAAGAAATAGACTGCAACAGTGACTGCGAATGACCTTTATTGTCGAGCGTATATAATCCACAATTCATTCAACAGTGACTGCGAATTTTATTCCGCGATCTAGTGGTTTCAACTTTAAAAAGAATAAAACCGTTGATGTTATAAAGTATAAAGTTGCTTTAATTGTGCACAAACTCACCTCTCTGGTGGACGGGTTCACCCATTTTGGTGCCGAGTTGAAGACTGGTCGTTTCCCGATAGAAGGTGGCTATGTGCGCCGTGCAGCTGATCACCAATCTCCGTTCGGCGAAATGGGCTGGCATCAGCTGCACGTGTAAATCGGCATGACTCCATAGCAGACCGTCATCATTAATGCTTTCTCGTTCACGGCTCAGTGATGAATCCACCTGCAAAGATGACGAAACATCATTCATTCAGTTTTTATCAATACAAATAAAATATTGTACACTTTGTAGCTTGACCTCTGAGACAAAACACAGACAAGGTAAGTAGAAAGTCCAGTCGGAGGAATTACTGTACTTTCTACTTTTAAAGGCCCTTGTCTGTTTTCGTCTTACAGCGACGATATCTGTTATAGACCGAGAGCTAGTGACAATTGTTTGGTGTTATTTATTCAAGGCCTTATTTTTGCGAAGATGTTGAGGAAGGCATATTAAAGTACCCTGTGTAAGGGATTTTGCTAGATAGTGGTATGGGAGAGATGCAGACCGCCCCCGACATGTAACAAATTATTGTTGCTTCAAGGCTGACATTGTTTGTATAGCTTGTCGGTGACCCAATAATGCCATTATAATATTTGCAGATCGATTGGTCAGTATTAAAGGGGTGGCAGATCACCCTAAACATGTCATGTACCCGACGAAATTTGCAGAACAAAATGTCGGTAATAACCCCCTTGCAGAACGATATAAACTCCTAGGCGAGCAAGTTTCCCTCTAAGAGAGGGAGTTAATACCGACATTTTGTTCTGAAAATTGAAATATATGCTTAAAACAGTCGCCGTAACAACATATTAAAATTTGAACCTTGAACTAATAATATAAATTTCGTCAAGTACACGACACGTTTAGGGTGATCTGCCGACCCTTTAATACTGACCAATCGATCTGCAAATATTATAATGGCATTATTGGGTCACCGACAAGCTATACAAACAATTTCAGCCTTGAAGCAATAATAATTATGACCATTTTTTTGTTACATGTTGGGGGCCATAACGCTATCTAGCAAAATCCCTTACTCACAGCACTTTAATAGGCCTTCCTCAACATCTTCACAAAAATAAGGCCTTGAATAAATAACACCAAAAAATTGTCACTAGCGCTCGGTCTATAATTTATACCGCAAAATTAATAATTTGAAAAAGAGAACGAAATTCTTTACGAAAAAGTTCTCGATTCTCTTTATTGTTTATATTTATTTATTTATTGTAGATTATAGACGCGTCGACATCTAAGGTCATTAGCGTCTTTCAACTACACTAAATAACAACTAACTTAAAACTAAATAATATCACAAAACATCCATGAGCGCAGGTGGGATTCGAACTCACGGCAGTCCAGTCTAGAGGTTGCGGTGCCAAGCATGCTAACCACTAGGCTATACTGCCCTCCTCTTTATTGTTAAAATAGCAGTACTTATCACCACAAAACCAATTTCAAGATTTCCACAAATATGTAAACATTTCCTTTAAATATTTTAAAGAACAAAACGAAATAATCTTGAAAGACGACTTCAATATCTTTCGAAATCAAATATTCTCTTCCATCAATACAAAAAAAAAATATAATGCAATAGAAATGTCGAAGACAAGAACAACCTTCGGAATCAGATCAATAGAACAGAAAACACAACTATATCTTAAAAATTTAGTCGTATTCTTGTAACTGTAAAAAAACAGAAGTTTTTTGTCAGAGCTTCGAGGAGTGAAACCTACAGAGGGACATACGATTCTCCTTCTTCAATGGCGTTCGTTATGCTCCTTATTGTCATCGCAAATCTTTTGTGAGACCGAAAAAAAAACTCTCACACGTGCAGTCGGTCCGATCTTGAACTATACCACGAATCTTAAATCTATAAAGGTTTTATTTTTTTATTTTTTATTGTAAATTATAGACGCGTCGACATAAAGATTTTACATTTGACGGAATGTGTCAGAATACAGTGACAGTATAGCAAAATTTGGCTTCACGGTTAGGCCACGCCTCCATGTCAAATCAGCTCGTAGAGATTTGGTGTTTGACGCTATGACATATGGTGGCAGAAAATTAAAGTATGGAAAAATTTAGTTTCGCGGTTAGGCCACGCCTCCATGTCAAATCAGCTCGTAGATTTATTTATTTATTGTGGATTATAGACGCGTCGACAACTTAGGTCATTAGCGTCTTAAATACAACAAATATCATATATCACTTAAAACTAAATAACATCACAAAACATCCATGAGCACAGGTGGGATTCGAACCCACGACAGTCTGATTCAGAGGCCGCGACGCTACCAACTGAGCCATGCTGTCCTCTCAGCTCGTAGAGATTTGGCGTTTGACGCTATGACAATAGTGGTAGAAAATTAAAGTATCTATAGCAAAATTTAGTTTCGCGGTTAGGCCACGCCTCCATGTCAAATCAGCTCGTAGAGATTTGGTGTTTGACGCTATGACATAATGATGGTAGAAAATAAAAGTAGGTATAGCAAAATTTAGTTTTGCGGTTTAAGGTCACGCCTCCATGTCAAATCAGCTCGTAGAGATTTGGCGTTTGACGCTATGACATAATGATGGTAGAAAATAAAAGTAGGTATAGCAAAATTTAGTTTTGCGGTTAGGCCACGCCTCCATGTCAAATCAGCTCGTAGAAATTTGGCGTTTGACGCTATGACATATGGTGGCCGAAAATTAAAGTATGGCAAAATTTGGTTTCGCGGTTAGGCCACGCCTCCATGTCAAATCAGCTCATAGAAATTTGAAGTTTGACGCTATGACGCTATGTGGCAGAAAAAAAGTATCTATAGCAAAATTTAGTTTTACGGTTAGGCCACGCCTCCATGTAAAATCAGCTCGTAGAGATTTGGCGTTTGATGCTATGACATAATGGTGGTAGAAAATGAAAGTAAGTATAGCAAAATTTAGTTTCGCGGTTAGGCCACGCCTCTATGTCAAATCCATTCGTAGGGATTTGATATTTGACGCTATATCTGGTAGCAAAAAATGAAACTATAGCGAAACGCAAGTTCGCGATGAGGCCACGCCCCCATGTCAAATCCCTATATTATAAGTAGCGTTTACTCGCACATATGTATACTATTTAGGGTTCCGTACCTCCGAACGGAACCCTATTACTGAGTTTACAATGTCTGTCCGTCCATTCACTTGTCAGTCACAAGGCTCTTTTTCTAAATAACTATAACCTGATGAAAATTCAGTACAACGGAATCAATTCAGACTTAACATAGTTCGAAACCGAGCATATCGGCGGTAAACTTAACTTTCTTTCCAATGCCCAATAATTTTATCAAACTTTTGGTTTCTTTCATTTTTTTCCTCCACCTCCTTTCCTTTCGTTCACCAAAACTTCTACTTGGGACAAATTTAATTTACGATACTTGCGCTTTTGCTACATATAAGTTTTATACATGTACGTTTATACAAGATGGCGGTCTCCAGCGCGGCTGTCCATCTTTTTTTGTGGTTATAATGAATTTTAAGGGATCGCTGTAGCGTTGGAGATGCACTGGGCTATTTTTTTAGTGAACATTTTTTTATAAATACTTTAGTTTTCAAAGTTGTAATACAAAATAAATTGTTTGTATTAATGACTAGCCTTTACCCGCGGCTTTGCTGGCATTAAAGTCAATTTTGACAGAAATCTTATCATAACCCGAGAGTAGATGGATCAAAAGTAACCATACACCTTAAATTTGAAAATAAAAGTATAGTTGGACATCTTAGTTTATATGGTTAAAAGTTACGTGTAGTGATGAGCAAAATTGGTGTTGGTCTTGCAAAAAAGCAAGACCAAAACTATCAATAGACTAGCAAGACCAAGACCGAATGAACAAGAACAAGACCAATACCAAGACCGAATATGCAAGACCAAGACGAAATACACAAGACTAAACTAAAAATTCTTACTTCAGAGCCAGTAACTATGATGATCAGAAGTAAAAAACTAAAAAAAAGACAGATAAAATGAGCAAGACCAAGACTAAGACCAAGACCAAGACCAGACATATTTGAGCAAGACCAAGACCAAGACTGTCCAAGTTTTAGTCTTGGTCTTGCTTTGCTCATCACTAGTTACGTGTATTTACAGCGAGAGTTTTTATTAATTTCGGGTATTTGTGATGTTTTTTGCCACAAAAGATATATTTCTAATGAAAAATAAGTTTTCTAACTATTCTATGTAAAGATGGGCTGTTGATTCGTTTAAAAGTTTACCTACCAAAAAAAACATGTGTCTAATAAAACACACGTTTTACTAATTTTACAATAGAAATTGTTACATACTAATTAATTTTTCGAAGCGTTACAAATATCGATGCGTTTCACTGTATAGAACAGCGTTTCCCAAACTTTTATTATGACGGACACTTCACAAATTCAGAAATTTTAGGAAGGGCAGTATAACCTAGTGGTTAGCATGCTTGGTGTCGCAACCTCTTGACTGTGCTGCCGTGAGTTCGAATCCCACCTGCGCTCATAGATGTTTTGTGATGTTATTTAGTTTTAAGTTAGTTGTTATTTAGTGTAGTTGAAAGACTCTAATGACCTTAGATGTCGACGCGTCTATAATCTACAATAAATAAAAAATCAGAAATTTTAACGGAAGGAGTTATTTTATAAAGTAGGTTTCAAACATTTTTCAACTCGGCGCAGCATTTAAAATAATGCTTATATTATTTTCGTAATTTTTCACGGAACACTTATTGACTTTCTGCGGAACATAATTTGGGAAACGCTGGCATAGAAAATGCCCCATTATTTTAGGAGCTATACAAAGCTCAACATGTGTACCAAATTTCGTTTAAATTGACTCTCAAGAATAATTATCGTGTAGGGCTTGAGAATAGCCGAGAGCGTAGCAATGCTGTTGTTGCTATGGTTTCTCTATTGCAAGTCCCCAGTTCCCGGGTTCTAGCCCGAGAGCTGGTAAAAGTGTCAATTGGATTTTCAATTTATTATAAAAAAAAATAATGAATTGAAAATATGAATTGGTGCTAGGCCCAAATAACCTTAGCTGTTGGTGGTCTTTAAAACACAATTATAAATTTTTTAATAATTATGTTAACATAAAACTTACCAATTTTTCGTTTATATTAAAACTACTACAAGTAAATTTCTATTTGCAGAACATAGTAAGAACTGGTGGACGGTCGTCCGCTCAGTTTAGTTATAAAACTAACAAAAATTACGTCACTGTGATAACTAAATACCCTTGTAATCTTTCAAGAATTACTAACCAGCCAAAAATCTTATAATTTTTAACATCACCGAAAAATAGAACGATTTTAGAATCGTTATCTAAATTAACTAGTTTGTCCACAAGATTATCAAATAATGAAAAAATACTGTATGAATAATTAACAACCGAATTCACACTTTTTAATAGAACACTTAACACGATGAAATCTAAATTGATACTGTATTATAAAATATTTGACCACTGCAAAGATTTCAACTAGATGAGTTACGTAAGATTAAAACCATTCATAACTATACAGCAGATGTCACCAAGTAGTGGCAAGATTTCGTTCATATAAAAACAAAATTTCGTTCATAAAAAAAGTCTTAGGTATGAAAGTGAGGACGTGGTGTATGGTCAGCGTGCTGGCCTTTGGATCTCACCTCTTTGTGTTTTAAAGACCACCAACAGCTAAGGTTATTTGGGCCTAGCACCAATTCATATTTTTAATTCATTATTTTTTTTTAATAATAAATTGATAATCCAATTGACACTTTAACCAGCTCTCGGGTTTTAGTTATGAAAAACCGATAGACAAGCCGGACGGCCCGTACGCGATTTTGTTGTTTATTCTTTTCGTTAATTCTAAATAAAAAAAAAAAATTATTATAATGCCATTATCTCTTGATTAATTCGTTGCCAAACCTAAATCTACCCGGGCGAAGCCAGGCCGAAAAACTAGCTTTAAATAATTGAACCGTTCTGTACATTGTTTCAAAAACACCTTGTATACATATATTCATCAATACACATATATATACAATCACTTTCTCACACAGTATACTGATTTCCGTTATTGTATTTTCTTGCCTTTCTGATTTTTATTTATGAATCTTTTTTTTCCTGGACACTATTTTATTTATATTTTTTCTCTTTCTAAATATAGTTCTTTTGTACCTCTAAATGCGAATATACCATAGAAAAATTTTATTAAATTATTGTGCGAGTGGCTGCACTTGCGAGTCGAGTCGACTTTTTTATAAATATTTGATTGTCTTTCGACTTGAAAAAAAATCGATTATTTTTCAAATGCTGGATTCTACTCAAAAAGGAAAATGCATTAGTTAAAACGTAGTACGAAGAAACAATTGTACATAGCAAAAAAAAAAAACTTTGTAAACAAAAAAAAAACCTCCTTCAAAAAGCCACTAAAAAGAGGAAAATATTGAAATTTTGAGGTCTGCGCCAATTTAATAAAATATGAAGTCGATTAAAAAGTATAGTATAGTGATTAATATCTTCTTTTTAACCAACTTCATATTTTATTAATTGGTGCAGACCTCAAAAATTCATTATTTTCCTCTTTTTAGTGGCTTTTTGAACGAGGTTTTTTTTTTGTTAAAAAGTTTTTTATTTTTTACTTTTTAGTGTCAAAAAGTGACATTTACCTTAAAGGATCGAGCGTCTATAATTCACAATTCAATTCAACCTTAAAGGAATCACACGCCGTTCCTCACTTTTATTAAAACGATTTTCTTACGCTGTCTGATGTGTCAAAAAGTGACATTTACCTTAAGGAATTACACGTCGTTACTAACTTTTATTAAAATCAGCCGAACTACTAAACCGATTTTGATGAAATTTCTATGGGACCAATATGAAAGTATATACTTCCAAATAAAAAAAAAATTCCAAATCGGTTTATAAATGACGGCGTTCTGAGGTAACAAACATAAAAAAAATACAACCGAATTGAGAACCACCTCCTTTTTTTGAAGTCGGTTAAAAATTATTAAAGGACAAAAAACCTGACTGTGTCTAACAAAAAAGTGTAAAACAAGCTTCCAATATGAAAAATTTATTTAGACAAGATTTCAGCGGAGGTTCTCGCTTTTATGCAATAAAAAAATTCTAAGTTTTAATAAAAAATTTCAGGCGGTGAACGTCAAATAAACTTTACGAAAGTGAAACGTCACCTTCAAGTATATCATAATGATACAAATATTACAACTTTGGCAAATAAAATTCGAAAAAAAAAGTTGTCAAGCCTTCAAAAGCAATTCCATTATTTGCTAGCACAGCTAAAAAAAGACATTAGATGAATTTGATGTCACGTTGAGCCAAAAAAAAAAAAGCTCGACACGCCATAAAAAAGTTTTACGTTCTATATCTGACTATGTAACATATTTATTTAGTTTTTCACGTGTAATATAAAAAGAATAATTGCAATATGAGTCCGGTACTGAACTAATTTCGTGACAGACTGATATATTTTAACAAGCTTTTATTTAACTTGCAATGTATATTATTAGTTAGTTTGTGTGTTTGTTTAGGTCAAATCTTGAAAGTCAATTTTGAACGACTTCCACGTATCCGATCGATTTGAAATTTTGTTCACATATGTACTTATTCCCGATGACAGTAGGTACATGAATAAATCGTTTTTAGAAATAAATTCAACCCCTAAAGGGTTCAAACGGGGATGTAGGGTTTTTTTGACTAATCAACGCCCAGGCCAAATCGCTGAAGCTAGAAACTTGAAATTTGGACAGTTGGTTTCAAACTACAAGAGTAACAAGTAATAATACATATTATAGTTATGTTA
Organism: Mongoloraphidia duomilia; assembly: GCA_039654895.1. Classification (NCBI taxonomy): domain Eukaryota; kingdom Metazoa; phylum Arthropoda; class Insecta; order Raphidioptera; family Raphidiidae; genus Mongoloraphidia; species Mongoloraphidia duomilia. The sequence goes on along the minus strand of CM077526.1, from coordinate 5,256,500 downwards.
ATTCATATAATCTATATATATAAAACAATTCCGTTACTGACTGACTGATTGACTGACAGACAACGCCTAGGTCAAACCGCTGAAGATATAAACTTGAAATTTGGACAGTAGGTTCCTTCTGTGATGTAAGCACCCACTAAGAAAGGATTTTTCGAAATTCAACCCCTAAAGGGGTTAAATAGGGGATGGAAGTTGGTATGGAAATTCGTCATTTTTGAAGTTAGAAGTATGAAATTTTGCACATGAGTGTCTTATATAACGTAGGTGAGCACTAAGAAATTTTTTTTTGAAAATTCATCCCCTAAGAGGGTTAAAAAAGGGATGAAATTTTGTATGGAAGTTCGTCATTTTTGAAGTTAGAAGCATGAAATTTTGCACAGGAGTTCCTTATAATATAACGTAGGTGAGCAATAAGAAAGGATTTTTAAAAATTCATCCCCCCAGGGGGTTAAATAGGGGATGAATGTTTGTATTGAAGTTAGTTATTTTTGAAGTTAGAAGAATGAAATTTTGCACAGGAGTTCCTTATACAGTGTGTCCACAGACTCATCCTCAACATGGGGATCTCCGTTGTTATGGGAGATAGAGATTTGGTTAAATGAGACAAAATGTGCAGAATCTCCAGTACTACTACCCTGCGTAGTCAAACTTTCCATATTTTGCTTGGTTCGCGACCTACAGCTGAAAAACGAGATTTACCCATTTTCGTTTTTTGTTTATAACTCGCTTATTAAGTAAGTTAGAAAAAAAATATTTTCACTTTCTTAAGGCCCTTTTTTATGAAGATTTCAAATCTCTTTTCATATTTTTATTTACTCTTATAGTTTTAGAGATACTTGTATTAACTTTGTTTTTTTAAATACACGTCAAAGATGGCCATGACACCATTCGAAAGAGATTTTTTTTCTCTTTAATTTGATATGAGGGTTGATGGATTTATTTTCAAAAATAACAGAGCTATACGTAAAACACTGATTTTTAATAGTTGGCTATGCTAAATTAATTGACAAAACAACAGAAGGCTTAGCAAACAGTTGAAATTCGCGTTGGCTTAGTAAACGGCTGTTTTGTTTTAGCTGTCAAAGTGTAGTTTGTTGCTAATTTGTCAGTTTACCAAGTGATTTATTAAATTTACTTTTGTTATTATGGAACCATTTTGTAACAATGAAAAATTTAATATGTTATCTTATTATATTCTATGTCACAAAAATTCGACCAGAGCTGAAGAAATGTACTTCGATCAGTATCCAGAACGAAGACAACCTCATTCGTCTATTTACAGAAACTTACGAGTAAATTTAATAAACTATGGATCATTAAAAAAGCCGTTTACTAAGTCAACACGAATAAGTGAAGAAGACAAAACTACTGTTTTACGATCAATTGTTGAAAATCGCTTATTTTTCATTGTTACAAAATTGTTCCATGATAACAAAAGTAAATTTAATAAATCACTTAGTAAACTGACAAATTAGCAACAAACTACACTTTGACAGCTAAAACAAAACAGCCGTTTACTAAGCCAACGCGAATTTTAACTGTTTGCTAAGCCTTCTGTTGTTTTATCAATTAATTTAGCATAGCCTACTATTAAAAATCAGTGTTTTACGTATAACTCTGTTATTTTTGAAAATAAATCCATCAAGCCTCATATCAAATTAAAGAGAAAAAAAATCTCTTTCGAATGGTGTCATGGCCATCTTTGACATGTATTTAAAAAAACAAAGTTAATACAAGTATCTCTAAAACTATAAGAGTAAATAAAAATATGAAAAGAGATTTGAAATCTTCATAAAAAAGGGCCTTAAGAAAGTGAAAATATTTTTTTTCTAACTTACTTAATAAGCGAGTTATAAACAAAAAACGAAAATGGGTAAATCTCGTTTTTCAGCTGTCGGTCGCGAACCAAGCAAAATATGGAAAGTTTGACTACGCAGGGTAGTAGTACTGGAAATTCTGCACATTTTGTCTCATTTAACCAAATCTCTATCTCCCGTAACAACGGAGATCCCCATGTTGAGGATGAGTCTGTGGACACACTGTATAACGTATGGTGAGCAATAAGAAAGGATTTTTAAAAATTCATCCCTTAAGGGGGTTAAATAGGGGATGAAAGTTTGTATGGAAGTCATTTTTGAAGCGAGTGAGTAATGTATTAATAAAATTTGTTTGAGCGTGTAAACACCACCAGCCCGGCATCGCTTCGCAGGAGGAGAATTTCTCGCGGGGAGACAATAAAACATAAATCCAAATATACGTGGGCAAAGCCACGGGTAACGGCTAGTATGTTATATGGTTCTTTCTGCGGGCTTGAGAATAGCCGAGCGTGTAGCAGTGCTGTTGTTTACATGGCGTTGCTATGGTTCCTCTATTACAAGTCCCCAGTTTCCGGGTTCTAGCCCGAGAGCTGGCAAAAGTGTCAATTGGATTTTCAATTTATTGTTAAAAAAAACATGATAAATTGAAAATATGAATTGGTGCTAGGTCCAAATAACCTTAGCTGTTGGTGGTCTTTAAAACACAATTTATCAATTTTTGGTTCTTTCTGCAGTCCAGCATTAGAGTCTTTCGAAAGTTCAACACCGTACCATAAAAGTAGGTAGGTATAAGAACTATCAATGAACGAATGGATGACACCAACTGAAAAGTTGGCTGAATAGTCTCGTCTGTAAAAGTTTGTCGTTCAGTGATTGTTCACAAGTTCACTGACTGTTCACACAAGTGTTCGAACGTTAATACAACACGGGCGTACAGTACCGGAGACGGGATTCACCGGAACCGAAGTTACGGTCAATTGTCAGATGAGAGATGCACAACCGAAACTGAATTACATTGAATACATGTTTTACCTACTTTTTTCTTTAGTAACGACGTGCCATTCATACGAAACGTTTTTGTGTACGGGGATCGACTGATTTGTCAATCCTATTTTTTATTTAAATACAAAACTCGAAGCGTTTTATATTTAAAAAAAAATTGTAATCGGCGAATATTTATCAGCTTATCGCAGACATTATACTACACTGTAAGAAATGAGAAGGCCGATTACATAGATTATCGATGGTCCATTTGTAGCCAGCGATTAATCTAGTAATAGGCACACAAAGAGAAAATGGCGTCGCAAACAGGTATCGCCACATCGCGTAGATTCCATAAAAACACATTGCGCATGCGTGGTTACTAATTTTACATTAATTTGTTTTGTATTCATCCATTTTATATATGTAACTATACATTTTATTTTGTAATTTTTACACACTTTATTGGAATATTACACAAATTATGTAATTTTAATTTACTTTATGCAAAAATCACAAATTTGTTTAACTTTACAGTAAAAGCCCAAGTTTTTATAGTTTTCTGTGTAAAAATAAATAATAATGTAAAATAATTTAGAAAATCGAGCGAATTCTACCTTAACTTTCAAAGTATTTTTACGTCAATTTTTTACAGTGTATAAACTGCCTGGAATTTTTGTTTAAAATATGCACACTACACAGGCCAGCTGATTCGCCGATTCCATTTTTGACGTATCGCAATCTGATTGATGATTTTGGTCAGGCATTTAGAAGCAATTTTAAATTTTGAAGCTATGCTTCTATAGGCGCGTTAGACGATTTCTGGGAGGGGAAAAACTTATGGATTCGCGTCACCGTCACGCTCATGTTATTAAAAGTATATCTATAGCTATAGCCAGCGGTGAATGAATGAATGAATTGTAAATTATAGACGCCCGACAACTGAGGTCATTAGCGTCTAATGCCAGCGGTGAAAGTAATATACTGGATGTTCATGTTTACTTCGTAACTCTTGCCTCTCCCTGAACAAAATTCTGCGCACGCCCTTAGACGAAGCGTTTGCAAAATATTTTTTTCACTCGATCGTACAATACAAAAAATAAACAATAAACATCGCTAATTATTAATTACTATTACAAATGCAAATTTGTGGTTAGTAATACAAAGAAATTATTGTATAATTAGAGATAATACCTAATTGTCATAATAGATTATTATTTAGTAATAAATGGTTACAAAGTATTAGTTATAAAAAAACATTTCTGTTTAATAAATTATTGTTTACTCAACTGTGTAATAAAATTACAGCAGTAGAGGTAAGGTTGCACAGCTGAAATATTAGGAAATTTACAACAATTCGTTTTTTGTTTTAGCCACCGTGTTTGTTTTATTTTAAACAATTGCTACCGGCGTCAATATATTTAAAAAACAAGCCGTGAGGTGGGTCGTTTATTAGAACTAAAGTGCGACCCTTGAGATCCACACGACGAACTTCCCAATTTGATAAATATTTAAAAATAATAATGAAATTAGATATTACACATAAAATTCATCATTTTAATCATTAAAACATAATTATTATTTATTTTAACAATAATTAAAAAAAAAAGGCTGAACCGATTTTTATAAAATTTATGTCGGATCAAAATGACGTTAACACGCCTCGATTGACACCCTTACGAAGTCAATATAATTTTTTATTCGCGAGATACTGTGTAAAATCTACTTTTTTGGAGTCTATTTGGTTAAGAAAAAAGAACGGCTGAACCGATTTTGAAAAAAATTCTTTCAGATCATATTTACGTTAATACGCGTCGATTGGCACCCTAACGTAGTCGATATCACTTTTCATTCTCGAGATTTCGTCTTAGAAAGAAATGGACACATACGTACGTACGTACGTACGTACGTACACACACACACACACAGACATCTTTTCAAAAATAGTTTAAAAATAGTGTAGTGACCTTGAAACATAAAAATTTGTTAAAAATTTTGATTTCGATTTTCGAATCCATTACAATAATTTCCAATGGGAAGTTAAAAATGCCTCACCCACATAAATGCACGGTCGAAGTTATACTTCATACATTTTTCATTAGAACCGTTACAGCTTTTGGCATTTTTAATTTTAAGTATTTACTTATTTTTATTTTTGACATAAATAATATGATAATTTATCGAATTTCCCTTAAGCCATTCAAAGCCTGCTTAGAATATTATATTATTTTGAAACGTCAAAAAATTGAATGCCTCAACATCGCAGTTGATTATTTTTTTCTTATGTTTCGTGAAATTGGTTCGAAAATAAATGTGCGACCGTCTTTTCAAAAACACCATACCTCCTTAATATTGGACCCTGTATAATTTACTTCAATTATTTTACTATCACAGTTAAACGTTCACTTTTAGATACGCTTGAATGAGCCATTTCCCTGAGAGTAAATTATCCACGAGAGGCAACACTTGTGGTAGGGACAAACCGAGGACAAACGTTATTTATTCCCCATTAATGTCGTGTCATTTTTGTGGTATAACTTAATTATTAAATTAATAAAATAATTAAGTTATACGACTAAAATAACACGACACTAATGGGAAATAAATAATGTTTGTCCCTACCACAAGTGCTGTCTCTCGTGGATAATTAAAAGAACTGCTCTCAGGAAAATGGTTCATTGATTGACAGGTCTATGAAACGTACTCCATTCAGAACTTCTAAAAAGGGCACAATGCCTTACAAATAGCGTGTAAACGTCTTCTTTATCTCGGCGTTCCATTCTCTATTCAACTTGGCAACTTGTATTGTTTCAAAAATGTATGAAAATCGTCTTGTTTTCTTAACTAAAGAGACTATGCATGCGTTTGTTAGTATATATATTATATATGTTTATGTAGATGTATTTCAGAGTGAGTTTAAGAAGAAACAGGCGGCGTGGCTGTAGTGAGTTTTTGGGAAGTTGTAGACATAGGGATTTATATTGCGTCAAAGTTGTTAAGTGATTTGTAACACCAACAACAGTCGTTGGCCTTTAAAAGTATGTACACACACACACAAGAGGGAAAGCAGAAACAACAACAAACTAAGAAGAGAAAACTCTTGCCGACTTTCTGCGTGCAAAGAGCAGTCACAACGAATTGTTGTGGATCTACCATAAATACAAGAGACACGCATTGCTCTCGCGTCGGAACTTGGCGAGTTCAGAAAATCACTGCGATTGGTATAGCTCGATTACTCTTAGAATGAGACAGTGACGTCTTCAGCCTATTGACGGCAAACCACCCACTTAGCAACGGACTGTATGAGTGTCTGACGGCAAACCACCCACTTAGCAACGGACTGTATGAGTGTCTGCGTAACAACCGTTACTCTATCTGCTGCTGCTCTCTAATGGTTTTTACCATAGATGGCGTGTATGAGTTCAAGTGGGTGGATACCTGAACAGGAGTTCAAGTGGGCGGACACCGGAACAATATCCGTTGTCGAGCGATGATGTCCCGGTCTTATAGTATTGTCTTTCTACAATCGAGGGCAGTGTAGCCTAGTGGATAGCGTGCTTGGTACCAACCTCTAGACTAGACTGTCGTGGATTCGAATCCCACCTGCGCTCATGGATGTTTTGTGATGTTATTTAGTTTTAAGTTAGTTGTTATTTAATGTAATTTAAGACGCTAATGACCTAAGTTGTCGACGCGTCTATAATCTACAATAAATAAAGTGTTTCCACAATCAAATATTAGATATTTTTCTACTTTTATGAAAATTGTATGGGCGAACTATTCCAAAAGATTTAAAAAGATTAAAAAAGCTACCTGAAGAACTACACTAAATACATGAGCGGTTTTGCCTTTTAGTCGCTGATATTTGATTTTGAAGTTGTGCAGCTACAAGTTAACGGCTGAACTGTACAATTCTTTGTAGAATAATTCTTCCACTTTTCAACATTTGCCTTGTTTATTCTTTTTTTTTGGCTACAGCGAGAAGTTTCGTTAGTTTTCCTTCGTATCAAGCGGAAAATTGTTACTTTTCCGGATCGTAATCAACAATGGCACGAGAAGAAATTTTATGTGCGTCGAATTTCAAATTATTCGTATCTTTTTCTGGATTATTCAAGCTATTTGACCAGAATAAATGCAGTGTATCACTTCTATATGTCAAGGACTTCGAGTAAGTTTCTTATTTATTTATTTTTTTGAGTAAATACTTCTGAAATACGAAAATTCCTTTCCTCAGCTGTTTGGAAAATACTCCTACGTTATTTTCATATTGTGGTCATACAACATGACCTTGAAAATAAGAAAAAAAAACAAACAAAAACACTACATTTTGTTATAATTTAATAATAGAAAGATTACTTATTTTTTGGTGGTGCAATATAATTTATTAAATATTTACACAGTGGGCACTACAGCTGTTTATTTAACATAAAAAATAATAGTAAACAGTTTTAAAATTTAATAAATTTAGGGACACGTGTTTATGGCTTACTAAAAATTTGTATAAAATAACAAACACCCGTTTAAAAAGTGTAACAAAAGCTTTAAAATACGGCTGGTGTGTACGTGAATAGAGAATAATGAAAACAACGTTTTGGCTTCACGTAGGCCGTAGGCACAAGAAGCTGCGACAGCGATGTTTACTTGTTTTATTAAGAACTTTCATACTTAAGTTATAACAATAATCTACTTGATAAAATATTCAGAATGGACGTCAAGCTTTAGAACGTTAATCTGCGAGTTTGAACTCATTATAATAGTGCCATTTTTAATTGATACTAGACCCAAATAACCCCTACAGCTGGTGGTTAAAATAAAATATTAGTAAAAAAGAACTTTTTAGAGACAATCTTTTATTGAAATGTACTAAAAAGGAAAAAATAGTATTTAATAATTTTTGTTCATAATTATTATAAAAGCGGGGTTGTAATCTCTCTGATAGTTTAGTAGTCGCAACCCCCGCTTTTGTAATAATTATGAACCAAAATTATTAAATATTATTTTTTCCTTTTTAGTACATTTCAATAAAACCTTGTCTCTAAAAAGTTTTTTTTACTAATATTTTATTTCGTTCATTTTAGTCTTTCAAAATTGTACCCCCCTTTGACACCCGTAGGGGTTGAATTTCGAGAAATCCTTTCTTAGTGGATGCTTACGTCAGAAAAGGAACCTACTGTCCAAATTTCAAGTTTCTAGCTTCAGCTATTTGGCCTGAGATTTGATTAGTCAAAAAAACCCTACATCCCCGTTTGAACCCCTTAGGGGCTGAATTTATTTCTAAAAATGATGTATTGTCATCGGGAACACATATGTGTACAAAATTTCAAATCGATTGGATACGTGGAAGTCGTTCAAAATTGACTTGCAAGTTTTGACCTAAATAAACAAACACACAAACAAACAAACTAACTAATATACATTGCAAGTTAAATAAAAACTTGTAATAAAAACATATTTCGGTCAGATTTTGAGCGTTTCTCTAAAATCGAGTAGTATGAGTATTTTTAGAGTGCAGTTTAAATCCTTTTATAACCTTAAGTTAGCAGCTATAAGATATATTGTTAATGAACTTCAGGATTGTATAACCCACATACAGGATTCGCTAAACAGGAAATTAACTGGTTAAAATAGACATTGTATTTACTACGTCGCGAATATATAGCACACTATAGAGCTGCGTATATTTGACGCGACCCTCGAGAACGTATCCCACAGGACATCGCGTCCCGTAGGAATGCGAGTGAACTATTAACGGTACACACAATGTGTACACTGCGACAGTCACTCATTAATGGCGACTGTATGCGTTCAAAATATGGCGGCATTCTCAAGAGAATGCGAGGTTCGTATATTATAAAAGCTTTGAAGACTGTTTCTCGACTACGTTTTTAAGGCTGCACTTCGTTTGTTCAACTTCCTGAGTTTAAGAATACCTACAAAGGTACGTGCAGTACGCAGCTGGGATTCTAGATGGTAGCGTAGATCATAGCAGGGCTTGCTTAAATGAATGCATTGTTATATATGCGAGCGTACACAACGAAGCAGTGAGTGTAGCAGGTATAAGCACTGTTACAAGAGCTGCTAGATACAAGAATGTATCTCGCCATTCTTTTAGCGCGCTGACTACTACAATCAACGTGTGACAACTGTCAAATGGCCGTTACAAGTTTCGCAATGGATGTGACTAGTTTAATAAGTGAAATTTTGCCAGTTTTTATTTAATTTGTTTTGAGTTTTTTCTAAGACGTATTTAAAAGTGTTAGGTTCCATACGTAAATATTCAAAAAACCGGTTTGGGTAAAATTTTAATTCTTGGTATAAATTATGAAATTCGCTATGTTTAGATCGTTTTCTATTAATAGGGTGGACATGATAGTTCCTACCCAAATTTGTATTTAAAATATACCACTTTGTAGCAGAAGAACACATATATTCGTCTTGGCTATCTGACATTTCAAACGCGATTTAAGCTTGTAATCAATGTATCAAAGCTTCGTTGTGCAAACCTATAAGCGCTTATAATTTCAGCCACCATCTACCATACATGCTACCATCTAGAATCCCAGCTGAGTACTGCACGTACCTTTATACTGGGTTGCAGAAAGCATTGTCAGAAAATCTAGTTTATAACATATGACCTTAGAATTCTAAATCGATCCTGTTCAAAAAATAATCGATCGATTGAAACGATATTTTTTTAAACTGTGTACTATACATCTACTAACATAGTTTTTTGTACAATTTTCACTACGACAAACCATTTTCCTACGCATTTTGATAAAAATGTAGCTCGAAAATCGATATTTTTCTATGTCGAGCAGTCATTCATATTTAACCACACTCATACAATTTTTAATCTATTGTAATGAAAATTCAGTTCGTTTTTTTATATTTAAAATTTTTATTGCTTGGTCATTTGACGAATTAAGTTGAAAAGTTTCTTTGTCAAACGTTTAAATTTAAATAGAGTTTTGAAACAAAATAAAAACTGTATGATAAATGTGAAAACATTTCGGGAACGTTCACATAGTATTCTTCCATTCATTCTACAACCGTATACTTACAATGCGACAGACAAAGAACAATAGAGATAATTTCTAACGGGCCGAACAGGGAATTTATATAAGAGTTAAAACGTTATAATAAAAGGTTCAATAAAAACATTAAAGTTGCTGTGCTCACTTGATATTACACCTCTGTGCATTGGAGACGTCGAATGTAAGTTAGACAAGGATAAAGATGACGCGTCATGCGTGACTGAGATACCATATGAGCCATCGTATGAGTTAAACAGAGACGTGACGCGAAATGACGTAGCAGAATGAGACAGAAGATTCCGAGTGTAGATGAACAAAACTAAAATTACAATTATTATTGTAGTAAGGCAGTGGGACGACTAAGGAAGGGAAACTTTCGTGTATCCTATATGTGCGTACGGGTGGGTGGGTGGTTTGCGAAAGCCCTAGAACTTACGAGCTGTTCAAATAATATATATACGACACTAATGGTCCATAGTAGAACGTGTTGTCTCCAATTTTATCGCCTTTCCTCGATGCAACGAGAAATATCGAGATAAGATCAAGTTTTTTATTTCGTCTTGAATTTCAAAACATGAACGAAATGAAACTGTCGGGATCTTGCCGTGATGAGAAATCAGCTTCAATAAATCTAGACGTGGAATATTGAAATAAATACTGTATGAGGGAGATAAAATGAAGAGGCTGCCAATATCTGTGAACGCTATAAGTTCGAGTCTGAATCACAATGAACGGTATTGGTCCGAGCCTGAATCTCTGTGAACGCTATTGGTCCGGGTTTGAATCTGTGTGAACGCTATTGGTCCGAGTCTGAATCTGTGTGAACGCTATTGGTCCGAGTCTGAATCTCTGTGAACGCTATTGGTCCGAGTTTGAATCTCTGTGAACGCTATTGGTCTGAGTCTGAATCTCTGTGAACGCTATTGGTCCGAGTCTGAATCTCTGTGAACGCTATTGGTCCAAGTCTGAATCTCCGTGAACGCTATTGATTCAAATCTGATTAGAAAAGGAGGTAAAGAGAGAGTTACCACTGCCCCTCCTTCTACTAAAAGCGACATGTTTCTAACCTGTTTGCACGGTCAATACATGTCCATACTAGGAACGACTTATCACTAGGGTCTAGGGGAAGTATTGTAACCCTCACTACACACTTGCCGTTCAAATATAAGTAAAACACTGACGATCCGCTGCAGTGATGCCATTTTAAGGATTTTATTCCTATACTGTAAGAAATGAGAAGGCCGATTACATAGATTATCGATGGTCCATTTGTAGCCAGCGATTAATCTGGTAATAGACACACAAAGAGACAATGGCGTCGCAAACGGGTATCGCCTGCACATCGCGTAGATTCCATAAAAACACATTGCGCATGCGTGGTTACTAATTTTACATTAATTTGTTTTGTATTCATCCATTTTTATATGTAACTATACATTTGATTTTGTAATTTTTACACACTTTATTGGAATATTACACAAATTATGTAATTTTAATTTACTTTATGTAAAAATCACTAGCTTTACAGTAAAAGTCCAAGTTTTTATGAAGTTTTTTGTGTAAAAATAAATAATAATGTAAAATCACTTAGAAAATCGAGCGAATTCTACCGTAACTTTTAATTTTTACATCTATTTTTTACAGTGTAGTTCTAGGGATATTTTTGACAAACACTGAAAAAAGTTATTTTATAAAATGTCTAAAGATAAGTGAAAACATAGGGATTGTTTGTGCTGACATCTACATACTTCTGGCATTATTTTGTGTGGCAACACTAAGATGATGTTTCAGGAACATCCTGTATACAAAATTTGTGGAAGGACTGTAGATAAAGTTGTAAAATACAAAGTCAGTTTGAACAAGGTCGGTATTTAGAATAGACTGCGATAATGCCGACTGCCAAATGGACCTAACGTCATCCTTAACTTTCATTCCACAGCTCTCAGTTGGATTAGAGAGTATAGTTACGATCTATCTAAACGAAAACATGTCAGCTTACCAAAACAGGAGGTGCTGCGCTTTTGTTTTCAGAATATCGTTTCTTTCATTGCATAGTGTTTCAGAAGCCGTACAATAATTCTGATTGCTACGTCAAGACTCGAGTTGCTACTCCCGTCTTCAAAATTAGATTGCGCAGCCAACTTCAATTCTATTTTGTTGCCCTTTTTTATGGTTATTTAATTCCATCTTTTGAGTATTTCAGAACAATTGCTATTATATTATTACAATACAAGCTTGCGTTAAAATAGAAACATTAGTTTAACCAGAATAAAAAAACTCGGGTGCGGTTTTCCGAAAGTATATATAATTTTTGTTTACGTGGTTTTGGTAATGTAAATTGAATCTGGATCAGTATGAAGGTTTCCGTTTTTAATCGGATGTACGGAACCCTAAAAAAAGAAGTATTGCAAGATTGGAGGAAGGAATTTGCTATAGTAGGGGAGCCCACGATGCTAAATGGGGATTTACTCGAGCGTCGTGGGGACCTATTGGATTTTGAAGATTAGATGGTAGAAAGAAAAAAAGGTTATATCATGTGTACACTTTCACCGGTGGGGAGAGCGACTACAATCTTTCAAAAATGTAAAAAAAAACAGTTACATGGAAATACTCGAGCGCGTCAGATATTGATAGTGTATATGCCCCACGTGTCTCTGATGACGGAGGTATATTAATCTGCCGGTTTGGATGGTGGGGGCGGCCGTACGGAAGGGTTAAAAATGGGGGGAAAAAATTTACTCGAGCGCGTCAGATATTCAGAGGGGATGTTAAGTGATCTCGAACGAAGCTTCCATTCAAAAGACTGACGATTCGGATGTGACGCAAGCTCTTTTCGAAAAAGCAAAAAAAAAACGCTATTTTGAAATACTCGAGCGCGTCAGATTTTCATACAGCTGACGGTTCAGCTTGATGTCCTGGTCGTGCTGATCCATAATCTGACGATTATTTAGAGGGATTTTCTTAATCTGACCGTTTGAAAAAAAAAATTTTTTCATGATTTTTTTTTCTTAAATCATTGAATGTAACAAATAAAATATTTGATACTAGCAAATTCCTTTCTCCAATTTTGCGATGATTCTTTTTTTCTGTTCATTGTTTTATAATTTCGAGGCATTCAAACGACAATTATTTCTTTTAATTTTTGACATTTACATTTACCTATCAAACTAAATATGTTGCTAAGCTACTGACTTTTTGTGAGTGGGGAATACATGCTTCACTGCAGCTGCACGCGCTAAACTTTATTGACGACTTTTGTTACTTCGGCTTGTGGAAATCGGCAGATTATATTTTTCCCGTTATCCTTGAATTATTTCCTTTAAAATAAAAAAAAATTCGACCGCGCTAAGAATGTCGAGGCGACGTTTTTTTTTTGCAAGTTTGTGACCCTCCCACTCCCTTACGTCACGCTCAAATCGTCAGATTATTGAAATGCACACTTTTCAGCATGTAATTTAACCCACCATACCTTAATCTGACGCGCTCGAGTATTTCCAGCTATCGATTTTTTTTTACTATTCTGATCGGCTGCCCTACACGCGCGGTCCTATATAGAGGGCTTGGATATGGTAGACGTGCTCAACAGGGTGCAAGGTATCCCCCCATATGTTAATCTGCCGCGCTTGAGTAAATCCCAAAATCCCCTGTTGGGCTCCCCTACTACTAGTATTAAATATCAAATCTTTTTATGTTTTAATTGAATAATATTGAGTAATTTGGATTGTATAATAAACAATTGAGGTGATATTTTTTTTGTTTGAATTTTTAGCATGTAACGTTAATAACTGATGCATAAGTATTAAAATCCAAATTACAATATACCAAAATTTAAAAAGTCGGTAACTAGATTAAACTATATTTATCAAAATGAACAGACATTGGAACCTGATCCAAATCCGGCCTCCTTACAGCTATGACTCTCTAAACAAAACTGTTTAAATTTAATGAGACTAAAACTGAGCCAAATTTTCTTAAACAGTCTGCATTTCTGTTTAAGGACTGACCACGATTCATAAGTACTTAGTATACAGTGAAGAGGAAACACAACCGTACTTAGAAAGGGTTAAAAAGCATTCTCATAAACTAAATATCTACAAAGTACATATCAGACAAAAGGTGATGTCCGACCTTTCAACCGCAGAATTCTCAATGATTACCTTAAAAACTCATTTATATAGACTTTATCGAGGTTAAGTTAATAGTTTGGTTTAAATTTCTCTTACTATTATAGTAGAGAACTGACCGACCAGTTACACTGCTACCTCAGATAAATATAATTCTCGTGATCCCAACCTACTCGCTGCACTCAGTTCCAAAAATAGACAACGACATTATTAGGGTTCCATAGCGAAAGCAGAAGCTGTCCCTATAAACTGAACCCTCGTCTATCACAACCAGTTTATGGAATTGATTTATTTATTGTGGATTATAGACGCGTCGACAACTTAGGTCATTAGCGTCTTGATTACATTAAATAAGAATTCACTTAAAACTAATATGGCAGATTGATGAAAACACGAATTGGCCTTAAACCAACCACTTGCGTTTTGTCAGATCCGAAACATGTTGAAATACTCCTTAGCTCTCATAAATTTATCAGAAAAGCTGACGACTATCGAACTCTCAGATCCTGGCTAGGAGATGGACTCCTAACAAGTACAGGTAAAATATTTTTATAACTCCGAGGAGTGTAGGTGTCCCATTTTTATTACATCACTTTGTTTGACGTTTATTTACTTTGGGATAACGAGATAACGCAAAAGAAATATCTATTTGGTAAATGTTTTATTTTATTTATTGTAAATTATGCGTCGACAGCTTAGGTCATTAGCGTCTTGATTACATTAAATAAGAATTCACTTAAAACTAAATGACATCACAAAACATCTATATATATATGAATCGGTACCTACTAGACTCAGATAACATTAAACAATTCCCGTCTGTAATTATTCGATGAATAATTCCAATTTCCGGAATTAAATGGAAGAAACATAGAAGAATGATAACTCCAGCGTTCGGGAGAGCCATAACCGCTTTTAGGTGATGGCAAAGGACAGTGGCGGACTAAGCCCGTCGGAGGCGCGGTGCGGCAGAACTAAATGAGACCCCCGGTCTGCTTAGAAATTGATGTATTTGTAGTGTACATTTCGTAAAAAATGAATAATATAGATGTAATGGCTGACAAAAAAAATCAAATATTTATAATAAACGTAGGTATCCTACCTACGTTTATATTTTGTATACGTATACGGGGCCACCAACTCCAAACTGCGTCTTACTTAAACATATTTTGGCCTTGTTTGGGATTTGATTAAGAAGGACTTCTCAAGATTTGGAGGCTCCTAAGGATCAGAGGCCCGGGTGAGCCCCCCCTCCCTTAGTCTGTCACTGGGAAAGGATTTGAGATGAAGAGTGCAGGGGGTAACTTCCGATATCGAATCCTCTTAAGGATCAGAGCGCATGTATGCATGCAGGCAATGCGAAGCTCCCATACAATACGAGTACATATAGTACCTATTGTCGTTTGTATTTCTGACGAAGCTCCTAGCAATTTCAGCAACGAAGCACCACTCTACGACTTCGATGAAGTGGAAGGAGCGAATGGTGAATGGTGATGTAGAGACGTGATGGAATTTAATGATATCACTATAATACAAAAATTTAATTAACGAAACCGTTACAGAAGCGATTATATCAACACAAATAAAATAATACATACAAACAACAACATTAATTACCCGACTCTCAATTATAACAGACAGTTCGGAGAAATGATTACCCTCGTCGAAATTACTGCCAACCCTTTGGATCAAAATATATTCCAGCAGATGCGTTTATATTTCCTGTAAATTGACAGAAAACATAGATGTGATCTGAATTGTAAACGACTCTTATTGCAACAGCTTATAGACTGAGAGCTAGTCACAATTTTTTGGTGTTATTTTATTCAAGGCCTTATTTTTGTGAAGATGTTGAGGGAGGCATATTAAAGTGCCCTGAGTAAGGGATTTTGCCAGATAGCGGTATGGGAGGGATGCAGACCGCTCCCAAGATGTAACAAAAAAAATGGTCACAATTATTATTGCTTCAAGGCTGAAATTGTTTGTATAACTTGTCGGTGAGCCAATAATGCCATTATAATATTTGCAGATCGATTGGTCGGTATTAAAAGGGTGACAGATCACCCTAAACGTGTTATGTATCCGACGAAATTTTTATTATTTGTTCAAGGTTCAAATTTTAATATGTTGTTACGGCAACTGTTTTAAGCATATATTTCAATTTGCAGAACAAAATGTCGGTATTAACCCCCTCTCTTAGAAACTTGCTCGTCTA
This sequence comes from Mongoloraphidia duomilia, assembly GCA_039654895.1. Lineage (NCBI taxonomy): Eukaryota > Metazoa > Arthropoda > Insecta > Raphidioptera > Raphidiidae > Mongoloraphidia > Mongoloraphidia duomilia. Next base: position 5,240,329 of record CM077526.1, on the reverse strand, counting down.
GATGTTTATATCGTTCTGCAAGAGGGTTAATACCGACATTTTGTTCTGCAAATTGAAATATATGCTTAAAACAGTCGCCGTAACACCATATTAAAATTTGAACCTTGAACTAATAATATAAATTTCGTCGGATACATGACACGTTTAGGGTGATCTGCCACCCCTTTAATACTGACCTATCGATCTGCAAATATTATAATGACATTATTGGGTCACCAACAAGCTATAATACAAACAATTTCAGCCTTGAAGCAATAATAATTGTGACCATTTTTTTTGTTACATGTTGGGGCGGTCTGCATCCCTCCCATACCGCTATCTAGCAAAATCCCTTATTCAGGGCACTTTAATATGCCTCCCTCAACATCTTCACAAAAATAAGGCCTTGAATAAATAACACCAAAAAACTGTCACTAGCTCTCAGCTACTACTTCAGTTGAAGAAATACCTAAATTACGTGTTTCGAAATCTAAAAAACTCGACAAAATTGTGGAATATTACGTCTATTCGTTTGATTTAATTATTTATTCAATAGCCGTCCATGAAAACTCCCTTGTGTTTATTAAATTATTGTGCTTTTTAGTGACCATCACAAAAAATGTGATTTCTAACATATTTGTCTAATTTATGCAAATCACAACGTAAGTCTTAACCAGTGTTTGCAGAATATCATATATTTGGCCTTGTATCTCGTAATTCTGAAATCCAAACAGTGTAATTAAGTTGTTAATTGTATATGTAATTTTTTACTCATGTTTATTTTTTATTGTCAATTGTTACCAAAAAATATATGTATATACACGCACCTCCTTATTTAATCTGCCTGACCTTGAGAAAAAATAATATGGTGATTCCAGTGTGACGTAACATCGGAACACCTCTGTGCTCCAAAGTTTAAGGGTTCCTTATTTGTTCTGATTTAATTAGTATTTATTTATTTGTTTATTTTTCAATGAATCTATTGTAATCGAATCACTCGTATTTGCAAAGTCATGACTCATGATTGAATCACACCATGACTGCAGAATCCACATACCAATATCAGGCATGGCCAACCTTTCGCAATCTCGTAAATACGATGTAATTTCATTAAGGTCAGTGCACATGATATTATTTTTGTATCACAGTTGTGCAATTTAAGGATCGGCGCATGCTATTTTTTGTATCGAAAACGCACGATTTAGCAACTGCATCGCGACTGCATTGACATTTGACGCTTACTCAGCTACCTGACATTTCTCGTTCTATCGCGCGATTTGCCAAAAGCATAATAATAATAATAATATTTATTTATTTGCACTGCCAATAAATGGATACAAAACGTCAATAAAATTCAAAATTACATTACTTCATAAAGATCATAAGGCACAGATTTCAGAAAATATTTTTTTAATTCTTTTTGGAATTTGATCAAATTTTTTTCATTTCTAGCGATTGATGCGTTTGTTTCCCATTCGAGGTATGTTCGACAATCGCGCATTCGTGACACATTAGTCGTGTATTTCCGGTAATAGTGTGCGGCCTTCCGCCGTATTTAGTGTGAACCGAAGTGAAAAAAGATAGACAGCAAATGCATGCGTAGTGTCGCAGAACGCATGTTCTCGAGGGAAGCCATGATTAGTGATGAGCAAAGCAAGAACAAGACCAAGACTTGGACAGTCTTGGTCTTGGTCTTGCTCAAATATACCTGGTCTTGGTCTTGCGTATCAAGTCTTGATCTTGCTCATTTTGCTCATTATTTCTGAAGTAAGAATTTTTAGTTTAGTCTTGTGTATTTGGTCTTGGTCTTGCATATTCGGTCTTGGTATTGGTCTTGTTCTTGTTCATTCGGTCTTGGTCTTGGTCTTGCTAGTCTCATGATAGTCTTGGTCTTGCTTTTTCGCAAGACCAAGACTGCAAGACCCAGACCAATTTTGCTCATCACTAGCCATGATGTGCAACCATAGACCTATCTGTCATTAATTAATTAATTGTAGATTATAGACGCGTCGACAACTCAGGTCATTATAGAGTCTTTAACACAACAAATAATCCATTTGTGTTTTAGAATCCGTACAAGCTCGGGTCCCTGGGAGCGCTAATTCCCAAAGAACATTGGAATGTAATTTGCGATAGCAACCACATTCCAATGTCCCCCCTGGGGTGACCTATCTGTCGACGTATTTTGTCCCACCCCCACCACCTGAGTTTCGTCTCCTGGTCTTTAGTTTATTTTATTTATTGTAGATTATAGACGCGTCGACATCTAAGATCATTAGCGTCTTTCAACTACACTAAATAACAACTAACTTAAAACTAAATAACATCACAAAACATCCATGAGGGGCAGTCCAGTCTAGAGGTTGCGACGCCAAGCATGCTAACCACTAGGCTATACTGCCCTCTCTGGTCTTTAGTGTTCTTGGTGTCGCAATAGACCCGTTTATCTTTAGTTTGACCATGCCTACATTACACTGTAAATAAATCTTCTTATTATACATATAAGACCTTTGAACGTTATTTTATTTTCTGTATCTAAACGAGTTTTCTGCGAATCAAAACTAGTTGACATCGTAATTGGTACAAGAGTTCGGTTTTTTGTAACACGTTTTGATGTCTTTAAAAACACGAAAGCAGACGCGGTTTACCATTGTTTCAAAAACGCTGTCATGCACAGAACATTCAATTAAATATTAAATTATCAAAATGTTATTGTTGTTGTTTCAACTTGGTGTAGTTGTTGTCTTAGGTTTAATTGTAGCAGAATTTCTCTACAGAAACAAGTATAGAAAAGCAGACAACATACCGGGACCCAAACCGTTACCGATTATTGGGAATTTGTTGGATTTCACACCGCAAGGTATGTGCTATGTTCAATATTTCGCAGAAATGTCGATATACGTAATAATTGGTCCAGTCGTCTAAGACGTTTAAGCATTAATTCTCGGCTGACTAGTTCCAGCAAACTGAATTTTTTTATAGGTACACCTTCATGTAGTCCTTTTAAATCAAGTGTCAAAAGTTACCATAAAGATAAGAAACACAATAGGTTCGTCATTTTTTTATACACAGAGTGTATCAAAAAACATCTGCCACCTCTGTAACCTGGGGACCTTGGTCACCTACGTTGGCAAGCATGGAGCCTTTATCGCGAAGAACCTTTACCTTCACGATCCTTTACTAGTTGATCACCTATCTAACCCATGTTTTGGTAAAACCATATAGGTGGCCAATCTATTACCTATTACTATCTAATCTATTACCTATTATTATCTATAATCTATTATACTATTAATCTATTACCTACATAGCTTTCACTGTATTTTCACTCATTTTAAAGCTTTCAAACTGCCCACCATATGACCGCACCTTAAAGGGAAGTTTATTTCGGGAAAGCTCTGACATAACTGGTGAAGCATGGGCAAGTTTTAGAGCCACTGATATAAATAGTAATTAGCGTCTGTACTGTCGTATAATTATTATTTAAAAAAACCTTATTTGCATTATTGATTTTTTAAAAGATCATGATGCGAAACAAAATGAATTTTAATTAGCTACCTACAGTCAGATGTTTATTTAAATTATGTCGACGTTTCGCATAAATTTGAGATATCTTACGATTTTTATTAAAATTAAAGAAATGTAAATAAATATAAAAGAAAGCATTTCATACGTTTGTCGTAAATCATTTTTTATCTAAAAACATAAGTATTACGCAGAGATACAAAAGAAGATTAAGAAAAATCGCAGGATAGTGGACAAAATATTTGATTTATTAAATTAAATTAAATTTAATAAATCAAATATTTTGTCCGCTATCCTGCGAATTTTCTTAATTTTATTATAATCACGATGGACACGATTTCTAATATAAATACAAAAGAAGGTTGGATTATAGATATATAATAATTTATCTACAACAAAATGTACCTAGGTATTTATATCATTCAAAAGCCGACGTCATTTCCTCATAATATAGGTAATTTTATTGGTAACTAATCAAAATATTGACAGAATAATGATGAAACATTTATTCAATACATGTGCAACAAAAAAAAATTAAAAAACACTCAAAATCCCTATGGGTTTAATTGTGCAAATAAACTATCTTTTTTTGAAAAAAAAAACGCGTTGATTGTATTTACAGATGTTCTAACACAAGTGATCGAACTTCAAAAAAAATATGGCAGATTGATGAAAACACGAATTGGCTTTAAACCAACCACTTGCGTTTTGTCAGATCCGAAACATGTTGAAATACTCCTTAGCTCTCATAAATTTATCAGAAAAGCTGACGACTATCGAACTCTCAGACCCTGGCTAGGAGATGGACTCCTAACAAGTACAGGTAAAATATTTTTATAACTCCGAAGAGTGTATAGGTGTCCCATTTTTATTACATCACCTTGTTTGACGTTTATTTACTTTGGGATGACGAGATAACGCAAAAGAAATATCTATTTGGTAAATGTTTTATTTTATTTATTGTAAATTATGCATCGACAGCTTAGGTCATTAGCGTCTTGATAACATTAAATAACATTTAAAACTAACTGAAATCACAAAACATCCATGAGCGGAGACGGGATTCGAACCTACGACAGTCTGATCCAGAGGCCGCGACGCTAACCACTGGACCACACTGTCCTCGGTAAATGTTTTAATGGTCAACGTGTCAACACTAATTTTGGCGTCTTCAGGACCTTAAAAATTAGGTCTTGAAGAAGACACAATAATTAGAGTTTATATACTTAAATATATGAATCGGTACCTACTAGACTCAGATAACATAAAAAAATTCCCGTTTGTAATTATTCGAGGAATAATTCCAATTTCAGGAACTAAATGGAAAAAACATAGAAGAATGATAACTCCAGCGTTCCATTTCAAAATTTTGGAAGAATTTATCGATGTGTTCAATTCGTGCGGCAATATTATGATTGAAAAACTTGGAAAAGAAGCCAGAAATGGTGGAGTTTTTGATGTTTATCCCTATGTCACTTTATGTGCCCTTGACGTTATTTGTGGTAATAATTTTTTCAATTTGTCATAGTAAATTAAATTGACTTTAAAAAAAAATTAACATAATCATGTTTTTTTGTAGAAACGGCAATGGGAACGCCTGTAAATGCCCAAATAAATTCAGAATCAGAATATGTCCAAGCTGTCCATAAAATATGTCATTTAATACATCAAAAAGGTTTTAGTATGTGGAAAGACAAGGATATTTTCTATTGGTTCTCCAAAGAATACACCGATTATAAAAGATCATTGGATATTTTGCACAATATGACAGACAATGTTATTAAATCCCGAAAGAATCAGATGGAAGACAAAATCAGTGAGAGCAATCAAACGGATCCGGACGATATAGGTATAATTTAAAAAAAGAAATCAATTTTTAATGTTAATAGAATTTTCCAAACAAATATTCGGCTAAAAATGTTTTTAAATCGAGGAAAAAATAATGGAAGCTCATTTTTAGGTAAGAAGAAAAAAAGAGCTTTTCTGGATATGCTGTTGGCATCAACTGTTGATGGACAACCTCTGAGTGACTTGGCAATTAGAGAAGAAGTTGACACATTTATGTTCGAGGTAATTTTATTATTATCTCAAAACAAAAATCTTCCAGTAGCAGCTTTAATATTTCCAAATCTAAATTGTTGTGCCTTCTTTCGCTGTTAACACATACTCTACAATGTGCATTGCCCTCTTTTGTTTTGGTTTCTAAGTTTTACTACGAAATCACTAAAGCACAATATCATACAGTTCAAATTTTCAGTGGATGTTTAGATGAGAACAGACAACACGTTTGCTTAATTTTCTATTAGTTAATGCAAAATCACTATTTATTATTACAATAGCGCAAAAAATGCAATACAAACTTGTAATGACAACATTCGTGTATTTCTTATAATTTGTTTTCTGTTTTTACGACTTGTTTTTTTATTTAAGATTTATTATTTGTTTTTCAGGGTCACGACACCACAGCGTCTGCCATCAGTTTTACACTTTTTTTATTAGCAAATAATCCAGCAGCTCAGGTAACGTGATTTATATTTATAACTTTACATAACTATCTCATCAATTAGAGAACAATGCTATTAAGAATAATATGTAATCGAGAATTTTTATACTTATAATTGACTGAATAGCTTAACTATTACGTAACTAAATAATAATAAAAAAATCCTATTATTTTAAATCTCTGATTTGGTATTTTACCAATAATATTTTCTAGCGGCAAAAGAGAATTAATAAAAAATTATTATTACTAAAAGCGTTTGGTTTCCATTAGAAAAAGGCCGTTGAAGAACTGGACGAAATATTTGGAGACGATAAAGCTAGACCTGCCAATCATCAAGATCTTAATGATATGAAATATTTAGAGCTTGCCATTAAAGAAGCTTTAAGAATTTATCCATCTGTGCCTATGTTCCGACGAGTATTAGAAGAAGACATGGATCTTGGTATGACATTTTAAACACTTTTTAAAATACTAATTCGTCAGTTCCCAGCCTTTAATCTGAGAATTGATAACAGCATCAACTGGATTTTCAAACTGCTATTAAAAACGAAAATATGAATTGTTACTGAGCCCACATAACATTCGCAGTTAGTGGTCTTAAATAAATATAAAAAATTGTATCAATTAAACCCAATAGAAATGAAGTAAGCTAACCTACAGTTTTTTTTTCAAATCTGAACTAGTTGCACCATGACGCTAAAGAATTTGAAAAATAAACAAGGATATAAAAACTTAAGAAAAATAAAAAAGAATTGAATTTAAATAAAGTTAAACAGAACTTAAAACTGCGATATTTTTAATTTACCATTTTGCGGGTTAGTTTACTTAACCCTTACACGGCCTGATTGAAAAATCAAAGTCTGGAATGTAATGAATTTATATCTGGTTAAGACGCGTTTACAGGGTTTAAATTAAAATTTGATTCAATTCAACTGAACCGTTCAAACTAAACGCCTTGTTGAAAAGAAGTTTTATAATAGATGATTTATTCAAAGTGAAAAACCGTGAAACTGGTTCTACTTAGTTATGTGCCCACAAAGCGTCGACGTTGGCGTGTTGCTTAACCGAGTCAGACGCCGTGGGAATGCGACTTTAGATTATCACTTTTTGACGATTTATTGTTTACACCAGTGTTTCTCAAACATTCAGCATGGGACCCCTAACCTGAATTTTTTTGAAATTTTTGAAATTATTCTCTCAATGATTCGATTTTCTATTCCATATGTGTAACGCCTATTTATAAGTATTAAAAAAATTCGACTGATGACCAGTCCTATACTTCCCACCTAGTAAATATTTGCAAAAAATAAACACCCTTTTTTTATTCTTTGAAAAAAAGCATGGGCCTCTTTTTTGTTTAGTGATCTACTGATGGCTAGCTTAATATAACAAAAATCATGGCTACCTTGATTTACGTACAATTTTTATTTTTTTAGTAAAATATTTTTTTCTCGAAAACTACATTTTAGAGAAAAAAAATATTTACATTTTTTTCATATTATAACATCTAGAATTCATTTATATTTTTTTTACCTATGTTAATACGTGACATTGAGAACGTTTTTGTTAATATCTCAGGATCCACCGAACCGATTTGACTCAAAATCTAATCAGATCTAAGTTAAAGGCTGATAAACACAATAGAATAATCGGCATGGTCGTATGTTGTTCCGTTTTTAAGATATCGAAGGCGAAAAATTGACCACATACACACACGCACGCACACAGAGAGAGAGAGAGAGAGACATCAGTCAGAAAATGATCTTAAACGATTGATAGGGTCTCAAAGCGTGAAAATCTGTTAAAATCTCCAAATATTTTTTTCGGACTAAATCCATTACTTCCCTACCATAGTAAAGGTGGGAAGTAAAAATGGCACAACAGATTAAATATTAACAACTTAATTCACATTAAAAAACAAAACATATTTTATAAAAAAATCGGTATGAAAGAACATACGAGTACATGACATTTTTCAAAATAATCTTTATTAAGAAAAATTTCAGAGGAATTTGCCATTATACGATACTTAGACGATATTGTTATAATAAGTATACAAAATAATTGTGTATAGCATGAGTATTTCCAAAACCACTGATCCGATGACCCCAAAATCAATACGTCTGAAATACCTAAACATAAAAAACCATTGAAATCGGGGTATTTTTACGTAAGTTTTCGTGAACGATAGAAAATTCCAAACCAGTTTTCTTCACGTTTTGAGGGTAGTACAATCAGAATCCGACCTTATCTCGGAATATGGAAGTAAAAATTCGAACAAATTAAAAAACATCTAAAAATAAATCTTTAAAATAAACACTAATCTTTAAAATGTTTACTAAGTGAATCTTTAGGGGTCCCTCAACTTTACTTTCAAAATCACTGCTTTATATGATTCATTTTTTCCTCATTTGTTGATACACTAAAGATACTCATTTAAATTTAACTGTCTAAAAGTGTACCGAGATTTTTAGATAATTTCGTCGCAATTTGATAAAAACATGTCAAGTGTTACTAACAGGTGTTAGAGTCCAAAGTAATTAATAAAGTATGCGGTTAAGATTTAAGCTACCTAGAAATCACGACACAATGAACTGATTTGCGTCAACAATTAGTTTCAAAGAAAAATATTTTAATCAAACATGTTCGTTCTAATTGAAAGATAAGTGCCAAAGTGTACGTCCGACGTGAACTTTGAACTCTTGCATGAGATTGTTTTGACTCTTATCGATTCATTGCAAAATATTAAAAATGCGAGTTCACGGATCAAAGTCCAAAATAACTTCAATAATAAAATTGAATGAAACGTCATCAGACACACCTCCTGACGACAAGGACAGGAAGTTCCCGTCATATCAACAACACCCATATTTTCCAATACAAAGTTCTACGCCTAATCGCAGACGCTTATGGTTCGTCCGTAATAACCAGATCCACAAAGAGCTAGATATTATAAAAATTGAACAATATATAAAAAATTCGACTGATGACCAGTCCTATACTTCCAACCTACTTAGTAAATATTTGCAAAAAATAAACATTCTTTTTTTATTCTTTGAAAAAAAGCATGGCCATCGTTTTTGTTTAGTGATCTATGATGGCTAGCTTAATATAGCAAAAATCAAGGTTACCTTGATTTACGTACAATTTTCATAGTTTTTAGTAAAATATTTTTTTTCTCGAAAACTGTACATTTTAGAGAAAAAAAATATTTACATTTTTTTCATATTATAACATCTAGAATTCATTTATATTTTTTTTTACCTATGTTAATACGTGACATTGAGAACGTTTTCTTTAATATCTCAGGATCCACTGAACCGATTTGACTCAAAATCTAATCAGATATAAGTTAAAGGTTGATAAACACAATAGAACAATCGGCATGGCCGTATGTTGTTCCGTTCTTACGATATCGAAAGCGAAAAATTGACCACATACACACACACACACATACACACATACAGACATCATCTTAAACGATTGCTAGGGTTTCAAAACGTGAAAATCTGTCAAAATCTCGAAATATTTTTTTCGAACTAAATCCATTACTTCCCTACCATATAGTAGAGGTGGGAAGTAAAAATTGTGCGATAAACTTTTTCGACAAAATCAATTCTTGCTCTGGTGCAGTCTAGTATAATATGTCAATTAACCCAGCCCCTAGAAGGCTTAAACGAAAACTATCAATCGATCTAGTGCCGTAAACAAACAATCTTGTGAACTATGCGATAAAACTTAGTGACAAGGAAACCTACCGGTTGACCTATAAAATGATTCTGTAGTGACCAAATATAACCGTTGTTGTGAACAATGCTATGAGTAACCCATGTGTGCTGAACTAGCATAATTTTCAACAAAAAAAAAAGGAAGTTCCCGCTTCCGAGTTTTTTTCTGTATAAGTCCCGAGGTTTATGAATTATTTTTTAAAGTTCCGTATTAAAATGATAAAAAAACGCTGGACTGCGGAAGCGGGACGGGAGCGGCGCGGGACCAAATTATATGGCGAGATACGTAAGTATTTACACCACTCAAGCAATATATCCCGCCACATAATTGCATCCAGCGCCGCTTCCGCTCCCGACGTCCCGCGTTAAGCTCGATTTATATTAATATCCAGTCAGACACGGCGGGGAACGTAGCGTTTCCGGCAAGACAAACATTTTTACATGCATTTCAAATACGAGTTTTGATACGTGTCTGAACGGACGGGATCCGCTAAGTATAAATATGTATTTGAAATGCATGTAGAAATTTTTGTCTTGCCGGAAACGCTACGTTCCCGCGCCGTGTCTAACCGGATAATATAAATCGACCTTTAGTCTGTGGAAGCCTTTATGATGGGGCTTAGTTGTCTGGCCTATTGATTCAAAAGTTCTGAACAAAATTTAACATAATTATAAAATATATTATGTAGATACTACTGATTTAAGATAGGAACTATTCAAATTTTTATTAGTTCAAATAATTATATAATATTTGAAGTGTAAATAATAAATTATAAACCTTACTTTTTTAACATGTCTTTTAAGAGCTGGGAATAAAAATATTTTTTAACTATTTTTTACAGGAGATGGTTACGTTGTTCCTAAAGGATGCTTTATATCAGTATTTGTATATAACTTACAAAGGAACCCAGAAATATTTCCCGAACCGGAAAAATTTAAACCAGAGCGGTTTTTGGAAACTGACCGCCATCCTTATGTCTATGTGCCATTTAGTGCAGGTCCTCGAAATTGCATCGGTAATTAATTTATATTTTGAATTATAATTTTTGCAGTACAAATTTTTAATATTATTTTTAATTTCGCAGGTCAAAAATTCGCTTTACTGGAAATGAAAGCACTAATATCAAAAGTTCTTCGAAATTATGAATTGTTGTCAGCAGGTCCCGAGAACGATCCTATTGTAACTCCAAAATTAGTACTTAAATCCGATAATGGAATGAGAATTAGAATTAAGCCAAGGACATGAACAAATTTTTTTTTATAAAATATTTACAAATCATTTTTATATTTCTGTATTATCGATGCAAATAAATAAAATCGTAATTTTATCTGTAAGTTTTTATTGGAATTTTGACATGGATGTTTATAGAATACCTAGAACCAGTGGCGGACTAAGGAAGGGGGGCGGATGGGGCGGCTCGCTCCGCGCCTCTGATCCTGGGGGGCCTCCAAATCTCGAGAAGTCCTTCTTAATCAAATCCCAAACAAGGCCAAAATATGTTTAGTAAGTAAGAGGCAGTTTGGAGTTTGAGGCCCCGTACGTATACAAAATATTAATGTAGGTAGGTCGTTTATAATAAATATTTGATTTTTTTTGTCAGCCATTACATTTATATTATTCATTTTTTACGAATTTACACTACAAATACATCAATTTCTAAGCAGATCGGGGGCCTCATTTAGTTCTGCCGCCCCGTGCCTCCGACGGGCTTAGTCCGCCACTGCCTAGAACGAATGAGCCACTATAAGAATTTTTGTCTGTCTGTCAGTTTGTTTGTTCCAAACTCACTAAGAAATTAATTACTGTCACCATAGTGTTTGTTAAACGGGAAATACGATAGATTTTAGTAGGTAGTCGAAAAAAACCGATATTTTAAGACTATTCGATACCGCAAGTTACCCCTCGCCTAAAAACAGTTCTGGCTCTCCCGATGCTATTTTTAAAGCTAAATGGTTCGGGTAAATGCCAAATTAAGGACCAAGAATCATACTACAGATTCCTCAGACGAAAAATTGAAAAAAAAAATTCCTGGAAAAAATACGTATTCTTTCACAGGTAAAAAAAATTTTTTTTTCAAAAAATTCATTAGCTTTAAAAATGGCGTCGGGAGAGCTGTAACCGTTTTTAGGCGAGGGGAAAGAATTTGAGATGAAGAATGCAGGGAGTAACAGAATACTGTTAATGTGAGTGAAGGCGCGGGTAAAGACTAGTTAATTAAAATAAAACGAAATGTTTTGCCTATAAAATGGTCTTCGTAAAAAATAAAACAACCTACAATAAAATTATCTCAATTGTTTGTTTTTCGATAAGCAGTTTACCTAATTCTACAGTAAATAACCGAGCTACAGTAGAAACAGTTTTATCCGCAAGTTTTTACAAATACTTTCTGATGCATTTGCTAACCTCATTTTCATATAAAATTTCTGACAAAAAGAAAGAAGCGAAACTTTTCATAAAATAAAAATTATTAGAAGAAATAAAGTGTAAAAGTTTGAAAATATATTTTTTTAAATTATTTTCCAAAAAGGTTTTTATTATCCTGTATCATTGATCCAACATTTTTCTAATTAATTAATTGTAGATTATAGACGCGTCGACAACTAAGGTCATTAGCGTCTTCAACACAACAAATAATCCATTTGTGTATTAGAATCCGCCAGCCACTATACACAAACCGATTGGTACGAGCTCGGTTTTAAAAGTGTTAGGTTCCATATGTAAATATTCAAAAAATCGGTTTGGGTAAAATTTTAATTCTTGGTATAAATGATGAAATTCGCCATGTTTAGATCGTTTTCTATTAATAGGGTGGACATGATAGCTCCTACCCAAATTTGTATTTAAAATATACCCCTTTGTAGCAGAAGAACACAAATATTCGTCTTCGCTATCTGACATTTCAAACGCGATTTAAGCTTGTATCAATGCTAGTATCAAAGCTTCGTTGTGCAAACCTATAAGCGCTTATAATTTCAGCCACCATCTACCATACATGCTACCATCTATAATCCCAGCTGCGTACTGCACGTACCTTAAACTCAAAGCGCGCGCACTGTTTAATATTTGCAGGAACCATTTCGAGCCATTTTCGACCTTCTTGATCTCCGAGGCTAGTTTCGTTACAGGAATGATTTTTTTAAGGTTACTAAAAAGAAGCAGTTTTTTAAGGTTACTAAAAAGAAGCAGTATTCCAAATTTCATGTAGGTACGTCTAGGTTTTCAGTTATTCTTTTTCAGATAACAAAGCACACAGTCCTGACGAGAACTTGCCCTGTTTTTTTACATGTACTTATGTTTTTGGCGGGATTTACTCTACAGCGACACGATTAAAGCTCGATTTATATTATTCGGTCAGACACGGCGCGGGAACGTAGCGTTTCCGGCAAGACATACATTTCAAATACGAGTATTGATACGTGTCTGAACGGACGGGATCCGCTAAGTATAAATATTCGTATTTGAAATGCATGTAAAAATGTTTGTCTTGCTGGAAACGCTACGTTCCCGCGCCGTGTCTGACCGGATAATATAAATCGACCTTTAATAATCAATCCTTTCCGTTATAAAGCAATTAAATTAAATACTTAGTTGAAATGTTACTTCTTTGGACGTACAAATCAGGGGTGTTACGAATATTTGCATCCGCATCCGTAAATGCGGAATATTCGCATTAATTCAGACATCTGCATCCGCATTCACATCCGCATCAATCAATGCGGAGTTTTTACGGATGCAGATTCACATCAACAAGTAACTACATGTAAAGAAAGTGGGCGGAGCCAGAGTGGCACGTGCTAAAAATATGATTTAATAAATAAAAAGTTAAAATTAAATTGATTTTCAGTTATTTATGCACTTAAAATTTAAATAATTTTCCTTTTAAAATCCCATAATCCGCATCCGCATCCGCGGATGTGAACTTCTAATAATCCGCATCCGCATCTGCATCCGCGGATGTCTAAATTTTTGCATCCGTAACAACCCTGGTACGAATGCACTTTTGGCTTACAACATTAAAATTAGTCGGCACTCGGCACCGTTGACCAAATCATAAATTAAAGGATGTGAAATTAACATAAAATCTAAGTATAGAATTTTTTGTTGCTGACCTTGAGTAACAACAAATAATTATAATAAAACAGACATAGTATTAAAATCAAAGAATTTTGAAACCAGTTCTTCATAATATACAATTTCTGTGGCCAAATGGCTAAATCGCTTATGCCGAAATTCTTGTATTTTTTTCTATAGTTTAAAACAGTTTTCTTAAACTCTATTATTTGTGTAAAAACGTTGCTTCAATATAAAATAGTAATGGGATCTCTCTCTGTAATTTCATTTTTGTATTTGCCATTTTTGTAATTGCAGCGTAGTCAGGCTGTGACGGACTCAGCCGGTGACCTGCAACAGGCCGGGGGTTAATCAACCCAAACACCGGCTGACTGTAGGAGAGGTTCCGATAGCTCGCAACGAGCGGGGAGTCAATTGACTCCCAATACCGGCGGAGGAAACGCGGTTTAGATAAGGACTAGGTAAGCGAGTCGGAGAGGTGGTGTTATCACTACAAAACAAGCTGAAGGCTATACTGTCTATGGAGAACGTGAGGCGTTTCTCAAATCAATCACTGGTATTCAACACAGGTCAATATTTATAGTATCATTGCTCTAGCGAGAGCTAAATTAAAACTGTTCACAAAACACATTTTTATCATCGGTGTGCGTAGCACATTATTTTAAATCACGTCTTTCGCGAATTTAAAACAAAACGGTTTATTTCATGACTGGCTATACACTATTATACACAGTAGTACCGCGTTCACTTAACACCGTCCGCACTAGTGACGATGCTGGAGGCTATCGTTACACCTGGATATTTTGTATAGCGCCTAGATAGAAGAATTTCTTTCCAGATTTTTTGTCTACAATTACTGAGGTCATTAGCTTCGGCCACATAATCGACATAATCCACTTTAGCTTTGGGTCATAGAATACTTAACTAGTTATTATAAAATTACATAAGGATCAAAAACATAAATCGATTAAAAAAAAGTAACGTAATGCCGCAGACTGCCATCTAAGATCGATGACACACACAGCGGTTTGTGCCGATGCGTTTTCCGAGTCGGCACGAATGTTAATGTTTTTCAATGATGCAAAACACACACCACGGCGAGAATTGCCTGCCGACTGAAAGCCGACTCTCAGCCGCCTCGACACATCGTTCTCCACAAGAAACTTCGAGGCGGCAGCCGTCTTAAGATACGTGCAGTACGCAGCTGGGATTCTAGATGGTGGCTGAAATTATAAGCGCTTATAGGTTTGCACAACGAAGCTTTGATACTAGCATTGATACAAGCTTAAATCGCGTTTGAAATGTCAGCTAGCGAAGACGAATATTTGTGTTCTTCTGTTACAAAGTGGTATATTTTAAATATAAATTTGGGTATTAATAGAAAACGATCTAAACACGGCGAATTTCATCATTTATATCAAGAATTAAAATTTTACCCAAACCGGTTTTTTTTAATATTTACGTATGGAACCTAACACTTTTAAATACGTCTTAGAAAAAACTCAAAACAAATTAAATAAAAACTGGCAAAATTTCATTTATTAAACTAATCACATCCATTCCGAAATTTGTAACGGCCATTTGACAGTTGTTACATGTTGATTGTAGTAGTCAGCGCGCTGAAAGAATGGTGAGACACATTCTTGAATCTATGAGCTCTTGTAACAGCGCTTATACCTGCTACACTCACTGCTTCGTTGTGTACGCTCGCATATATAACAATGCATTAATTTAAGCAAGCCCTGCTATGATCTACGCTACCATCTAGAATCCCAGCTCCATACTGCACATACCTTTAGGCAGCTAGTCAGCGAAAAACCGCTGTGAAACCGCTGTGTGTGTCATCTTTCTAAACAGCGCTGTTTCAAAGATCTTTGCATAATTTGCTGTTGTTTACAAATAAAACGGATAATTTAGTACATTACTCGACATTATTTTGTTAAAAAATAAGTCTGCAACCGTTTTATGTCAAGTCATACCAACACAACAAAAATTTTGTAAGAGCTTCTTTTGGTTCGCGAGTACTTAATTCACATATAAACAATGATTCACAGACGTAACTGATTTGATATAAATACCTATATCAAGTAAACTCAGATTAAATAAGTTCAGTAACATTCATTCATCAAATGCGGTTGTACTGTTGATTATTATAAAAAAAATTTGATTCAATAGTTTTTAAATAAAATAAAATAATGATCTGTGTGCTGATAGAAGTGTTCCTAGCCCTCGCGGTAATTTTAACGGCTTGGGAAGTTCTGTACAGACGTAAATACAGAAAAAATCATAAAATACCTGGACCGAAAGGTCTTCCAGTTATTGGGAATGTACTTGAATTCAATCCACAAGGTAAGTGAAATTTTGAATATAAATATTTATGGGGAATTTTTTATTGGGAAAACAGCCAATTACATAATTTTGTATGTATTGCATTATTAGAAAAAATCATTTTTTATCAATTGATTTTTTTATCCAATAATTTTATCTAATAATGCAATATAAGATTATGCAATTGGCTATTTTTCCAATAAAAAATTCTTTATAATCTTAAACTCATATCTCATATTATGAAGTATTAGAAATACCTTGTATTTTTTGATGTCCGTCTTGTGACTTCCTGTGTTTTAACACGACGCGTTTCAGCAACGAGTTGCTATCTTCAGGTGTGGTTACATTTTTTTAAAATTACACGTTGAGTATCCGTGTAATTTTTAAAAAAATTTAACCACACCTGAAGATAGCAACTCGTTGCTGAAACGCGTCGTGTTAAAACACAAGAAGTCACAAGACGGACATCAAAAAATACAAGGTATTTCTAATACTTCATAATATTCATATAGTGACTTGGAGACCCAACACTCTAAAAATGTATCATATCTCATATTTAAAACATATTTATCTTAGAAATAGTTAAAAAAATAAAGGTTATTATTATTAAGAATAATCGCAGGATAGTGGACAAAATATTTGGTTTATTTAATTGAATGTACGACGTTTCGTCTATATATTTAGACTTTTTCAAGTACATAAAAATAACAATATTTATGAAAATTAATATTAGTTACTAACCATAGCAATTAACATAAGATAGGGTACATAAGACAAAAACATGGTAACATGGTAACAAATCACGATGGACACGATTTCTAATATAATACATAAATCAGTTAGGAAAATAATATTTTTTGACAATGAACTTATGTTTAATTTAATGCAGTAACCAATTTGGTAATTTAAGATGAATAAATGATTTTTGGGGAATATTCTTTATTATGAACAAAACGATATTTCTGAATTTTTTTATATCCTCAATCATAAAAGGATAGAAAAGTCTAGAAAACTTATTCAAAATATCGTTTTCTCCATAATAAAGAATATTCCTCAAAATGAAAATATCAATGTAGCTTAAAATGTATTTTCGCATTTTCAGATGTTTTAACACAATTTAAGAAAATGCATGACAAATATGGCCTAATGTTCAAAATACGAATAGGTTTTCATCCACCAAACACTATACTATCAGATCCAAAACACGTCGAAACCCTTCTAAGTTCTCAGAAATTCATCAGAAAGGCTGATGATTACAAAAATCTCAGACCTTGGCTTGGAGATGGACTTTTGACAAGTACAGGTAAAATATTCTAATAATTTTACAACAGCAAAAACAGGATAAGATTGCATAAATTTTATATGATTTCAGGAAATAAATGGAAGAAGCATAGAAGAATGTTAACACCGGCGTTCCATTTCAAAATTTTGGAACAATTCATCGACATATTTAATTCGTGTGGCAATATTATGATTGAAAAACTTGAGAAGGAAACGAAAATCGGCGGAGTTTTTGATGTGTATCCGTATATAACTTTATGTGCCCTTGATGTCATTTGTGGTAAGATATTCCGATAAACTTGTTAAATTAGAGTAACTGTTGATGGAAAAAGCAGCAAAACAGTCGACGTTTCAGATAAGAATCTTTCGGGCTTATGAGCCGTGGTCTACTGGAATGGCATCTTCTTCCAGACGTTTCGCTTGCAACTGCGGCTAGCATCTTCAGTGGTGTGCTCGACGTGGTCGTAGTGTTCTTCTCGGTGTCCTGCTGTCGAGTGTGACACTACGACCACGTCGAACACACTGAAGATGCTTGCCGCAGTTGCAAGCGAAACGTCTGGAAGAAGATGCCATTCCAGTAGACCACGGCTCATAAGCCCGAAAGATTCTTATCTTAATTCTATTAACGCCGGCCGTGAAAGCCTACATTCTTTTATAGTCGACGTTTCGTCTCAATTTTAGGCATTTTCAAGATGTTTTGATAAGGATGCCTAAAATTTAGACGATATGCATGACAAATATTGATTTGACTATTATTTAATAGTCGTCCATGGTTCAGCAGAATTGGAGAGATAGAATCAATTATGGTAAAAATATGAAAACTTGTTTTTTTCCTTTCCAGAAACTGCAATGGGAACGTCAGTAAATGCCCAAACCGATTCCCACTCAGAATATGTGAAAGCTGTCCAGATGATGTGCCATCTTGTAAATCGAAGAGGTTTCTCAATTTGGAAAGATAATGATTATCTGTACTGGTTTTCCAGTGAATATAATCCATATCAAAACTCTTTAAAAATCTTGCACGATATGACCAAGAAAGTAATCACATCCCGAAGAAACCTGGTTGCGAATAAAATCGACGACATGAACACAACAGACGACTTCGGTACGGTGTTACAATTTTTAATTTTTTTTTTGTTTAAACCGCGGCATGCTTTCGTCTTCAAAAAATAAGCAGCTGTTCACTCAAACACGGAATCCAACTTCCAAGCTAAATAATCCTGGACATGATTTTCAATTTATTAATAATGATAAATTGAAAATATGAATTGCTATCTCATCTTCGACTCGAGTATTTATTAATTTTACTCGAAAAGAAAAGTCACCTACTCGCACACCCTTAAAAACTGTCTTCAACTCCTCTAATTTTAGTACTACTCTATGACGCGCTATTATTTTAGTTGAAATATTAATCATTTATTAAATGAAAATAATTGTTTAGGGAAAAAGAAAAGAATGGCATTTTTGGATGTGCTATTGGCATCAACAGTTGATGGTAAACCCTTGAGCGATACTGCTATCCGCGAAGAAGTAGATACTTTTATGTTTGAGGTAACATTAATTTTTTATTTTGCATATTGTTTTGTTAATTTAGTCACTTCTTAGCCATAGCAATTTCATTATTGGGTGTAAATTTCTAGAGCAATCGTCAGCAAAAACGAGATTGTTTAGTTATTGCTGATGATGGGAGCATTGTGTTCGAAATAATAAAATTGTTGTAGTTAAGAAGTGACCAAATTGTTGAATTTTTAATTATTTTGTACATTTTTAATATTTATTGTATATTATCCTCTTTTAGGGCCATGACACTACGGCATCAGCGATGAGTTTTGCTCTTTACTTATTGTCAAATAATCCGAAATCCCAGGTAATTTAAAAATATATCTTTATTACAAAAAATCATATATGAATTGCTACAATTTAATGTAGACAAGTAGCGATCCTTCAGCAAATGTGAAATTCTGAAGAGGAAATCTTCTTGGCAAGGATCAAGAAAACACTGCGATACTGATGTTATTAAGTTTGCATTTATTACTTACGTTTCGGGAGATTTTCTCCCATCTTCAGAGCTCAAATGCCGTTCAAATAATCAGTAACAACATTTGAGCTCTAAATATGGGAGAAAATCTCCCGAAACGTAAGCTATAAATGTAAATTTAATAACATTAGTATCGCCGTGTTTTCTTGATACTTATGCCAAGAAGATTTCCTCTTCATAATTTCACATCTACATTAATTAATATTATAAAATTCAGAGCAATTAATTCACAATATTTTCTCGAATAGGAAAAGGCCGTTACCGAACTAAAAGAAATATTTGGCGATGATAAGAAAAGACCTGCTACTTATCAAGATTTGAACGAAATGAAATATTTGGAGATGGTAATAAAAGAAACGCTGCGAATGTACCCATCTGTTCCAATATTTATACGGGTACTAGAAGAAGATATGGATCTTGGTAAGATATCAATTTTCAACCAAAAAATATGTCAAAATTTGACAATTTATGAAATGATACACGGTGTTTAATGACGTACAAACTTTAGGAGCATATTCCTGAGGTCATTTAAAGCAAAAAATGTCCTATGAACAAAGTTCCAACTGTGGCAGCGTATTAGTGACGTGTGCCAGCAAATAAAGAATATCCGGAGGTATTATAATAGCGGCCACTAAGTCTATTCTTACACATAAGATAGTTTTGTTGCTTTGTTTTTTCTTTTGTATTTTTTTTACAATACATTAAAGCTTGTATCTTAATCTTTAAACGTCTGTAGCTCTAGTGGCGGCTTCTCCTATGAGGCAGGTGAGACAGTGCCTCACCAATAATTTTGCAAATTAAATAAATTACAAATTTATATTATTTTACTATTTGCATAAATATATCCATTAGAATTAATATTTGGCTTCATAGAAATCAGTAAAATATGGGCCTGCCGTCAATCTTAACGCGCTTCGCCAGAAATATCATCCATCCCATTTCTGCATGCGGTCGTATATGGTAGAGGCCGGCCTCGCGCTTCCTTGTCTTTCATTGGCGGTTGCCTGTTTTTGTTCTTATATCATCCATCTCATTTCTGCATACGGTCGTGTATGGTTAGAGGCTCGCCTCGCGCTTCCTTGTCTAGCGTATTAGTAATGTGGTGTTTATGATACCGTAATAGTCCAGTCGAATCTAGCTTTAAGTAGCGCATAAAACATTCTTTTGAGGCAAGCCTCTACGTAAATTTAATGCGACATTTAATATGTGTTATTATAGTTTTCTGTAAACACTTTTGTGGTTTTTCGTACTGATTTTTGTTTTGCTTTTTTTTCCAACAGTGAGCAGTGATTTTTTAAAATCTAACCTTACTAAAAAAAATTTCTGTTTCAACTGTGCCTCACCACTTTCAAATACCACGAGCCGCCACTGTGTAGCTCGGTAATCATGGCGAATTGGACATTTGTGCATATGACATTTTTTGCTTGAAATGACCTCAGAAATACGTTCCTTAATTTTGTACAGTCACCCTGTATATTTAAAATTTATTAAATTACTTTGATGTTTATATATGATTCTTCGGATTTAGTTGAAAATTTATTTATTTTATTTGTAGGAGATGGCTACATCGTACCAAAAGGGTCTTTTGCAAGTGTGTTCACATACCATTTACAAAGAAACCCAGCTGTTTTCCCCGAACCGGAAGCTTTTAGGCCAGAGAGATTCGAGGAACAGAATCGTCATCCTTTCATTTACGTCCCATTCAGCGCGGGTCCAAGAAACTGTATAGGTAAATGTGAAAATCTATATAACCGGGTTTACCCGACGCTTCTCGGAATTGACATAATATAATAGCGCAATCAGAAATAAAACCTCAAATATTTCATTAAACTGCTCGTGCGGTTAAAATATTTGCATACCTACTATTAATTAATAGTAGGCATCACTGTTTAATTTATTTATTGTAAATTATAGACGCGTCGACAAATTAGGTCACTAGCGTCTTGATTACACTAAATAACAATTATCTTAAAACTAAATGACATCACAAAACAGCCATGAGCGGAGGCTGGATTCGAAGCCACGACTGTCTGATTCAGAGGCCGCGACGCTAACCACTGGACCACATTGTTCTCTTGAATACTGTTAGGAACACCATCGAATGACATAACGTCACAATGGAATACTAGAAAAAATCTTCTCAAACCTATAGTCACCATCGGAACTCAAACCCGAAACTTACACAGTCGCGGTGGCTGAGTTATCATTTAATCTGCGGCGACACGATTAGACAATCAATTATTTCCATTATAAAACAAATTGTAACTGATATTTCACATCATGTTTGCTACAAGGGGTGGTCCTATGAATATGGTCATTTGGTTGTTTGTTGCCAGTCGAGACGCATCCATTGACCACTCCTTGTTAGAAAACATAGACCCGTCCGACTCGAAACTCGTTTGTACACAGAAATCACGCTACTGTCTTTAAGGCCCGAATTTCTGCCTAGGCCAATAAGGCACCGGCCTAGGGGCCCAGCCGGCCAGGGCGGATGGAAATTATAAAAAAAGTCCAAAAAACTTCTAGTTAATTTTTTTCATTTTTTTCCCATTTTTTTTTTTTGCTTAAGGCCCCCAACTGTCAAGTGCCTAGCAGCCCTAGGCCTCTAACTCCGGGCCTGCTATCTTCTTTAAACGATCATACTACTCTAAAATATTTCATTCATAAATTATTTATTTATTTTCAGGTCAAAAATTCGCGATGCTCGAAATGAAAGCATTGCTGTCAAAAGTTCTACGAAATTACGAACTCTTGCCAGCGGGCATCGAAAATAAACCGCAAGTTACACCGAAATTAGTACTTAAATCCGACAACGGAATGAGAATCAAAATCAAACTAAGAAAATAAATATATTAGAAATATGGAAATATCCAAAGCTTGAAAAAATTAGAAATATTTATTTGTTCCCAAAATATCAAATAAGTACAGTAAAAAACTATACACAAAAAATACAATAATTCTGTAATTATGAATTATGTAGTCAGTATTTTCTTGCAAAATAATATATTAACAATTCTGTGATCTACCCATTAAATTTATAACAAACTTAAAATATAAGATTTATGGACATAAAAATGTAGTAGAATAAAACGTAGAAATATTTCTTTAGAAAATTAAAGCAAATATTAACACGATAGTTAGTTGTTACATTATACATAAATTAGATTTTTATATTATTTTGTTTTACCTATCTATATATTTTTATACTATTAAAATAAATAAAACGTTATTAAAACAAATGAAATTGTTCAAATCAAAAATTACTTCATCACCTTCACTAATATACAGTGTGCAAACGGTTTTAGCGTACATTGAGAACATTTACAATTTTGTAGTAGACTATGGGCCATAAGATTCAATGTAAATAATATGTAGTGGATTACATAGAAATAATAGTTCAGTGAATTTTTTAATCAATTTACCACAGAAAAGGTTGATTATTAAAAGAGTAACTCGGAACCTGCAAAATAAAAAAAATAAAGCATCTACTACATATTTACATTTGATCTTATGGCCTATATCCTACTACAAAATTAATGTTTTCAATGTTATTTGGTTCGGTAAAACTGTTTACACCCTGTATACAATTGTAACGACATTTCAGTTTGTAATTTAGTTTTTCTTGTGGGTTTTTGGATATGTTGAATGACACCCAAGCATATTTCTCTGCTTGTTTGTAACGATAATGACTGGACCGATTTTGATTAAACTTATACAATCTACTGGTACCCAAACGTAAAGTATATAGGCTACTTTTTGTCCGACTACGATCGGGTTGAGATAAAACTATAAACTTGAGAAATTCCGGACATGTATATAGCTCCAGGAATCATGTCCTCAATCGGAAATGTTTCCTATCTTTCCTTAAAACGGATCTTAAGTCCATATTCCATGTACACAGAATAGCCGATCGTGTAGTAGTCAGGGCCGTAGCTAGGGGGGGCATTAAGGGGCAATGCCCTACCTTAAAACATCCGGTGCCCTACTTTAAGGAATTATAAACAAGTTGCAAAGACTGTCAGGACAGAATGACAGACTTGATCTATCTGGCATTTGGAAAAACAAGATTAAATTCGTTGGATCTAAATGAAGTTCTTCGGAAATTTGATAACATGGCAAGTTCTGTATTTTTTTTTGATTAAATTGTCATTCACCGTTTTTTTGCTTTTGTAATTTGATATCACCAGATGAGGTGGGCAATCCAATTAATAAATTGTGGTCTTTTGCTTCAGCCCTACTTTAAACTTTCAGTGCCCTATCTTGAATTCAGCTCTAGCTACGGTCCTGGTAGCAGTGCTGTTGTTTACATAGCGTTGCTATGGATCCTCTATTACAAGTCCCCAGTTCCCGGTTTCTAGCCCGAGAGCTGGTAAAAGTGTCAACTGGATTTTCAATTTATTATTAAAAAAAAATAATGAATTGAAAATATGAATTGGTGCTAGGCCCAAATAACCTAAGCTGTTGGTTCACAATACACAGTTTAAGAAATATTAGTAACGTTTTGATCAATCAATTATTTTATTCTAGAAAGATCGGTTTGAAATTCTACAATGATTTTCTTATGGAGAAATATGTGTGGTCACATTTTAAGGTAATTTTCAAATCAGATTTTCTGACAATCCTTTCTGCAACCGAGCATAATATAATATGGTATAAAAATATTAACATTTAAAAAAAATGCATAATACGTGCTCTCACTAAGTCCAAGGTTATTCCATCCATTAACAGAATAGAGTTAAGCAAACAAACGTTCAAATATACTATCAGTTTTTCTCAATTTTCTATTGAAACAGTTGCATGTACGGTACACACTGTAGATAACAAAAGAATAATAATAGATAAAAAAAACTAAACACTGCCAACATAACGCAACCGCACATCTCATCGATCACGTAACTAAAGTATTCGTTTTACGTTTTAAGGTCGATTTATATTATCCGGTCAGACGCGGAGCGGAGCGTTTTTCCGGCAAGACAAACATTTTTACATGCATTTCAAATAAGAATATTTATACTTAGCGGATCCCGTCCGTTCAGACATGTATCAATACTTGTATTTGAAATGCATCTAAAAATGTTTGTCTCACCGGAAACGCTACGTTCCCGCGCCGTGTCTGACCGGATAATATAAATCGAGCTTTATTCGTATTATCTGCACAGCGCACACAGACACTGAATTCAGTTAAGGTCGATTTATATTATACGGTCACACACGGCGCTGGAACGTAGCGTTTCCGGCAAGGCAAACATTTTTACATGCATTTTAAATACGAGTATTGATACGTGATTGAACGGACGGGATCCGCTAAGTATAAATATTCGTATTTGAAATGTAAATATGTTTGTCTTGTCGGAAACGCTCCGTACCCGCACCGTGTCTGACCGGATAATATAAATCGACCTATAATCACCGATCAGGCAAATATTGCTTATTTTATTTCCAGTCCGGCTTTGCCCGGGTAGCTTTTGGTTTGGTAACAAAATATTCAAAAGCGACACATTTTCACTTTACAGTCAGCGTACTTCGTACACTAATTTAATGTCTTGCCCCCCCCCCCTCAAAATGAAATCCTGAAACCGTCAGGGAATTGATTTACCTGCTTACCATTTAGTATTCAATGTAGGCTCCTAACTTTTGCTTATAAATTTGTTTTCCGTACGTCATAACTATACAGTTTACTGAACTAACTGAGTTAAAGATTTTATTCAATATTTTTATATAATCCGTAATAACGTCGACATTAACGTAATTTCATGCCGAAATTGACGCAAACATCTAATTTAATAAAATATGTTTTTAATAATAATCTATTTGAACAACTGCATCAAAATACAGTAGAAGAAAACATTGGTCGCAGAACCAAAACTGTCCACAAAACATTATTAGACACAAAATGTATTACCTATGTCAAGTGGATTTTTATTTATTATTGTAGATTATAGACGCATCGACAACTCAGGATAGACGCTAATGACCTCTGTTGTCGAGCGTCTATAATTCACAATTCAATTCAATTCAATTCGACACAACAACTAATAATCCATTTGTGTATTAGAATCTGCCAGCCGGCATACACAAACCGACTGGTACGAACTCGGGCTCCTGGGAAAGTCAATTCCCAAAGAACATTGGAATGCAATTACGAAAACAACTACATTCCAATGTTCTCCCTGCGGGATATGTCAAGTTGAAGAATGTACGATTTTTCATCAGTAATACACGACTTCGATTCCATCGCGACGTTATCAAAATGAGAGCAACTTGTGTAACCAAGGACGCGGTGAAGCAGTCATGACTCAAAGATTCCGTCACCTTAACATTCCATTCCCAACGCCTGATCAAGTATGGGATACAGATTCCAGAGCGATTCTAGGATTCATCCGGAGCCTTAACCTCGCATTGGAATAAACAAGTCAGGGCCACACAATAGATCTATTAAGGTCTCGGTGTCGACGAGGCTTGCCTTACGCCTTCTTTCTAATCTAATCTAATCTAATCTACCAAGGACGCGACTGGGAGAGTCATGGCTCGATATCTGTGCAGTTGAAGAAGTTTTGTTTAGGATGGAAATTGAAGCCGAGCTTGTAGCGATGCCGTTGTCTATATAGGTACGTATGTTGTTTCGATGACTCTATTACAAGCCCCCAGTTCCCAGGTTCTAATCAAAGAACTGGATTTTCAATTTATTAATGAAAAATAACAAATTTAAAATATTAATTGGTGATAGACTCAAATAAACCTAGCTGTTGGTGACCTTAAAAAATGGACTATGTGTCTTACCCACATAAGCTCACCGTCGAAGTTATACTTCATACATTTTTCATTAGAGCACGTTCAGTTGTTAACTAGGTATAATTACTTATTTTTATTTTTGATATATCATGATAATTTATACAATTTCCCTTAGGCTATGAAAACATAAGTATCCAAAGCTTGCTTACAATATTACACTATTTTGAAATGTCAAAGAAATTTATTTTTAAAATAATTATAATATCTAAAAGAAAACGAATTTTTCTTGGGATGAGATCTAGGAGTCGGTATTTTTATGTCGGTATTTTTTGACTCGATGTCATTTCATTTTATTATCCTCGCTAAGGAAGTATAACTTCAAAAATTAGAGATGATTTTGGAGAACTTCAAATGATTTTTGAGTGTAGTAATATTTTCCTTAAAGTACGGATTTATTTACAACTTACGTCACTAGCGTCTTTTAATTACATCAAATCAAATAACAAATAACTTGAAAACTAAATGACATCACAAAACATCCATGAGCGGAGGTGGGATTCAAACCCACGACAGTGTGATCTAAAGGCCTGTTACGCTAACCGTTACACCACACTGTCCTCCTTAAAGTACGGAATTCACGCGGCATATCGCTAACAAAACCTCTACTATTCCACTAGTGTAAAACAGTTTTGAAAGCGCTGTTCTAAAACAATAACGATCGTTTATGAGACGTAATGTTTTGTATAAAATTATTAATTTTCTAGAGGTACCCTACCCTACTCTAAGACAAGTTTTCAGTTATTGCGTACTTAAACTAAATATTCTTATAAAATTATTCAGTAATGTTCAGACATTGCACGGTTTAATAATTTTTTTTATCAATAATAATAATGATTTAATTATATTAACGTAGCTTATAAATAATTTGTTTATAACTAACATTAAAAAAATGATTATTCTATTGTTTCAAGTTTTTATGGTGGTGGTAGTATTTTTAATCGTTTTCGAAACAGTTTATCGATACAAATTTAGAAAGATGAATAAAATACCCGGTCCGCCGCCATTGCCTTTAATTGGAAATGTTCTACAATTCACAGCACAAGGTATGTAAGGTGTTTTTTTGTCCTACCCTTTATAAAATAGTTGCTTTTCATGCATGTAAATGGGTCGTAAAATGACCGATTTTAGGCGAGTTACGATCCTGGCCAGCGGCATATTAATAATTTTCGAAAGAAAACTCAAAAACCTCACAGATGCTGTTTATATCTTTGAAACTAAAAGTGCGAGTTGTTGGAGTCGATTCAGCGTTATTTTTTCTATAAATAGCCTTAATATCAAACGAATCGGGTCGAATTTGTTTTTCAAAAATTTCGCAAATTTGTACAAAGAGGGGAGTCTTCTTACTTTTGGCATTTTTAAGAAAACTCAAAAATCTCTCAGATGCTGTTTATATCTTTGAAACTAAAAGTGCGAGTTGTTGGAGTCGATTCAGCGTTATTTTTTCAATAAATAGACTTAATATCAAACGTATCGAATCGAATTTATTTTTCAAAAATATCGCAAATTCGTACAAAGAGAGGGGTCTTCTTACTTTTGGCAATTTTAAGAAAACTCAAAAATCTCTCAGCTGCTGTTTTATATCTTCAAAACTAAAAGTGCGGGTTGTAAGTCGATTCAGCGTTATTTTTTCAATAAATAGACTTAATATCAAACGAATCGGGTCGAATTTATTTTTCAAAAACTTTACAAATTCGTACAAAGAGGGGGGGGTATTCTTACTTTTGGCAATTTAAAGAAAACTTTAAAATTTCTCAGATGCTGTTTTATATCTTCGAAACTAAAAGTGCGGGTTGTTAGTCGATTCAGCGTTATTTTTTCAATAAATAGACTTAATATCAAACGTATCGGATCGAATTTATTTTTCAAAAATTTTGCAAATTCGTACAAAGAGGGGAGTCTTCTTACTTTTGACATTTTTAAGAAAACTCAAAAATATCTCAGATGCTGTTTATATCTTTGAAACTAAAAGTGCGAGTTGTTGGAGTCGATTCAGCGTTATTTTTTCTATAAATAGACTTAATTATCAAACGAATCGGGTCGAATTTATTTTTCAAAAATTTCGTATTTTTTTACAAAGGGTCTTCTTACTTTTGGCATTTTTAAGAAAACTCAAAAATCTCTCAGATGCTGTTTATATCTTTGAAACTAAAAGCGCGAGTTTTTGGAGTTTTGGAGTTTACAAAGAGGGTCTTCTTACTTTTGCCATTTTTTATAAACCTCAAAAATCTCTCAGATACTGTTTAAATATAACTTGAACCTGAAGATATTCTTAAAGAAAAAAATCACGCTGAATCAATTTCGACCGCCCGCAACATTGCATCTCTTTTAGTAAGAATCGCAATTCCCCGACACTAGATTATCAAAGTAGCAATTAAAAACATTTATCTCTTTTTAGATGTTTTGACGCAATTTACCGAAATGGAAAATAAATATGGTACACCGGCTAGAATAAGAATAGGTTTCCATTCACCAAACACTATTCTATCAGATCCAAAACATGTCGAAATCCTTCTCAATTCTCCAAAATACATGAGAAAAGCAGAGGATTATAAACACCTTCGACCTTGGCTTGGAGATGGTCTTCTAACAAGTACAGGTATAAAAACGATATATAATTAAAAGAAAAATAATTTGGAAATAATTCTCAACAATGCAATTTCAGGAAGTAAATGGAAGAAACATAGAAAAATGATAACACCGGCGTTCCATTTCAAAATTTTGGAAGAGTTCATCGACGTTTTCAATTCGTGTGGCAATATTTTGATTGAAAAACTGGAAAAAGAAGCGAAGTTTGGCGAAGTTTTTGACGTTTATCCATACGTTACTCTATGTGCTCTCGACGTCATATGTGGTATTTATCTTAAAGTTTAAAAGTATAACTAAATAAATAATAATCTTTTTGAAGCAAAGAATGCGTCACTTAATGTAAAAAATATTTAATTATTGTAAATACAGTGCTAAAAATTAAGTAAGTACTCAAATATATGGGATATGATAATTGATACTGAAATTAGGAGAGAAAAACTCAGTGGCAAAAGGATCAAATAAAATTTGCAATACTGATGATTAAATTTGCATTTATAAGCTTACCTACGTTTCGGTGCTCATTGCAAAGCTTATAAATGCAAATTTAATGATCAGTATTGCAAATTTTATTTGATCCTTTTGCCACTGAGTGTTTTTCTCCTAATTTCTACATCATCTACGGATCACCATTTCTCTATATCATAGAGTTCTTTAACATAATTGATACTAACAATTTTCAATCAAGTAGGCTGCAGTAACTTTTTTTAAAACCATCAACAACAAGGGTTATTAGAGCCTAGTACCAAATTCATATTTTCAAATTTATTATTTTTTAATAGTAAATTGAAAATCCAATATTGATAGTTTTATTAGTTCTCAGATTAAAACCTGAGAGCTAGGGGTTTGTAATAGAAGAGTCATAGAAACGCCATATAAACAAGGGCATCGCTACACGCTCGGCTATTGTCGGCAATTTCTTGTGGCCTACTTTCAAAATATATCCAACTGGAAGGCTAGATATTTCAAGGATCTAGTTCCCGAGAAATGGTTTATTAAACAGAATAAGAAAGAGAAACGGTTTTCGGAAAAATGACCGACCAAACAGAAATCATAATTTTGGTTGGTCGATAATTTTTAATGGATGCAAGTGGGGTTCATTTTGTAACTAGCAAAAAGCAGTAATTATATTGTTTTTCGTGAATGTACTCGACGGAAAAAAACGCTTTCTGTTTATTCAACGGAAATCTTGTCGCGAAAAACACGGCGTAGGAAATCCGTCCGTGTAGTTTCGCTCTATGGCAATAGAAGACAAAATTTAATTTTTTCAGAGACCGCAATGGGAACGTCCATAAACGCCCAAACGAATTCCCAGTCAGAATACGTACAAGCCGTCCAAAATATATGTCATCTGACCACTTTAAGAAGCTTCTCAGTTTGGAGGGACACTCCTTATCTCTATTGGTTTTCCAATGAATACACACAGTACAATAAGTGGTTGAAAATTTTACATGATACTACCACCAGCGTCATCATATCGCGAAGAAAGCAAATAATAAATAAAATCGACATCGACGCTACTGATGATTTCGGTAGAGTAACATTAAAATTGTAAGAGAACGTGACGTGGCTCGGTCTGCAGAAAAAACGCAGCAGCTGACTGCACAAACACGGCGACTTTATTTTTTTAAGGTCATCGACTGCCGAGATTCTCTGTGCCTTGGGGCCAATCATATTTTCAATTTAATATTATTTCAAATAAATAAAATAAATCCAGGTTTCTGGGAACTCTATAGACGCTAATAGCCTCACTTGTCGAGCGTCTATAAACAATCTCTCTCTCTCCATCTCTCCCTCCCTCTCTCGCTTTTCCTCCCCTCCCCTCTCTCTCCCAATCTACCCCTCTCTCCCTCGCTCTTTCTTTCCCATCCTCTCTTTCCTCCCTTCCTCTTTCTCTCTCTCTTTCCGGGAGCTGAAGGTTTGAAGATGAGCCATGGAAAAACCAACGGCATGCCAACGAACTCGGCCCTTGTCAAGCCCGAAGTAATGGGAAAAAAAGTTAATATAGAATCAGTAATCGTAAACCCGACGTTGGTGAATATCAAACGAAATTTGCCACGTTTTGTGCAGATAAGGCCACGTCCTGATCTCTCCCAATCTTCATATTACACAACAGCGTTATCGTTTTGTTTATAATAATTTAATAAAATGATAATGATCTTTAGGGAAAAAGAAAAGAATGGCGTTCTTGGATATGTTATTGGCGTCCACGGTTGATGGTAAACCTTTGAGCGATACTGCGATCAGAGAAGAAGTTGACACTTTTATGTTTGAGGTATTTACTAATTGCTGTTTTTTATTTTCTATGATTAATATTGATTTTTGAATATTTATTGCATGTTATCTTTTTTCAGGGTCACGATACTACAGCTTCGGCAATGAGTTTTGCTCTTTATTTGTTAGCAAATAATCCAAAAGCCCAGGTAATCTCATTTAATAAATAAAAATAGATACTAATATATTAAAATAGTAACAAAAACTCTGTAATTTCGTTTTCTTCCGAGATTTTCAAGTATTTTGTATGATGATTCTAGATATCCAGACAGGACAAAACGTTTCCATAATTTTTATGCCTGTTTACTCGAAAATGGCAGTTACATTTTTTTCGGATTCCTTATCTCAGAAAGAAATAAAAACGGAACCCTTATAGGATTACTTTGTTGTCCGTCTGTCTGTCTGTCAAGATCCCTTTTCTCAGGAATGATTACTAGAGGTATCAAGTTGAAATTAAATACTAAGGCTTTCAACTCCATAGTCTTGTAAAAATTTCAAGCTTCTAACTCAGTGCAATGAAAATATAAAAATCACCTATCAAAACCTATAGGGTACTTGCCGTTGACGTAGAATCTTGAAATTCGGCACGATGGAAGGACTCATTGCACAAGTAAAGGGAAAAATCCGAAAATCATTAATTTATAATATTCTATGTGTAATTATCACGTGACACATTTATTTTAAAGGAAACCGCAGTTACCGAGCTGAAAGAAATATTTGGCAATGACAAGAAAAGGCAAGCTACTTATCAAGAATTAAACGAAATGAAATATTTGGAGATGGTAATAAAAGAAACATTGCGACTCTATCCATCTGTGCCAATATATTTAAGAGTACTAGAGGAAGATATGGATCTTGGTAAGATTTCATTTTTCACCATTCTGACACAAAACTAACTGAGAAGTGTTAGCGCCAGCACGTGGTCATCCACGTACTGGTGGGTAACACTTTCGACAGGAGATGTTTCAGGTTTCCGATTTCAAATTATTTGACTGCTCACACTCTGGAAGTTACTACCTAGTTAACATCTGAAGGAGTCAGAACTTAAATATTTACAGATATTTAATTATTTTCAATGATTTATTTTACAATCTTTGTCCGCAGGAGATGGCTACATAGTACCAAAAGGATGCTACGCTACAGTAAATGCTTATCGCATGCAGAGAAATCCGGACTTATTCCCCGAACCGGAAGTATTTAAGCCGGAAAGATTCCTTGAAACAGATCGTCATCCTTTCGTTTATGTGCCTTTCAGTGCAGGACCTAGAAACTGCATAGGTAGATACGAAATCTTATACTGGCATTGCCTAATGAATAGCCTAATTTTATACAATTTATTTGTTTGCAGGTCAAAAATTCGCCATGTTTGAGATGAAAGCAATGCTGTCGAAAGTTCTTCGAAATTACGAATTAATATCGGCAGGTCCCGGTAATGAACCGAAAATAACTCCGAAATTAGTGCTTAAGTCTGACAATGGGATGAAAATTAAAATTAAATTAAGAACATAAATATTTTTCACATTTTCTTTCAGACTAATTTTACAAGTACTATGTATATACCGTTCTGTGATTAAAATATGTAAAATTAGTTTTTAATGAATTTTACATTTTTACATTTTTAATAGAATAAAAAAATGTTCAAAATAACGAAACGTAACAATTTTTATTTTTTTAAAGAAGCCCGTGCTATTAGTCACCTTTAATTTTATAAACTTTACCACTGGTCATGGAGGTTCAGATTCTTACTATTGGTAAAATTTTTGATGGCGTCAGCAATATTATTTAAAATTGCATTTTATTACTAACGTTTCGAGATAATTTATAATTTATCATCTTTGAATTTGAATCTCTGAAGATGACATAAATCATGTTGAAAAGTTAATTATAAAATGCAATCAATAAACAAGACAGAACTGTCTGTGATTTTCGAATTTTAATATACTTTTTCCGTTTGTATTCTAGATAACTAAACAAAATCTTATGTTAAAAATTTTTTTATACGAACGGATTAAACTCAAAAACTACAGAAGCTATTGACATGAAATTTACGCAGGTTATAGATAGTAACCCGGAAACCGATTTAGTCTTTGTATGATAGTGATATATCTCAAACAGTCTCGAAGATATGTTATTATTATTATTGTAGATTATAGACCCGTCGACAACTCAGGTCATTAATAATCCAATTGTATGTATTAGAATCTGTCAGCCGGCTTACACAAACCGACTGTAACGAGCTCCTGGGAACGCCAATTCCCAAAGAACATTGGAATGCAGTTGCGAGAACATTCCAATGTTCCCTCTGGGGATCGAAGATATGTTGATAACCAGGGAAGTTGAATAAAAAGAGACAACATCTGACGACGTATTTCGTTCCACCGCTACCATTCAATTTCGTTCAAGTCCGTTCTCCTTATCTCTAGTCTTTTATATTATGCATTATGTTTGTTTCCTATTAGAATTGAAATGTATCCGAGAAAATTGCATACAGCAATAACGGTTATTGGAATATGCAATTTTTCAGTAAATATGCGCTGTGAGAATAATGTCGTTGAAGATAACTTACATAAATAAAGAAGTGTAAGTTTTCAGTGTTCACCCTTAAAAGACAAAATAGTGCACATACTACTTCCACCGAGTGTAGTGCACCAAAACAATCACATGCGAATTTCGCGTGATCGCGTAGAGCATTCGCGGATCTACGAGATGTGACAATAAAGTTTCGAGAATAATTAATTAAAAAATACATTGTATATCTTGATGTGTAATGGGGTATATTACTAACGAGTCGCGGCAATATATAAAAACGAGCGATAGCAAGTTTTTAATCACACAAGTCATAATACCATTACGCACGGCGGCACAAGATATATATGGTATTTTTTGCCATACCCACTGCAAAATAGCTATTGCGTCGCCATCTTTCCTTTCACGCAACATGCCGTGAAGGTCGTGAGTATGTAATCGCAGGCGCTCGCAGGCGGATTGAGCGAATAAACACAAGTTGCTATGGCAACCGTTTACTTATCGCACTAGTGCGGTAAGTAAAACACTTTCGGTACGCCTGCCAGTTAAATGACCCATTACAGGCCGGTATGCATGCATCGAAAGTAGCTATTTTGTAGTGGGTATGGCAAAAAATATTTTGAAAATTATTCAGATGTGGGGGTAGTAGCGGATTAACGGGAAGGGGGAGGTACGAATGTGCTCAAAACACATCTTATTATTATATTATATCTCATTGGACTTCAAATAGGTGCGTCATTGTCGTATGAAAAGCAATTTTAATAATTTTATGGCAACTTTTGTTGACATAGATTAGCCTTAAGGTAAAAACTTAAC
This sequence comes from Mongoloraphidia duomilia, assembly GCA_039654895.1. Taxonomy (NCBI): domain Eukaryota; kingdom Metazoa; phylum Arthropoda; class Insecta; order Raphidioptera; family Raphidiidae; genus Mongoloraphidia; species Mongoloraphidia duomilia. The sequence continues at coordinate 5,205,884 of CM077526.1, read as the reverse complement.
ACTTGTGATAAAAATAAAATATGACTTACCGGTATACCATTTATAGAGAAGGATAGGACGGCTGCAGGTCTGGAAGGAGGCGAAGTACAGTTTGCACGCAGATCTTCGCCGGGGGCGTAGCGATCTCCTTCAACTTGGAGCATCGGTAGCCCGCGAGGTAAACCTGAAACAAAATAATTTAATCTTTATATTTCATAAATAAGACGGTTTCCAAGCAAATTTCAAAATATAATAAATTACAGGATTTCAGGCTTTCCAAACCTTGGGTTGGAACTGGATCCGGCAAACCTCTCGAAAGTTTTTTCCATACCCATGGCTTCGAGTTTCACCTCGTGATTTTATTTCCTTGTCAATCGCATATAAACAAATTCGCGTAAATACAAACACGCTTTATATAAGATAATTTATATTTACAATTGTGGTTTATTATGTGAAAATTTTTTGTGGTCATGTAATCATGCAAATGATTTATCGTGTTTAAATTATCATTTCAAATTTGTATTTGAAATCAAACTGAATATTATCTAACATCTTAATATTCTCTAACAGAGCTTAGAATTTATGAAATAGGCAAATTTCCTATACGACTTAAAGTTTAATCCAAAACACAACTTTGCAAATTACAGATATTATATTATGTAGGTATCTTATTTAGTTACAGTATAAATTGTATTGAATGAAACTTGTAACATACATAATAATATAACTATGACCAAAAAACAAGACTGCTTATGAGGCATTTTACTTCCATATTTCGTGAGGATATGGAAGAATGGTCGAAAAATTGTGTCCAAGATGAGGCCAGATTCTGATTGTTTACTACCCTCAAAACGTAGGGCGGATGTGCGATGTGCGTGTATATAATCTGCATAATTTTCTTTCTGAAAAACAGGCATTATTTGTACAAACTTTCATTTAACTTCACCTGTTAGTATGTCTAGGTCAAATCTTGCAAGTCAATTTTGAAAGAACTTCCACATATCCGGAGGCAGATAGCCTAGTGGTTAGCATGCTTGGTGCCGCAACCTCTAGACTGGACTGTCATGGATGTTTTGTGATGTTATTTAGTTTTAAGTTACTTGTTATTTAGTGTAGTTGAAAGACGCTAATGACCTTAGATGTCGACGCGTCTATAATCTACAATAAATAAATCCACATATCCGTACGATTTGAAATTTTGCACAATATAAAAACCATTCATTTATAAATCTACTATTTTTCCTATGTTACCTTTTCTAAGATACACCCGGTATATTTTTAGTGTTCCGTCCCTCAGAATGAAAAAACGGAACTCTTATAGAATCACTCTCGTATCTGTCTGTCTGTCTGTCCGTCCGTCCGATATTCTCCCTCCCCCTATCTCCGAAATTTACTGTGCTAAAATTTTGGAAAAAATAGGGGTCTCACGCATAGTTTACAGGCAAACCAAGTACCAAGTGTACCATGGCGTAGCTGTAACGCGTTCGCATGCCACCACGAAGAGCCGGGTTCAAATCCAACTGACCATACATGATTGTTTTTTTTTGTTTATAATGCAAACATTTTGGAATTTTTCACTTTAAAAACAAATTTAATTATTTTAAATAGGTATATCAGAATGAAAATTGTTTACTAATCGTCCTTAGTATGCAATATAAATTATAACCCAAAGAAAATCGCGTAGAACAAATTTTACATCGGTTAGTTTGAAAAGCTATCCGAAAATAGGCGACCGTCCTTTAAAATGGTTTATTAAACTCTCATTTTACCACAATTTCGACATGAACAGTTTTGTTTCTTAACCGGAGATTTATTATAACTTTAGTAATAACTGTAGTTATTATCCTATCTATCTTATCTATATTTATCCTTTAGACGTGGAAAACTAGACTACCACAATAAGAAACATTTATTACGTAACAATTAGGTAGCTATTATTAGTAGGTATTTCCCGTTTCATATTTGGTTATGTTTCCATTTAATTATTGATTTTGAAGTGAACATTAAGATAATTTTTGAAGGTGATGAAAAGCAATCAAGATTTTACAGAATCAAAAAATAATTACAAAGAGCACAGTTGTGTAAGCTTTCCCGGCCGGCATTGTTCCAAGTCTTCATGGTTTCCGGGCTTGTACGCCGTGGTCCGGTGTCCTCCTTGGCGGCTCACACTGACGTGTGATCCGCCAAGGAGGACACTTCGACCGCTGCCACATCGCCTTTGAGAATATCTACCGCAGTTGTAGACGAAACGTCAGGTAGAAATACCACCGGACCACGGCCTACAAGCCCGGAAACCATGAAGACTTGGAAAGGGCACAGTAATTACTATTGTGCCGCAAGCGAAGACGTAGAACTATAGTTCTCTAGTTTTATCTTAAAATATTAACATGACATACATGATACAAAATACAAACTATGGTGTAACTATGGCAGTTCGCGTCACACATTTTTTGTAACGCATCATTTTTTGTCTCGTATCATTTTACCCCTCTATATACCGCCGGAAAGACGTAGTTTTACGTCAAAATTTGAATTTAAAATCTCATACCTACATAAAATTTGACACGATTTCTTTGAAATTAAGCTTATTAAAGAATATCATTCCTGAAAATACTGCTGCATTATCAATGAAAAAAATAGCCTTGCGATTTTTTGACCACACCATCATTTCCTTCCGGAATATGGAAGTAAAAGAGCAACTAAAAACCGGGTTACAATGATTCGAACCAGGATTCCCGGTTACCTAAGAAACTCTCACGATCCTTGGAATAGCAAAAACGTCTTCAAGAAGTTATGTCATTCGAACTTCAATATAATTCTTACGTCTTCAGTGTATAATGTTGATCCAATAGAATGTTAATCGTCAAGGGAAAGTTTGGTTGAGGATCAATAAAGATAACTTTACCATTTGAAGCTTTCTTTATTGAACCTCAACCAAACTTTCTTTCGACGATTATAATTCTAACAGAATCAGAAGTAAACCCTCCAAAATGAGATTCCGCGTTCCCCTGTACCCAAGAAGTTCAGACAATGTAATTCGAGCCTCAATATAATTCCAACACAATTAGAAGTAAACCCTCCAAAATGAGACTTCGCGTTCCTCTGTATCCAAGAAGTTCAGTCAATGTAATTCGAGCCTCAATATAATTCCAACACAATTAGAAGTAAACCGCCCAAAATGAGATTACGTGTTCTCCTGTCTCCAAGGAGTTCCACCAATTTTATTCGAGCTTCAATTTAATTCCAACGTCTTCATGTTGATTCAATAGAATGTCAATCATCGAGGGAAAGTTTGGTTGAGAATCAATAAAGAAACCTTTACTTAAAGCTTTCTTTATTGATCCTTAACCAAACTTTTCCTCGACGAATATAATTCCAACACAATTAGAAGTAAACCACCCAAAATGAGATTACGTGTTCCCCTGTCTCCAAGGAGTTACACCAATTTTATTCGAGCTTCAATATAATTCCAACGTCGTCAGTGTATAATGTTGATTCAATAGAATGTCAATCATCGAGGGAAAGTTTGGTTGAGAATCAATAAAGAAACCTTTACTTTAAGCCTTTTTTATTGATCCTTAACTAAACTTTTCCTCGACGAATATAATTCCAACACAATTAGAAGTAAACCACCCAAAATGAGATTACGTGTTCCCCTGTCTCCAAGGAGTTACACCAATTTTATTGGAGCTTCAATATAATTCCAACGTTGTCAGTGTATAATGTTGATTCAATAGAATGCCAATCATCGAGGGAACGTTTGGTTAAGAATCAATAAGTAAATCTTTACTTAAAGCTTTCTTTATTGATCCTTAACTAAACTTTTCCTCGACGAATATAATTCCAACACAATTAGAAGTAAACTATCCAAAATGAGATTCCGCGTTCCCTTGTTTTCAAGGATTTCAGCCAATGTCTTTCGAGGTTCAATATAATTCCAACACAATTAGAAGTAAACCATCCAAAATGAGATTCCACGTTCCCCTGTCAACCAGGAGTAGACTTCTATTAGAAACAGTCGTTTGACAACGTTCAAGAAACACAAACTTATGTTAATTTGGAATTGGTCGATGTGTAACGGGATCTTTAACTAGCTAAGAGACACGATGCCAAAGTATCTGTTATCAACACAAATATAACTACACCTACAGTTAGTTCTGTGATGAACGCTAAGATAATATTATGTTGGCAAACGTGCGACCCTTTGCTAATTGCTATTATCAAACCCTCACTGTGAAACTATACTGCGAATGTTATACCTTCAAAACTATATATGCATACAATTACATTGTTCCTCGTAAGTGCACTATACAGTGTGTCACACAAACGCATACTCTACTTGATTCGTATGTTTAAAAAAGGAAGCGTGGTGTGTTGGTAAAACCACACTGCTAACTACCCATTGGCTGCCCTTAGAGATTCTACTACCTTAGAAAATGAAACGATTAGACTTCCTTACCATAAATAAATTCACTATATTAGTGATTTAACATAAAACTATCAGACGATATTAACATTATTATCAGACGATACTATCGCCATCGATATCATTCTTTGTCCTCGAGATATTGTAATGGATATTAATTTGAGCTTATCAATATCTAGAAATAACTTCAATATTCACGTGTTATGTACGGCAATCTAATAACTTTGAACTTTATTTAGTAATGTACGCTATCGTATGGCGAGGCGCCTTACTTGTATCCGAGACGCAGTGCCTGCACGCTCCGGCTGTACGCGCTCGCGTCTCTATTTCAAACCATTATTAGTTGGCTTGGTCTGGTCGCCGTAGGATGGCAGGCCTCTCGATTCATTTATCGTTCATTTATTTAATAAATAAATGAGCGTTCACTGAGTCTGTGACACGCCATGTAGTTGACCCTCTGGTCATTTTCAATTATATCAAGAACTAGAACCGGGATTAAGTTCCCACCTAGAGCTTACAAGCGAAAGGCGTTCTGTCGTTCTCACACATACCGGGTGCGTTGGAAACATCGACCGCCCAATACACACATACAGGGTGCGTTGGAAACATCGACCGCCCAATACACACATACAGGGTGCGTTGGAAACATCGACCGCCCAATACACACATACAGGGTGCGTTGGAAACATCGACCGCCCAATACACACATACAGGGTGCGTTGGAAACCTCGACCGCCCAATACACACATACAGGGTGCGTTGGCAAAATCGACCGCCGGACACACATACTGAACATACACAAAGAACGTAACAGAACGGTACGCTTATCCATGTACGACCGTATGCTTTTGGATCTTTAATAAAAAAACACAACGTAGGGAAGGAACTGACCTATTGCTCATATGATCAAGACCGGCGATCATGTTAAACACCCCCGGTCTGATGTAATATTATTAAGCACGTCCAATTCGAGTCATTTATGTTTTTGTGTGATCAACTGTTGGCGCGTTGCTAAATGCGTCTAACAATATTTTTGTACTTTTGATTAATAGTGAGAAACGTACCAATGAATACATGTTTACTTTTCCGGAACTAAATATGATCTAAAATATTAAATATTATATATGTTTGTAAATTTATGTAATAACGATTTTATTTAAACAAAAAACGAATTATACTTATGGTTTATGAAATTTTCGCAAATTTATTTAAAACCCAGCATAACCCCAAGAAAACAAGGTAACAATATGCGAGACGAGAAATAATTTACAACAATTTTACAGTAGTTTTTTTTGTTATAAACAAAAAACAGCTAATAGAAATTTCCTGAAAACCTAATCAGGTGTTCATTATGTAATTAATATTTTTGTTCAACTCCAGCAAGAAATATGTAATTTCGTGGCTCTACTGAGGGTGGGCGAAATAATGAATTCCCTAACTGTTGATCGTACAGAGTGGGCGAAATCCCATTTCGCCCACTAGTGGACGAAATAGCATTTCGCCCACGCTTATTACGGGGAACGTTTACGCAATCAATCAGGTCACCCATTATTTGGCCCAAGCTCAGCAGAGCCACGAAATGACACATTTCTTGCGGTAGTTGAACAAAATATTGTGTGCGATTATTGGTCGAAAGAGAAGATTCCACTCGTGTGTTTTACCGCACTCGCTACGCTCGTGCGGCAAAATCCACCCTCGAGAAATCTCCTCTTTCTCCCACTAGTCGCACAATATACTATTGTTTCATAATTTAATTAAATTTGAGACGGAATAATTTTAAAACACTAAAAAGAACAAAGTAAAATATCAGTTAAAAAAACTTCTTAAAAACAATCTTAACTAATTAAATCTGTCAATTTTTTACCCCTACCTAACTCCTTATTTTTTGTAAGGAACCCTCGATGCACGAGTCTGATTCTTACTTGGCCGGTTTTTTTTCCAAATATTCCCCACAATACCGCTCAAGTTTAATATTTACTTTTCAATGACCTCATCTTTAACAACACCAGTCTACCTGGTCTGATTGCAAATATCTTTAGCATGTCTAGCTAATATTTGCTAACAAACTCGCGTAGTTACAAAACATTATACACAGGCACCGCGTGCGATAATTCCATAATTAAATGCTAACTTCTGTAACACATTTCAGGTAACTCGCCTCCAACTACTAAGGACCTGTACTGTTCTCAACCTATACATAATAACATCAATGTTATTCAGAAGTTCTACAACGCAAATTACTAACACTACTCCAAATGAACTTGTCTAATGTATCGTCGATTCGCATCTGGGTCTGTTTACAATGTAACTAAACGCGTCTCATTTGTGTAACTCACTTTGGAATTAGCTATGGTTTCAAAAGTATATAAATATCAACTCTCCATTGCTAATAATGCAGTGAGAAGATTTGAATACAGTCAACAGCTAGACTTAACCAAAGGCCCTGGTGCAAAAAAAAAATTGGGGCCCTAACTAAACTTTTTAGGTTTTATACAGGGAAATTTCCCACAAGTTTCGAACAGAAGTCGGAACTTGTTGAGAATTCCCCTGTATTCTTTCAAATGAGTTGTCATGATTAAAGTCGTGTTGCAACCCATTTTATTTACATTCTGAAGATGGGAGAATTTTTCGCTAGTTCAATATGAAGTTTGATGGTCAGTGTCTGAGGGCCCCCTGAGCTTGGGGGCCCCGGTGCACGGCACCGTCTAGCCCTACGCTAGCTACACCACTGGAAACATTCCGTTTTAAAAACCCGCTGGATTCATTCCGATTGATGATTTAAGTTCAGAAAGATCTAAAGCAAGGTTGTCACCAAGGGGGAACATAGGAGGGCAGCTGACCCCCTAGAGAGTAAAGCATTAAAAATTTTGATCACAACCTAGAAGATTTTAATAAAGTAGTCGAAAAATTCACAAGAAACCCAAGAAGATTATGTTTTAATTAAGATTCTTGTAGTAAACGATAGTGATGAGCAAAATTGGTCTTGGTCTTGGTCTTGCGAAAAAGCAAGACCAAGACCAAGACTATCATTAGACTAGCAAGACCAAGACCAATACCGAATGAACAAGAACAAGACCAATACCAAGACCGAATATGCAAGACCAAGACCAAATACACAAGACTAAACTAAAAATTCTTACTTCAGAAATAATGAGCAAAATGAGCAAGACCAAGACTTGATACGCAAGACCAAAACTAAGACCAAGACCAGACATATTTGAGCAAGACCAAGACCAAGACTGAATCAGCAAGACCAAGACTGAATCAGCAAGACCAAGACCAAGACTGTCCAAGTCTTGGTCTTTGTCTTGCTTTGCTCATCACTAGTAAACGATTAAAACTTAACAAATTGTGTTTATTTTGCCTACAATTCATATCCTTTATTTATCATCTTGCTCCTCCCTGGCCCATTGGCTGCCGACGCCCTTGATCTAAAGAATGAAGTTCTAAAGGTTGCCGGACAAACGCAGTAATTCCTATAATGGGGGTGAAAAAAATTGGCCACTTAGTTTGTCGAGCAGCTTTCAGAATTTCATTCCTAAGTTCTTTCTGAACTTAAATCATCAATCGGAATGAATTCAACGGGTTTTTAAAACGAAATGTTTCATGGCGTGCTGTCTATAATAGAACAAGCCCGTAACGTTCTAACTCTTTCTTTAAAGATCGTTAATAATGGTAGTCGGTAGGTACAATTTTTTTACACCTAGTTTATTATCGTGGATTATTTTTCTTGTATTCTTGACAAAAAGTAGCAAGTAAATGATATGTGATAAAATGACTCCAGTAATGACATTACTATTATTATTTTTTTATTATAAGTTTTTTTGGCCTTTACACTTTTGTGTATTTAGCCACAATCTAAAACCTTAATTTAATTTTAACTAAGATGGGGGATTTTACATACACACATAAAACGGGGATACAAGAGGGATGGACCATCAGGATCTAGGGATCAGGACAACGGATGTACCTCGGACTCAACTCGGCAGGCAAAACTAACAAGAGGTCAACAACACGGACGGCCGGGAGGGACAGGTAAGACCCATGAGGTAAGACATTACTATTATAAAAAGTCACTAAGAGATGTCGTACTTACCAATGACGCTCATGTGTTTGAAATTGACGGCCGTAGAAAAGGATGGCGCATCGGTGGTCACTTCGCAGCTGAAGTTGCCCGATAGACCGAACCCGACTTCCCGTAGGACCACCTGACTTGAGTTTGACAGACTCGACTGAAACAAAAAATTGTAACATCCAATCAGAACGAGGCATTTACAACGCAATTCTAATTGGTTGCTCCGTAGATACGAGGAAAAAATAATGTCTAAATATTTATTTCAACATAAATTGATAGATTTATAACTTTAAATAAGGCGAAATAATTGTACATTTACAAAAATCAAATTATTTAGAATAATATATGTGTGAGTAATTGTTAACTTAGTCCGCCGCGATAGTGGAAAGTTTAGGGTTAGAATCCCTACGGTGACATACGTAATGCATTTCATTTATTTGTATTTAGTCGCTACGCCTTTAAATCGTATTAAAGAATGTATATAAAATAATTAAATAAAGTTATTTAAGTTACTTATACAGTATAGGACTGACATAACCTATCACTCTGTATAAGAGATGAATTTCATTTCGGTCTCCAATTAACAGGTTTAGATTACCTTAGCAAAAGGTAAATTAGTTATTACTGATATACTGACTTGTCTCTCATAAATTGCAACATATTTTTGAATGAAATATTTATCTGTGCGTTTATGGTAGGTGTTACTCAGCAAAGAACTTAAAAAATAAATTGAATTGCACAAGATTTTTTTTTAATTTCCTGGGATCAACAGTTCCATACAAAAAACACTCACAATTTTTGAAAACATACAGTTTATCTCTCAATAATAACGTTTTAAAATAGATCACGAATTGTTTTATAACAATAAAAAAATATTTTTTTAAATCATTAGTTTAATTTTCTGATTCAAATTGCCTCCGATTTTTTATGATGATCTAAAAATCTAGACTTTAACTCTTTTATTCTATCAAATAAAAAAACAGACTTCTTTTTTATTTGTTTGGTTTAGATTTGCAATCTGTTGAGTGTTGACATTATTGTAAAATAAACAAACAACTTCAAACAGAAGCAGTAGGGGAAAGTGGCTTATTAGTAGCACGTTATGAAAATCTACTTTCTTTACAGAAAGACGCCACTTAAGTACAAATTAGGCGAGGTATAAATTCAGTGTACAGATATAAACAAGGAGCATTTATCGGTACTTCTTCTACTAATTGTTGTAAGGGAGCAAGGGAAAGTCATTCTTATCGAGCATGATTTAAGTACGAGTTTTTTTCGAATTGGCGTCTGCTTAATCACCGCTATATTAAAATAATAAAAACTGAACAATTAAATGATGTAGAATCTGTAATGCGATTCATGTCCCTCGTTTACCTGAACCCGTTAGATTTAAAAATAGCGACGGGAGACTCATAACCGTTTTTAGGCGAAGGGAAAGGAGTTGATCTGAAGAGTGCAGGGGGTATTTGTAGGAATCCAATGCTCTTAAATAAATAGATTCAGTTTTAGTTATTTTAATATATAAAAACTAAAACCACTGAAACTAAATTTACTTTTGACGGATGTGTGTGTGTGTGTGTGTTCGTGGGTAATAAAGTGTTTTATAAAATGTCCTTTTCATGTCACTGCTCCCCCATATGCGAGAAGAGTGCCATATATTGTTAATATTTATGTCGACGTCAAAAGTTTAAATATGAGTTACGAATTGACAGAACGTATATAATATATGTTTGGGGAAGCAAAAAGGAATGAGAAATCGTTAAAATTAATCTTTAATCAAAACTGACACAAACAGCGAATGGCACACGGAAAATCATCTGCATACGCAAACTATACAGGGTGGTTCAGTTTTAACACTGAATATTTTGACAAAATATTCTCCTTGTAATATAGCAGTTGTTAACGGGAATGTGGACAGGTACACAAATCAAACACCTTATTACGCTGTGTATTAGCTGAATGAAGAAGCTGGAATTACCGGCGAAACGTTATACACAGCGTAATAAGGTGTTTGATTTGTGTACCTGTCCACATTCCCGTTAACAACTGCTATATTATATCAATAATGAACATGAAACCAGAAAATTCTCCTTGTAGTTCTGATTCTGAAAAATATAATAAAAACCGGTCAAGTGCGAGTCGGACTCATGCATCGAGGGTTCCGTACAATAATAAAAATAAGAAGTTAGGTAGGGGTAAAAAATTAACAGATTTGTTTTGAGAAAGTTTTTTTACTTATATTTTATTTTGATCTTTTTTTCCGTATCAAATTTAATTAAAGTATAGGTAGGTATATTTTTAAATAAAAAAAAATATTGACAGAATATTTGATGAATAAAAAATAAAGTGAAAAATTCCAAAATGTTAGATTTGAATCCGGCCCTTCGTGGTGGCATGCGAACACCGTTCCACTACTACACCGTGTACCACGACACAAACACTGGTATATCTCAAGGTTAGTAGAGTATAGGTTGCCTCATTCCGATAGATAGTAGTGGGGGGATGACGTCACTCAGAATATACCATGCTTGCTCACTTCAATAGAAAGGATCAGACCATGGACGCTGCTAATTTTTAGAAATAAAAATCACAGTAACCATGGTAGTGTGATATGTTTTTTCAATACCTAATAGAAACATGATTCTTCTGTTAGTGAAAAAAATATGATAAGTTGTCAATTTTGCGATAGCTGTAAAGTGTTATGGTGTTTTGTGGTTGTTTTTAATATTTTGTGAATATAAAAGATAAAATAATTAATTTATCAATTTGTTAGTTAATTCTATTCGTTTCTTAAATTTAAAAAAATAGGTAATTAACAAGATCTGCCATTTCTTGAGCATTATTTAATTTTTTGTTTGTTTCTATTATAGATATTAAAACCTAAATTTTGTAATAAAAATAAAAATTATCCAATTTTTTAACATCTATTCTTCTATTTATTGTCTCCTGCCAATTTTAAGAAAAAATCTGCACGAAGCACCTAATATAAATAAGCATAATCCTCAATAATTTTTGTACTTGATTTAAACTAAATTCTAGCTGACGTCATTCCCGCGCTTACGCTGATTGGTCAGATGGAATGAGGCAACCTGTACTCTAATAACCTTGGGTATATCTGATACACTTGGTACAGCTCTATATGCCTATAATTTTCCATTTTTGTATGGGGATACCTCTAAATTTTTACTTTTTGTTTTTTGATGTGAAACATCTTATGTCGAGCTGTGAACAGCCGCATGAGGGGAAATATGCAACGAAATGTTTGGTCCGCTCCTTCGCTGCTGTTCTCCCACCACTGCGGCACTCTCTCTCTCTCTCTCTTGGCTCAGGCGTGCACTGTAACACACGCGGTGTTACAGTGCAGTATATAGGATTACGTCAGCATAACAGTTTTTTGCTGCTTTTGAAAAAATTTATACTACTACATAGAGAATACCACCGAGTTCAATAACGTTTTCTTTGATGTTTCACATCTGTCGGGGGTCCCGAAACCCACACCCTTTTTTATTATTTGTTAATTTATCCGTCATAATAACACATATTCTGTGAAAATTTCAACCGGCTACCTGTTACGGTTCAAAAGATTCTGCAGCTTTTTAAAGATAGGACGGACAGACGGCGTAGGCTTAGCAGTAATAGGATACCAGTACGGAACCCTAAAAATTAACTACTCGCCGGTAATATATCTCATTACACCACTAGATGTACAATCTACTATTACCATATAAACTAAATAAATCAAAGCATTAAAAAACGAACACCTATATGATTTATTTTATGACTGAAATTATTTTTATTTTTTTGTTGACATGAACCTACTATTTATTAGATGTTAATATAATAAAAATTTATATTAAATAGTGCAATATGCGTGTAGAAAAATGGTTAATAATATAAATTAAAAGTAGCAAACAAAGCAGAATTGGCATTTCTATACAGAATTATAGGATTAATAAAAAAAAATATCAAAATCGATTTACTAAGTGGAAGCTGCTGAAAATTCTCAGACAAAAAAAGCCTTCCGTTTTAATAAATATATAGATATACAAGCCGTGAGGTGGATCGTTTATTAGGACTAAAGTGCGACACTTGAGGTCCACATGACGAACTTCCCAGTTTGATAAATATTTAATAATAATAATTAAATTAGATATTACACAGAAAAGTAATCATTAAAACATAAATATTATTTATTTTTAACAATAATTAAAAAAAAAAAACGGCTGAACCGATTTTTATAAAATTCATTTCGGATCAAAATGACGTTAACACGCCTCGATTGACACCCTTACGAAGTCGATATAATTTTTTATTCGCGAGATATTGTGTAAAATCTACTTTTTTGGAGTCTATTAAGAAAAAAGAACGGCAGAACCGATTTTGAAAAAATTTCTTTCAGATCATATTTACGTTAATACGCATCGATTGGCACCCTAACGTAGTCGATATCATTTTTCATTCTCGAGATTTCGTCTTAGAAAGAAAAGGACACATATACGTACACATACACACACACAGACATTTTTCTAAAAATAGTGTAGTGACCTTGAAACATAAAAATTTGTTATACATTTTGATTTCGATTTTCGGACCCATTACAATAACTTCCAATGGGAAGTTAATAATATGATAAAGGTGCAATTTTGTTGCGTTCAGTACAGCACTATGATACGGTCCCAGAATCAAGCCTTGCAGAACTCTGACATTATATATTGTATATATGTATGGAGCAGGGATTACACCATAAATTATTTAAAAGAGGATTACAGAAGGCGTCGGGCACAGGTAGAGAAAGAGAAGGAGAGACGATGGCGGTGGCGGCACGTCCCGTCTCCCTTCAAAGAGAACGCCCTCACACTCATCGCTCTGCCCCAGCGGAGCACCGGCGGCAGTCGCGGTGGCGTTGGGAGAAGTGAAACGGAGAAACAACGACACTAGAATACCAAATTTAATCTTTATTGATCATCGAACTGCGAAACGAATATTTCTCAACAACAAATGTACAGCAGTTGCGCATCAATGATATCTACGGTGCACCCATGAAACGAGGGCACAGACGGATGGAAGCACACACTTTCCCATGTCCGCACCTGAAACCCGCTCTAAAAAGGTCACGGTCATATTTTATCAAGTTGAAAAAATATAAAACGTAGGTACGTAAAAATAATCCGAACGATTTGAGATGAAATTAATACTGTCTGACAGATGGCATTCTGAAAATTTTCGTTCGACACATTGAAGTATTTTCACAGCCAGAGAAGTATGAGTCTAAGACCTAATTATTTATAAGTATTTTTAAACAACAAGTTGAAAATACAATTAATATTTTCCCTCAATTCTCGGATTCGAACCTGGAAACTGTAAGTTTGTAATACACGAACCACAACGGCACCCCTATCATGGCTTAAGGTACGTGCAGTATGGAGCTGGGATTCTAGATGGTAGCGTAGATCATAGCAGGGCTTGCTTAAATTAATACACTGTTATATTATACCGTGCGAGTTTTTTCAAAACGTACATAGGCTGTTTCACAATTTGAAATCGTGGTATAGATATTGTTAGAAACTATGGAAACGGATGTTTTTATTTACAATTTATTATTATTGAGTTGTGATAATAAATTTTATAAGTTCAGAGATTTTTTTAATATTTTTTCTATAAAAAATGTACACCGTGGAAGAAAATGTTCTTATGTACAATTTGTATTCTGGGGGAAATAGTTGCCGGCAAGTCTCTGCGTTATTTAGTGTGCAGTTTCCAGGCAGACCAGATAGATACCAAAAATGTCTATACCACGATTTTAAATTGTGAAACAGTCTATGTACGCTTTGAAAAAACTCGCACGGTATATGCGAGCGTACACAACGAAGCAGTGAGTGTAGCAGGTATAAGCGCTGTTACAAGAGCTGGTAGATTCAAGAATGTATCTCACCATTCTTTCAGCGCGCTGACTACTACAATCAACGTGTGACAACTGTCAAATGGCCGTCCGTCACAAATTTCGGAATGGATGTGACTAGTTTAATAAATGAAATTTTGCCAGTTTTTATTTAATTCGTTTTGAGTTTTTTCTAAGACGTATTTAAAAGTGTTAGGTTCCATACGTAAATATTCAAAAAACCGGTTTGGGTAAAATTTTAATTCTTGGTATAAATGATGAAATTCGCCATGTTTAGATCGTTTTCTATTAATAGGGTAGACATGATAGCTCCTACCCAAATTTGTATTTAAAATATACAACTTTGTAGCAGAAGAACACAAATATTCGTCTTCGCTATCTGACATTTCAAACGCGATTTAAGCTTGTATCAATGCTAATATCAAAGCTTCGTTGTGCAAATCTATAAGCGCTTATAATTTCAGCCACCATCTACCATACATGCTCATCTAGAATCCCAGCTGCGTACTGCACGTACCTTTATTCGTAAATTCCTATGGCAAGTTCACTACTAACCTATGATAGGTCATTCTAATAGCGTTTTCAGCTGGTATTCACTTTTTTTGCACGAGTGTAACACTAGCACCGTGTCAGTGCTGAGTAGAGTACACGCTTTTCGTGTAGGCTTTTACTCTGTCATTACCGCTGTCATGTTGCACTTTCTTTACACGACCTCCCTGCGACGCGACGGTGGTAAAAGTGTAACATTGAAGCACATTAGCATCCCACCGACGCCCAGCCGAACACGATAAACTGCAGCACTGCTCTCTACACTGAACAGTCGAACACGGTTCTTGGTGAAAGTTTACACTAGTGCGGCCTAGTGACCAGCTGAAAACGATATAAAATTTAGTAGCAAATCGTATTAGAATCTGGACGCATTTCTTGAAACTAATTGTTTTTTCAAGTGTTTAATGACTTTTTTGTATTTGGCACATAATATGATATTTTCAACATAATTAAGGGCAGGAAAAATAGACCAGACGAAAATGAAATGATCATGTATCAATAAATCTGTTCTTTTTTGATCAATCACAAATTGTATTTGGCACATAATATGATATTTTCAACATAATTAAGGGTAGGAAAAATAGACCAGACGAAAATGAAATGATCATGTATCAATAAATCTGTTCTTTTTTGATCAATCACAAAAATGTATATTGTCTAAATTCTGCGAATAAAACGGAAATCAAATGAAAAATTAACAATTTTAATACTGTATACTGTATAGGAATCGCAAAATATGTATTCAATCCATTGGCATTGTATTGTGATACTCATTTCTGAAGCAAATAAAATTTTCATATTCAGTGATTTCATCATACGACTTCATGTGCTGGATTTCAGTAGAAATATTACCCTCGGACATTGAGAAAAGATTAATGAGTTACAGCGTCCTACTCGAAGGACCAGTGCGACTCGCTTGAGGACATACGTAATCGTTATATTTTAATATTTTCAGAACTGATAGCAGGACAATTTTATAAGTAGATATTATGTTCATAAACATATTATGAATTATCAGCGCAAATTGTAAGCAAACCTGAAGAGAATGTAGAAAAAACAAGTTATGTCCTTCTGACAAATTGCTGAGTAAATTGAATTTAAAGTTATTTACATTTCTTGCTCTTTTGCCATCCAATAATTTTAAGTTTTAAAATACACGGTGATCTACCTATCTTTTTTACCCCACAATTTACCCAGTGCTGAATATCGTTACGGTCTATCAGATGGCACTAACAGCTCAAAAATCAAAAAAATATTGCATACCCTGTTCTTTCCCCATTCCCTTCAACTGTAATATGTTTTCTTGAGCCGATACAAGAATTTTTATACTTTTATAATCTTGTGTATTTTATAAGCAGTTGCAACGCAAAATGGTATGTGTAGGAGATCGTGTCTGTATTGCCAACAGGGTGGAAGAATCCTGCTTGAAGGACACACTTATAAGCAGAAATTTGTTCTAGCAGGGCTCTGTACCTCTGTACATATGGCTATTACAAGCCCTAAGTTCGCATGTTCTAATCTAAAAACTGGTAAATGTATAAATTAAATTTTAAATGTATGATTAAAAAATATTAAATAGAATATTATCATAAAAATTAATAAACAAACACTTGAAAAATTCTACACATTTATTCATCTAAACGATCGTTTCGGGTTTCTAACCCATCTTCAGGAGTTTAAACTAAAACTAAAATCTAAAAAGTCTACAAACATTATATATAGCAGCCATACTCAAAGTGTGTTCCGCGGAACCCTAGGGTTCCGTGATACTTCTGTAGGGGTTCCGCAAGAATTTAGAAAAAAAATTAAAACACACCTCTCCCTGGTCGACCGTTCTGACTTCTGATTATTTGCGTTGGAAAGGGAGAAATAGAAAGTTTTACGTCACTCAGTGAGTTTGTTAGCGATAACGATTCAGAAATGTTTCAAGATGATGTATTTGAAGAATTGGTCAAATATCTCACTTCGATGCGCGCATCTTTTGAGAAGTATTTTCCAGAAGAACAGAATACAAAAATGAAATTGAATTCATGGATTCATAATCCTTTTTTACCCAACTTACAAAAGTCCGAAAGTATGTCAAACGAGATATATATGAATCTCTTTTAGAAATGTCATCAGACACAAGTATGGAGTCACTGTTTAAAACGACGCCTCTTAACGATTTTTGGTGCAGAATCCGTGATGAATATCCAATGCTTGCCAAAATGGCGCTGAATATTCTTCTCCCGTTCCCAACAACATATTTGTGCGAAACAGGATTCTCAACCTATATGCAGCCACGAAAACAAAATACCGCAATAGACTGGACGCTGAACCTGATATGAGACTTCAACTGATATCAACCAATTGATGAAAAATAAAAAACAGTTTCATACCTCCCATTAGTTAGATTTTTTCTTTTTCAATATCTTCTATTATTATACTTGTTATGTAAGTAAGTAATAAGTAACTGTTACATTGTACTTTTATTATGCTTATTAATAAAGAATACACTTTTAAAAACTATTGTTTTATTGTAGGGTTCCGTCAAGTATTTCGCTTTCCAAAAGGGTTCCGTCACCAAAAAAGATTGAGAACCGCTGATATATAGTAACCCAGGGAAGACTGCAGGGGTGTCAATTATTACCTAAATAACAAATCCATAGACCAAACTTAAAACTAATTATTTGAAGTGGAAGTGACAAATTATTACCTGAGTAACTAATACATAGACTAAACTCGAAACGATCGTTGAGATGAAAAAATGTGTAAAATTTTTCAAGTGTTTGTTTATTAATTTTTATTCAATCATGTTCTACCAAGTGCCTAGCGATAATTCTATAGAATTTAGAATATTATCAATTGGTTGGGTCCAAATTTAAAAAATACATATCAAAATAATCCTTCCTTTTTTCGTAGTTGGGTAAAAAATGAATTTAACTACACACCTGGCGACAAGTAAATGAAATACAGTTTCGTCATATTATTGCAATATAACGCAGCATAGACTAATATATTTCATCAGTCAAAGAAAATGAATTAAATATTCTCTATAATATATCAGACAGAAACGTCGATTTCTAACTCCAATTCACTTGCTTTACGAATTGCTAACTAGAATAATCTCTCCATCAAAAACATGTGCTAATATTTTATTTCAAGGAGTTCGACCAGTGAATCTCAAACATTACGTCTGCGGAAAATTTATTAGTGTATTTGCCATATGGCACATACACTATTGGCGTCGGTCGGATGGCGGGACCTAGGGGTCGGACCAAAATTTCTCGACGTTTCATAGCCACCTGAACAATTTGGCACCATTTTTGGAAATGTTTATATATATATATGTATATATATATATATATATATATATATATATATATATATATACATCCAACGCACTATTTTGCGTCCCTCTTATACCGCAGCACATATCAAATTGCTTCCTTGACGATTTTACGTCCGTATATCGGAAGCAAAAAAGTTTCGCCATGTAACTTCTTTAATATCGAAGTCAGAAGCGCCGACCCTGGAGCTTTCGGACTTTTATTCGCGTATCTTTTTGCCTCCGCTATTGAAATTACCCTACTTGCCCCCGTTCAGCCGCAAGCGGAATCAATTTATTGTGATTTATGAAAGATGTATATTAAATTTTAGTTCACGATAATTCCGCAACTTTTTTTATTGTGGCGCTATTAATATACAGTTTTGTATATAAGGCGTTTACATTGGGCCGTTATTTGACTCCTCTATTAAATGTACCACGGCAACAGTGTAAGAATATACAGATATCAGTACTAGGCACTATTTTGATTCTTTTCAATATTGTGCAGTAACTCATTTTGGCATTTTGCTGTCAGAGTATATAGATTTCAATACTTGGCACTATTTTGATTCTTTTAAGTACATTGTAGTTTCATTTCATTTTTGCGTTATATTGATTGGAATTTTTGACAGAATTAGTTTTTACACACTCGATGCGCGTTTCGCTATATTAGCATCCTCAGGAGAGACTTAAAAAAATGTTTTTCTCTCTCTTCTTAAAAAGTTAAAATTTGGTACAGGTAAGTAAATGGGTCTTCTGGATTCGAAAAAAAATGGCAACCTGCTATTACCTCCAGGGACGGTACCTTTAAATGGCATTTTGGATCAATATAGACCTTATAACCATTTATAATACATTAAATTTGCCCTAAATGCTGATTTTCAAGTTAGTAGTGTCAGACTTTTTCAATGGTTTTAATAAGTTCGACATGACGTATATTTAGATCAAATTTAATTATTGAAATTTGACCCACTACCCGTTATCTAATTGAGTTGAAATTTTGCACACGTGTATAAGTCCAGTGACAATGTAATATAGTATATCTAATATCGTTCTAGATCCAAAATGGCGGACGTCCCAAGATGGCGGCTCACCTTTTTTTTTGCAACCCCCTTGACATAGGTATCAAATGAAAGGGTTTCATGAGTAG